>BSBM01000074.1:27597500-27960000 GCA_027924585.1 Larix kaempferi | reverse complement strand
AAATGGGTACATCAAATTTGAAAACTATATGGCATAGGTCTCGATCAAAATGTTGTAATGTTTTCAAATTAAGAGTGCATGTTTGTTCTTTTATAATTGGAATTTGAATATATCATTCTTTTTCCCTTTTCTTTTCAGCTTAACACATTATAAACACAAAGTATAAACATCCCCTCTCGATTCACACAAAGTATAAGTATAAACTTGAAATCTGAATTCGCATGCAACCTTGAATGGTTAAGAAAACTGGTCCCCAAGTTTCCACTTCCTTGCACTCATTCTTGTAAAGAAAGATTACTTAAAATCAAGTAATCGTATATTTTAAAAAAGAAGAATACCATGGCTTTGATAGCATGCAGTACAACATGATGGACCAGAGGAAAAGCACAAGAAAATGCTTTATCTGGACAGCGTTTGGGGGATTGCTGAAGTTGAAGTTGAAGTTGAAGTTGAAGTTGAAGGAAAATAATAAAGCATTCATTCTTGTGAAAAAAGATTACTTAAAATCAAATAATCGTATACTTTAAAAAAGAAGAATCCCATGGCTTTGATAGCATGCAATACAACATGATGGACCAGAGGAAAAGAACAAGAAAATGCTTTATCTGGACAGCGTTCGGGGGATTTCTAAAGTTGAAGGAAAAGAATAAGACGCCGAAGAGAAAATTTGAAGAATTAAGAGTACGAAGGGATGAGTAATGAGATGGATAGCGTTGGTGGATGCCTGAAGTTGGATGAAAAGAAATTAAGATGCCGAAGAAAAGAAAAATGAAAAGATGAAGAATTAAGTATAATAAGTGGGATGAATAATAAGCAAAGGAAGATACCTGCAAAATGAAAATGACCAAAGAGCTATAAGAAGAAGCTGACAAAATGGATTAGCAGACTGTCTGGGCTATCTATCGTTCATCGTTCCTCGTGGAGGAGAAACTGTGCGACAATGAAAGAAGTGCATTCGATTTTGAATAGTGTCTTAGTTGCCTTGCAAGTCGCCCTTGCCTCATGGCAGATCATGAAGCTGACACCACTTGACACCACTTGGGGCAGTCATCCAAGGCGTAATGGGTTGGTTTATGCGACCCTTGGGCCGGTCTTCAGATTACGCCCTACTGCAAGGTTACAAAGGTTGTGTGTTCAAACGTGTGATGTGCGTGGCCACGACAGAGCATCCGCCGGCCGTTGTTAAAAATCCGGATGTTAATGCGTTACCAGAGACAAATGAAGTCCAAGTGACCTACTTGGGTGTTGAATACAATCTGAGAGATGAGGGAGATAAGTTGTTCGTTAATGGGGAAATGTTATATTATGTCATCCCCAGAATCTTTTTCAATATTGGTTACGTAGTAGGAATACTTGACGCGGGTGAAAAGCCGGTGTGTATAAAAGGCTATAAAGAAATTTGGGAAGGTGTGGCTACGGGCGCAGTTATGACCTTTCCTGAAGTGCTCGATTCTGTAATACTTGACAACATGCTTTTCACCTTTACAAACAGTGGTATTTTAGTGCCTGTAAACTTGTCAGTCTCGGAGGAGAAGGTATTGAAGTTTATGAACTTGATGGGATTGTTTCTCCAGATGAAGAAAGTGCATTGGTTACTTCCTTTATCGTTCGTTGAGTTTTACGTCGGCACTTCTGGACGTCAGCGCACCACTGCGGATTTGGCTTTACGCGAACATCAACATGCTGTTCTGCTGGGCGATGCATTTGGTATGCGACAAACTATCTTACGCACTGAGGAGGGAGGTGTACTCTCTGGGCAGATGGGTGGATAATTTAAAGCCTTCCAACG
Organism: Larix kaempferi; assembly: GCA_027924585.1. Classification (NCBI taxonomy): domain Eukaryota; kingdom Viridiplantae; phylum Streptophyta; class Pinopsida; order Pinales; family Pinaceae; genus Larix; species Larix kaempferi. Next base: position 27,958,211 of record BSBM01000074.1, on the reverse strand, counting down.
ATATACAGCTCCAGATTGTGAGGGGTGACATATGTGCTCCATTAGCTGGAGGTGCAAAAGTCAACAGAGAAGGTGCAACTTTGGTGCCTCTTTATCATTTCTCCAATCAAGAAGATGTAGAAGTGAGTTTCACTTGTAATAATTTTGTCATTGGATGCGTGTTTTGCCCACCACCAATAGGTTTAGGAACCACAGGTTTTGCAAGCGTAGGGGACAGCATGGACAGACAGTTTTCTACTTCAAGTGGATTGTAGTAGGGATGAGTTTAAGAAGTTATGTACATTACTTTCTTGCATAGCAAAGAATAGTTCAGGGTTATTGAAGCGGGTTGAGTCCAACAATAAAGTGCAACTTTATGGGGTGAAGGATTCAGTCATCCACTACGCAAAAAGTGGATTTCCATCCGTATATGAAATGAAATTAGATAATGTAATTGTCACTTGAATTTAAATTTAAGGTCAATGATAAACTTTTATTTATAATTTTCTCTGGAAAAAAACTTTTATTTATAATTATTTTGTTAATTAATTATTTTTTTCTATTTTTTTAAAATATTTTCAAGATATATTGAGTATAATTATTTTTATTAAATAATAATTATTTTTTTAAATATTAAAATAAATATATTATAAAAAAATTATGTCTTAAATATTTTAACAAGAAAATAAAACATTTTAGATGATAAAGAGAAATTAACTTGGTTATATGAAACATCTTCTCTTACATGTAAAAAAAATTAGATGATGAAAAGAAATTAACTTGGTTACATGAAACATCTTCTCTTGCATGTAAAAAAATATAAAATATAAACTTATTTATTCCAACTTCTTGTGCTTTAGGAGTTGAAGCTCTATCCCAAAAGAATAAGAAAAATAAAAGAGGATGAATTCCACCTTCTTTAGCAATCAATGTCCTCAAAGTATCATCATTAGATGCCAAGTTTTGCAGACAATCAACTGAATGTTTTTGAGCAAGGGCAGTGCTCGAAGTACTCTGCCTTATTAAAATAGGAAGGGCATTCTCATCAATAACATTTTGTTGTATCTCTAGTATCCTAGCAAAGTTCCTAAGAGTCCCTATAGCAGCTGCCTGGGCTGCAGGGGTCCCAAATTGACAGATTTCAACAAAAGCTGACACGCCACAATGTGTTCCTACAGACCATGCATTTTTAGGTGTGAAACTTAGTGTTTGAAGAGCTTTAGAGGATTTTCTTTTGCAAGAAGAGCTTCCCGATTCTAAAAGTCTTACCAAAGGGGCCAAAATCCCTTCTATAAGCAGCAAATGTTCATAGTTATCAACTTGTGCAATCCTACAAATAGTAGCTGCATCTTTTTCTTTAATTTCAAAGAAACTCAAGTCCAACAAATGAACTAAAACAGGTACGTTGCCCTAACCTGTAACAATAAGTACATTCTTGTCATCTTCTAGCATCAATGCCAGTAATGAATCCAAGGCCTTATGTCTGGATTCCAGATTTCCAATTTTGCACTCAAGCTTAAAGCTCTCTGCAAGTGCATCGTATTGCTTCTTAGCTCAAAATGTTGGAATATTGATGTAATGTCAAAATGATAGGCTTTGAATTAGAGATTGGGTTTTTAGGTATCTTCTAGGTTTGGATATTTATGGTTGAGATCTTAGTTTGTAGGATCTTAGTTATTAGTTTGTTGAGGATATCCACACACACACACACACACACACACACACACACACACACACACACATATATATATATATATATTACATAATGTTTTCATAATAGATAGATTTGGTGTGCCTACCATCTCTCCTGTGCGTGAGCTTCTGCTCACTGTTTTATGTGTGATCTGTTGTGATATTTAAGTTGGTATCAGAGCTGACAGTGATCAGAGGAGGAGAGACTTTGTTGTTGTTCTCCGACATATTTAACTTAAAACAAAAGAAATATTACTAATTCTTTACAATTAATTTTTAATACTTCAAACTAGAACTAATATCAGTCTTGTATGATTTATCCTTCTAGTTTTCAATTTAAAGGACAATGAACTACTAACTGTAAAGTATAATTTTCCAATAGTGCTTGCGAAAAGATTAACGACATATTACTTTTGTTTTTATGCTAAACCCTAGCTTATTCAATCAATAATTGATAATCATGCATAATACTAGTACATAAATAATGAAATTGTAAATAAACAATCAAATCTTAAATAAACTTATATCTGAATTCTGCCAACTTGCTATGGAACAAACCTGTTCCTCTCAACCATAGACAACTGCAGCAGTTCATAATCTCTCAACTTTTGTAGAAATCACCCCCTAGCCAAACCAAACTTACTTGAAAATTAATACTTAGGGATGTTTGATGTGAAAAATTTCTTAAGTAGACTTGCCAATCAGATCACTTTAATCAACTTCTGGTTCATGTAAAACTTCCCCTTCTCCTTCCAAGAGTTCACATTCCAAGTCTCGCAAACTGGAATAAATACACCGAGCGCAAAGTTAGGAAAACCAGGCTGGAACTGTACTGTGGCAATGGGCAGACTTGCCTCTACAATCTCCCTTATCTATTGTTCATTCTTAACTTTTTATCCATTTTTACAGGATGACTTTTCTCTCTATTTTGGCTTTTGAAAAGTTAGCAGAAATAGAGAATCTTGTAGGAAGAGAAAGTAAGAGCAGCCTTCCTCTTTTCTTTCTTTCCTTTTATCTTTTCTTGGTTAGAAAAGCAGACAAGTTTTATTTTAATTCCTCACATTTTTTGAAATTCATAATTATTATTTTTCTCATCTTTTTATCTTTCCCTTGTTTAAAGTTAATTACTCACACAAGTCATAATTCCCTAGTAAGCTTGGTCTCTCTTTTCAACAAGTTGTCCCAATAGCAAGCAGGTAGAAACATTTCACAAATACAATATCCCTTTAATCACATAAAGTGATACTTGTCCATGATGCCTTGCATCATACATATGTCCAAGTCTTTGACTTAATCAAAACAAAATTATTTCCGAGTCCTTTGACTTATTTAAATAAGGGTAAACTCTTAGGATGTCACAAGTTTCATGAAAACGAACAATACTAAATTGGAAAACAACATAAGTGGATTCAACAACTCAACCTATGGACATGGAATATGGTTCCAAGTCCCAACTATTAATACTACATGTTTTGGTCTAATCAAACAAAACCAATAAAATTTTCAAAATCACTTTCAAATTTGTCATTAAAGAGAATTTAATAATGTATAAGACATTGTTCAATTTTGTAATAATAGAATCAATAATGTTATCCAACTAATGAATCATCTAAACAAATTTACATCTAGTCTTCTCTTTTGAGTTAATAAAGTATAATTTTAATTTTAATTTTTTGAAAGCAATTTTTACTTAATATAAATAGCGATTATTAAGTCCATTGGTTGTAGCTTGGGTGGTTGGGAGGAAAGATTGTTTCCCTCCCCACCCAATAGCGATTATTTTTATAATCTCCCACTTATTAGTCCTTGCCGGGGTATACTTTTCATTTGAAAGTCATTGTCTTTTGACTTGTATTAATTATTAATTTGTGTTGCTATTTATTGTAAAGTTTTTTAATGTTGGCAAAAAAATAACAATTAAAGTGAATTTTTAAAATTTTGAATATATATATATTGGAGCTTTTCCTTTTAGAGGATCAGTTGAAGGATTTACCTCAAAGGAATATTGCTGGGGAATTGGAGGCAGATGAGTTTGAATTGATCAAACATATTGACAGGAAAAAGGAGGTTTTACTGATTCAGGAAACAAAGGAGTAGCGTCTCAAAAGCCGTGCATTATGGATTAGCCATGGTGATGGTAATACCAGATTTTTTCACACTTACGCCTCCCATAGAAGAAATCATAATGGGGTTTGGGATGTCATGGATGACAGGGGGAATGCGATTACGGGCCAAGAGGACCTTCACAAGGCATCTTTTGAGTACTTCGGAAAGTTATATTCTGATCCTGGACAGACGGATCTCTTAAACCAGATTAATGTTGCTCGCCTCTACCCCTCCTTCATTTCGGAGCAGGAGGCTACTTCCTTAGGGGGAGAAGTTACCATTGATGAAGTTGAAGTTGCCTTAAAAAGCTTTGCCAAAGAGAAAAGTCCAGGCTCGGATGGCTGGACTGTGGAACTTTTTTTACATTTCTTTGATGTTATGGGGCCAGATATCTTAAAATGGTGGAATTCAATCGCACTGAGGGTTACATGTCAAGTGGGCTCAACTCCACTTTTCTCACACTCATTCCCAAGAAGAGGAAGCCTGTTACTTTTGGAGATTTTCTCCCTATCGCTCTTTGCAATTTGGCTTACAAATTGATCACTAAAATCATATCTGTCCGGTTGAAAACTATCTTATCGGCACATATCACAACAGAACAATTTGTATTTTAAAGGATCGACAGATACTCGACGCCATTGGAATCACCCAAGAAGTGCTGCATACTATTAAAATGAAGAGGATGCGGGCCATGTTTCTCAAGATGGATCTTGAGAAAGCATACGACAGAGTGGATTGGTCTTATTTAAGATTGGTTCTTATCCAGATTGGTATGCCCCCTCTTATCATTAAATGGATTATGGCCTATGTTACCTTGGCTAGCATTGTTGTTCTTATCAATGGAGCTCCCTCCAGTTTTTTTCACATGACCAGGGGGATTTGTCAGGGGTGCCCTCTTTCCTCGTTATTATTTTTGCTAATTATTGATGGGCTCAGTCGAATGATCAATGCTGCAAAGGCTGATGGTACTATCTTGGGCATTAAAATATCTCTGGAGCTGGTCTTCTCCCATGTCTTATTTGTTGATGATGTATTACTCGCTGGAATGGACTCTGATTCTGAGTGGCAAAAGTATATGGAGATTGTTACTATCTTCAGTAATGCTTCAGGTATGAAAGTTAGTATCGGGAAATCTTGTGGTTATCATTTTAGGATTCCAGATCAAAGGATTGCTGCTCTTCGATCATTCATGCCTTTTAATTTTTATCAACTGGAGGAGGGGTTTATGTATTTGGGCTATTTTTTGAAGCCAAATGGTTATCGGACCAATGACTGGTTATGGCTGATTAGGAAGGTTGAACAAAAAATATCACTTTGGACATTCAGGTTGCTGTCCATTAGCAGTCATTTGATTCTGGTGAAATCTATTCTCACCGGAATACCGGTTTATTGGCTCTCGCTTCATCCTATTCCTGTGGTTATCCTCTCCAGGCTACGCATGCTTTTTTTCAACTTTCGTTGGACTGGTGATGGGGCTCGAAGGAAGTTGTCTTTGACTAAATGGGATTCCATTGCGTTGCCCACTTGCTTCGGTGGTTGGGGTATTTGAAACCTCACTTTCTTTAGTATTGCACTAAGAATGAAGAGTTTTTGGCGATCCCTTTTCGGTTCTACTTTGTGGTCGAAGATTATTGCTGTCAAATATTTAAATGGGGATGTTATCAGATGGTTGCGGACTCTTGAGAAGAAGCAAGGGAATGTGTCTATCATATGGAGTGGTTTTCTTAGTATTTTTAACTGGATGATTAAGGGCTTACTATGGCAGGTGGGAAATGGCTGTGATATTTTGGTGGGAATTGATCCCATTATGGGGTTGGAGGATGGTTACAGGCTACCTGATGAGATTTTGCTCACATTACACTAGTTTGATTACAAGACTTTGGACAAGATCAGAAACATGAACCAGCGTAGGCATCAGAATTATTGGCTCAGTGTTTTTCAGCTGGGGTTTGATGATGCGTCTGCTATTGAATGGAGTAAGTATATCAAGAATTTAAATATGGTTGGGTGCAGACTCTCTGCAGATGTTGATAAGGTGATATGGAAATTTAATACTATAGCTGGAACGATCACGGCTAAAATGGCTTACTAGCATGTCATTAACACACATTGCAGATTTCCAGCCAACTGGTGGTATCAGCCTCTGTGGAATTGGAAAATTCCCTTAAAAATCAAATGTTTCATGTGGCGTGCACTGAGAGGAGAACTCCCGACTTGGGACAATATGATCAAAAGGGGTTAGGAAGGACCGAACATTTGCTACCTGTGTATGGAGGGGGCCGAATCTGTTAATCATCTTTTTGTTGAATGCTTATTCGACAGGTAGCTTTGGGCCTCTATGATACAACATCTTAATCTACATCTTCATTGGGGTATTGGTACTTTTGCACAGAACTCTCTTGAATGGTACAGATCAGCAACTACTCACCCCTTTCTGCCTGCTGTAATTTCATGGACTGTTTGGGCGGCCAGGAATTTAGCTTATCTTTGAGGAGCTAAGGCCGAATATTGTCATTTCATGCAATAGTTCTCTAAAGATGATCACTGGACAATGTATTGATTACTCCAAGGAAAAGATCAAAAAGACTGCCTCCTTCTGTCGTTCTCAGAATAGAGCTATTATATTTTTCGATGGCGTTGTTGTTGGTGGTAGGTGTGCGGCTGGGGGCATCATTTGCATTAATGAGGATCACTTTTTCACATTGAAGCTCAATTGCGGTTTTGGTACCAACATGAAAGCTGAAATTCTTGGCTTATGGTGTGTTCTTACCGTGGCATATATATTAGGTCTCTCTGAAGTGGCTATTTTTGGGGACTCTCGAGTGACCATCAAATGGGCCAGAGGGGAATATGCTTTGAATAATCTTCCCCTTTATGCTTTGAATAATCTTCCCCTTTCTCATTGGTGTTGTCGAATAAAAGGTTTACTTCGTCATTTTGATCATCTTTCACTTGAACACATCTACCGGCAATTCAACTCCATGGTGGACACACTATCCAAGGAGTCATATTCAGGGGAAGAAGGCACGATCTCTTGGGAAGAACATATGTTTTCTTTTGAACTATTACAGAAGATACAATCAAGTCTTGGTTACTCGACTCAGATTTTGACTCTTGAACATTTGTACTATTTGATTCTTATTTGAATAGCAATAATACGGGTTTTTTTCGGCTGAAAAAAAAGTATAGTACATAAACATTAAATATTTTTTATTATTAGTATTATTTTCATATGGCTGACATCAACGAAGGAAAGAGATAAAAACTGATACTATCAAGCTACAATAACATTTCGCTGGCAAAGATTAATACTCCTCTCACAGATACTTGATAAACATCTGAGCTTTAATCCCATTCCGTTGCAGAAACCTATCACCAGTTTACGATGCCAAATGTTTTTCAATGGCCATTGGTAGACGGACCTGATCTTCGCGTCAATAATATATACATTTATCAGCCTATGAGAAATTGGATTAATCTGATAACTTATTTCTAACAAGTTTACAATGCCAAACGTTTGGCAAGCCAGTGGCAGATGGTGGTCGTCTCCGGATCGTTCTTAGCCGAGAAGGGATTGGATTAATCGGACTTATTTACCACAAATTTGCAATGCTAAATATTTGTCAAAAGCCACTAGCACACAGTTGCCTCGCCCTCTCCGGATCATTCTATATATATATAAATTAAATACATGTAATTATAATATAAATTATGCATAGACTTCATTGCAATTTTTTTAAATCCACGTATATCAACTTAAAAATATGGTTGGTCGTGTAATTCTTGCACTCCAATTTGAAAAAGTAAAATGAGATATAATGATTCTTTACCAATTTTCTAATTAAATCTTTATTAATTAATTTTAGTATTTATTTAATTTTTAAAAATAAACAATTTTCTCTACATTATCATTAAAAAATAAATAATTTTCTTTATATTATTATTAATGAATTTTTTTTCTAAAAGTACAATTTAGAAATCTAAAAAATACAAAATAATAAGAAACATATATAATAATCTAAGTCTTGTACCATTAAAGAAATCACAAAAATATAAATAAAAAAGTGTTAGTAAAATGTGAGATAAAATACTTTTTACCATTTTTCAAGTTATATTTGATATCTATATTCATATCCATTTATATCTATATACCAATTATCACTTATTAGTCCTTGTCTTAGGTATAGGCAGAGACTATATGTTCCATGTTTGTGTATTAGTTAATATAGATATTTCTTTTTTTATAAAGATACATTAAAGTTAGGTTTAAATAAGTATTTATAAATTATTTTATGAAAAATGATGTTCACTTTTAATTGGATGAGAGGGCTTGAAGTGACAATTTTTATCATTGTCATGTATTAAAAAAATTAAGAAAAATACAAAAATTACTTACTTTTATCTGTTTTGTATTTAATACAGTGGTTGGCCATGCAACCTCGGCAGGCCACGGAGAAATAGGCATTAATACCATGCAACACATGTCCATCCTCTAAGCTACCAAGCGTAATTTTCCTTTGCCAGCTGCAGTTTTGGTTGTATTGAACAAGAAGTAGTATCAGACCTTTGCGGATAACCATTGCACCCTAAAGTTATGGCTATTATGAAAAGGAGAACTCGTGCTGCTGATTATGTTGGTCAGTCCTGCAAACACTCAAAATATTTTATTTTAAACACAACACAGTATTTGTTGAAGAACCCAATCTGATCATGGGTTTGGATATTAAGATATTCATACATATCTATGTATGTGTTTTATATTATTTTGGGTTCTTTGCAGCTCAAACACCAGGGTTTACGTCTTTCCCATCGACCTATCTGAGCCCGCAAGCTTCTGGTGGAAATCTATTAACTAGGGTGAACTTTGCTTCTGGGGCATCCGACATTTATGATAATACAACACAACGCTATATAAGCTATGATTCCAGGGCTGCTTCAAATCTCTGATATTGGTTGGTTGTTGTGTTTTTCTTTAATGTCTTACATGAATATTACCTAGTGTGAATCAGTTTTTCAAGTGTTCTTGATCAGAGAAAATCTACTTCTTGAAAGTTATCCTCGAAGGGATGTCTCAGGGAAAGTCATACATGATGATAGGCATGCCAGCTGAAATCAAACAAGGGCCTAACTATAACCATCCAAGATCCTGGTTTAGTGTTTTGAAATTGTTTATTGATTTTTCTAGAAGTATAATGCCTTGTATAAATTTTCATGTTTGCAGAATGCAATATCGTTGACGCAACAACTACAGTATTTTCAACAGTACCAATCGAAAGTGGAGATATCTGTGGGGAGGGCCAATGTCTCTTCCATTGTGTCTCAATCCCTTTACATCGTTAGTGCTGGTGCCAGTGATTTCGTACATAACTATTACATAAGTCCCGAGCTTATGAAGCAGTACACCGTTCCACAGTTCGTGCAGTTTCTTATGCAAAAGTTTTCACAATTTACTCAGGAAGGGAAATGAACTTTCCTTTCAATACTAGAATATTTGTGATTTACAAAAAAAATTCCTGTTGTTTGTGTTGATTGTTTTTATTGAGATTTGCTTAGACTAAACAGTGTTCATCAGTTGACTTAAAAGACAAGTATCATTTACAAACGTCTTGAGAAAATATTTAATCTGGATGGGAAATATAACATATCTTCACTGAAACTATTAAACTAGATAACCTCATTAAACATGATTAATAGCTTTAGTTTTGAATCTTTGATATCTGGAATTGTTTCTGAGAATGGGTTTCCACATTGCTCAAACATTGGGTTTAAATTTTTGGAGTTTTCACTGTGTAATGGGTTAAAACTTTTTTAAACTTTATTTTGGGTCGACACTCCACTCTACCCATTGTCAAGATCAATATAAAGGATCCATTTGTTTAAAACCTAAAACTCCAAAAATTTAAATGAAATCTGGAATTGTTATTTTGTCACCACTATTGTTGATTTCAGAGGTTGGAATTGTTGATTATTATTTCCAGAGATTGTATCAGTTAGGGGCTCACAAAATTGGTGTGACTTTGCTTCCTCCACTAGGGTGCTTGTCGGCTTCCATCACTCTATTTGGCAACGGTGAGAACTCCTGCGTTAGTCGGTCAAACAACGATTCTCAAACGTACAACAATCGACTGAAAACTACGGTAAACGACCTAGGGTATAAAGGCTCCCGGGGATGAAAATCGTAGTATTTGACATATATACGACATTATATAACTTTGTTCAGCATCCTTCAGACAATGGTAAGGGCACTTCTGTATCTCTGGTAGCTCGGTATTATGTTTCATATGTTTCATGTATTAGTTTATTTGGTTTTTAATGTTTTTGAGAGTGGGTTCCTTGGGATTGCGAACGAATGACTGCAGGGTTTGTAGAGGTCATGAGGGTGTGTTGTGGGACAGGAGTCATTGAAACGGATGTATTGTGCAACCCTAGGTCAATAGGGACGTGTGCCAATGTTTCTCAATACGTTTTCTGGGACAGTTTCCATCCTACCCAGGCTACCAAAGAGTTGCTTGCCAATGCGCTCATTCTTCAAGGAATCTCTCTCATATCTTGAATCAATAATGGCCGATCTTAGCGAATATCGCATATCTCGAATCAGTCATTTGTCATGATCGAGCTCAAGGAATGGCTCTCGTATCTTGAATCGGTCATGGCCGAGCTCTACCAGGTTTATTTTCTATATAGTTGTTCTAGGTGTCCCAGAACTTTAGTTGTTTATTTTCTAAATTGTTGTTCTAGGTACTCTAGAGTTGAACTTTGTTGTTATGAAGCTAACACAGATCTGTGTCTTCCTTTTATCATTAGAACTTGATGTTGTTTTACTAGTAAATTTTGAATGAAATGTGATTGTATAGCTTGATACTTCACGTTGTTTATGTATGCTTGAAATTTTTATTGGGTAGATTTATTAATTTTTAATTTAAATTTTATTAAATGTTTTTATAATAAAATTAAATGTTTTTTTCTTCTTTTTTTTCAACGGAAAAAATCACCTTCCTGCTATTCCTAAGGAATCAAGGAAAGCTAACAACGCACGAGAAATCTCAATAAACTTCCTCACATATTATGGATGGTAGGTCGAGCAAACCGTCAGCTGGTAATCCAAGCCAGAAGATGTCTCAACAGAATTGAACCCGGGTGGATGGAATGAAATCCATCTAACCCCACCAATGGACCATCATATCCTTGATATATATAGATTAAGTTTGATTTTTTTACTTAATTTTGGAATTAATAACATCAATTAAATTTTGATAGATCTGTCACTTTCTTAATTTAAACTTTATGAAATGGTTTTGATGATAAAGTTTAAATGTTTTGAATGATATGTAGATTAAGTTTGCTTTTTTTTTCTTAGTTTTGGAAAATAATGGCATCAATTAAATTTTGATAGATTCATCACTTTCTTAATTTAAATTTAATGAAATGTTTTTTTATGATAAATTTAAAATGTTTTTAATTATATGTGGATTTGAGAAGTATTTTTTTTCTTTATTATTTATAAATTTTAGTTAAACTATTTACATTATTTAAATTTGGTAGATTTATCCATTCCTTATTTAAAATTCTTTTAAATTTGTTTCTATAATATGTGGAATAATAAAAATAGATTTCATGTCATTTTAAAAAATCATTTAAATTGATAATAAATATTCTAAAATAAAATTAAAAGATTGAATTTTTATTTTCCATTTTATTGTATATATCCATACTATTTAAATATCTAGTTATGGAGGTTTGTGATGTAAGTGGCATGTCTTATAACCAGAACAACTATGTGGCATTGCCATCATTGTTACTATAGTAACCACTCACTAGTAAAAACATTTGGTAATTCGACACCCATCCTAACATTTAGGGCAAGTTGTATTGCATTGTTTGCTTACACCCCTTGTTATAATGCTAAAGACCGACCAATTCAATGTGGTGAATGCAGTCAAGCTTAGTGTGGATAGAGAAATCGTTCTCTTGAAATGCGCTGAAGAGGTTGTTAATTTTTTAGAATGAGAAAGGCCCATCCATATGAATTAAATGGAAAACATGGGGCTTCAATGTTATGTGAGCTGAATGCTAATAATCTTCTTTTCAGTTGGTCGACAAATAACAACCTACAAGTGCATAAATCTATGGTTGGTTCAAGAACTAAAATAGAATCAAGTGCATAAACCAACCTTGCTTCTCTTTGTGCGAAAACAAAAAACCTAATATGCAAATAGATTCAACTTAACATTTGTATCACATATATTTACAACTTCCTTCGTATATTATTTGAGTAGGACACCAACATATTTGTGAACTCCCTATCCACTAGTATTATAAGAGAAAATGCCTTATCATAGTATATTGCCAAGAAATATTTGCAATCAACTTCTCTAGTAGACTCACTCCTAATTGTTGTTGGAGGGTCCCAAGAACTTCCACTTTCAACAATACTACTTGATAGATTGGCTACATGAAACCATTTGAACAAAGTGGCTTGTGTGTTCCTCTTGGAAATGGATATGGATGAAATATGCAAAGTAATGCACTCACTGCACTCCTGATGAATAAATGGCTAGTTGGAGTCTATAACCTATCCTTTAATGACAAACATGTGTGAATAGTAGTTGCGCCACATATTATTGTTGTTAAATTAACATGTGCAAGTTGTTCCGAAAGAGATTTTGATGCATAACTCCAATTTCTCAATGAAAAAATATGAAAAAATCAACGGATCCAATGGAACTTTTCCATTGATGTTTGGCCAGATTATGACATAGCTCATCATAACGTTCCCTTATCAAGCTCACATTACATTTTTGTAAAAATATAAATTGCATTTTTGTGGAAAATACATCTTTGTAATCTTTGTAATGTTGTTATGGTGTTTCTACATTAAACATGTACTATGTTTTTTTTGCACCAAGTAGTATATTTTATGCACATACAAGTTATCATTGAGATCTCATATTTGGCCTCTCTATTATTCATTATGCACTGTGTTGTTATGGTGTTTATGCACTATTTTGATAACTTCTTATTATGTTGTACTTACACAAGAGGGTGATAAGTAAGTTGAATCTTGAATTATCAAGGTGAACATAGATAGCAATATCTAAAATGCTCCCTTTAAACTTTTAATTACTAGCATCCTTTCAATACCAACATTGAATAATCATTGCCACCGAGGATAGAGTCATACTTGGTTCTTTATTGTGAGTTATGCACTATGTTTTTATAGTGTATCTAGGTTATGCAATGCAACAGTTTATTTCTACAATTGGTGATGTACTATGTTGCTTTTGTCATAGGGGATGTTTATGACAATTAATTTGTTAAGTTGTACTTACAAGAGAGGGTGATAAATAACTTGGATTTCCAATAATCAAAATGGTGATAAATATTATACTCTAGAGAATGCTTCCTTTAATGCTATGGAAATATTATCATTAGCACTATGGCTAAGAACTATATACATTATTTTTATGTAGCTTCTCAACACAATGCAAAAATAGTATAGTAGGAATGGGACCATTTTCATATGTTCAATCAATGTTGAAATTTGATGGTCACCATTTCTTGTCAAATACAAAATTCAAAACGACCAAATATTTTCACTTCCATTTAATTTATGTTCAAACAAATTTAAATAATGTTGAACATAAAACGTTGAAAATAAATGGGTATTTACGTCTAAGCTACCAAAAACTAAAGCTTAGAAAGAGATGCACTAACCCTAGATGTTGATTTTTTTTTTCAAGATGATTCTTGGGCTCTCAATATTCTAATTTATTTTTCCTACCGAGTGTATTGAAAATTACGTAAAATTACTTTATTGGAGCCAATTACCAAGGTTCACTTTCCCCTTTGCGATGTGGAGTTGGATGAGTCTTATACTTAAGTGATAATCACTTTTTTAGATTCAAGGTTGGGCTAGGATGGGGGACAAATAATTTAGATAAGTTATTTGCTTTAAAATTATTACTTATGCTTGCTATAGGGATATCATTTTGGTTTTGCTATCTTGTTCATAACGATGGATAACAATAATTTAAAAAATGAGTTTCTCGATACTACGTAATAGTTTTGTTAGATTGATACTTTAACATGATTTATTGAACATTAATTTTTTTTCGAATTCCCAAATTAATGAAATTTGGGGTGCATATTATAATGTTAATGGGATTCCCCAATTGCGGGTGTCAGCATGACTCATGGGGCCATCCACCCAGCACGTGGAGAGCACGAGGGGAGGGATCCTCGCACCCCGCGCCCTTAATGCTGCACGCGTTCTCCTACCCAGTCTCCGACCTGCCCATGCTGCTGCTCGCCTCCACACTTGTCTGCCTACCCATCTACCTTCCCTACCATCTGTCTGCCTCCACAGCTAGCCACCTCCACACTTGTGGCTTAATGGCCCCCTCCCACACTCTCGCTCACAAGTCCCCTCACATTTCCTCTGGCCGCCACCCTGGTATTGCTCGACCCACCTCAACCCTTTGTGCATTCAGGACTGCCATCCTTTTGGCTCTCGGCTCTTTCAATTCTGCTCTCTGCTCTTAATTATGGCTCATGTGAACACCATCAAAGGCTTCCAGTCTCCTCACTATTTAAACGGGCCCATGCACACCATAGACAACACTCAGTCTGCTTCCTCGAACCTCTGGTTCGGTTCTGTACACCCTTGTATTTAGCTGCATTTCTGGTTCTGGACCCTCACGGCTCCCTCTGCCATGACCAAGTCGCGTGGTCTATCTCGTCGAGGTGGTGGGAACCATTGCAGAAGGCAGAGCGCCCCAGGATATGGGGATGGATTTGATACTGGCATCTCCTTTTCCAGTCGCAACCTGATTGAAGATTGGGAGGGGCAGCTGGTGGCAGACCACTTGTCCTCCGGCTCTGGCTCCAATGGTGGCTCCATCAACCACTATTGGCTCATGAAAATATGTTGGGGAAGATTTTGGACGATATGCTAGGAAACTGGGGTTCTACAAGGAACCAAATGCTTGCCACCAAGGCCAAGCTCGTTGCGCTAGATGAGAGTCTGGCTATTCTCGACGCCACCTTCTCCTGGAGCCAACACGCTATTGTGAGCAGAAGCCCGGTCCAGGCTGTCTCTGTTGCTGGCAAAAGTGATGGCGGCCCCACCTATGTCTCTAGCATCCCTACTGAAGGTCCAGTTGCAGCTGCTGCTACGAATACCTCAGATCCTTTTCTGGTTTCCCCTATCTCGCCTATGGCTCCTCCCGTGCATTTTTCGATTCCTTCCACAATGGGCTCCCCACCCTACAAACGTCTGTGCAGTCATGCCGAGCCCGACCTCCTTGCTTCCAGGAAGACTGAGCCGCTTCTCATCAAGCTGCCGGAGGATGACTTTCCATGGTGCTGGCCCATCCTGGAAGATTTCTCGCCTGAGTAATTGTTACATGACTTCTTTGGAGCTCGAAGAGGGGACCAGGTCTCTCCACTATGGTTTTTCTGTCTGCTTCACTCCAGTTTTTTGTAAGTTTTGCGTCCGTGCTCAGATAATCCTTTGTTCTCTGGCCATGCACTGATGGCAACTTTCTGTTTTTAGGCAAGATGGTTTGTAATACTCCGAATTGTAATACTCTTGCTACTTCAACTATTTTTGCTATGCCGAGATTGACCCTTCATCCCTGGTCGCTCTGTAATCTTATCTTTTTACTTAATTAAATACTGTGCAATTATACAAAAAAAAATGTTAATGGGATTGATTAACTTGCCTTTTTTAATTCTTTATAATTTTTTAAACCTAAAAGGTAGGGACTAAGCTGCATGCAGCTCTTGTTTTGATATGTTTGGAATAAAGTATACTTGTCTCAATCCAAACAAAGACAACGATACTAATCCACCCCAAATTCTAAGATATAAACATATAACAAAATATATACAAAACTACTACAATTATCAAACCATTTAAAAAATACCCAAAATAATTTTATTATTCCAACATAAAGACAATAATTTATGCATCTACCAATTATAAAAGTAATTAAATAAAATTTTTAATAATTAAATAAATACTATTTTTTAAAATTAATATAATTCTATTTACAAAATCCACAATGGCTTCTAAAATCAACCACTCACCATAGGTTTTTAATGAGTCAATTCATTAAGTCCAGGCCTGTATGCAGCACGACAGGATTGGCTGTAAGATCCCCCTGTGGGGAATAGACCCAGTTCCACCCTACCCTTGGAATTTGTCCTAGAGCAAACAAAACGACAGTCTGCAACACCCTTGGATACTGGGACGTTGCCCCTTGTCTCTATTTTTATGGCCTGATTTGTCAATCAAGGTGACTAGAATTTCAAGTGTGAAGGGAGTTATGAAAAATGATCTTTACTTTCGGACAGTTTGAGGAGGAGATGAAATATGGAGGTGTGATTTAGAAAGCCTATTAATGTAACTTTCATTAAAAAATGGATCTTAATAACCCAATAATAAATGGGAGAGGATCTCTTATGGGAGGGTTGAGGAGGAGCTCAAAAATCAAGGCATGATTTAAGAAGCATAACAATGTTGCAATTTTCCATGTTACAATATTGGCATGATGCAATTTTCCATTAAAAATTGCATCTTAATTACTCAATAAATGGGAGAGTGAGTAGTGCCACACCACTTAAGTATTGTTAAAATGTTTTATAATAATGTTGCTATTCAACTAACCTATTAAGCTTCTGATGGAGGAATCATAAAGAAAATTTCATGTGGGCCTTGGAAGAAACAAAACATTGTCCAATGTATGTTTGATATGATAGATTATGCATGTCCTCGTGGAGAGAGAGTGTGAGAGAATAGTCTTTAAATTTTTATGAAAATGTAAACAAGTTCAAAATAATTTTTTTTTTTGTAAGTTAGATGATCCTTCTATTGCCGCAAAATAAGAAATTTACAGATAGAACTAAGCCCTCCCAACAGAGAGAAAACAGGTTTGAGGGTCAAGTTGGCAGTCTCCCCCGAAAGGAAACAAGACCATACCAAAGAGATTGAGAATTCTTACACAGTCTTAAAACCGAGTTTTCCATGATAATCAGTGGCATAAACAGAAGTAAACGATAACAGCTAGATAAGTCCTACTAGTGAAAGTCTGGACTAGAAGCCTAGCAAAAAACATGAGCAAAAAAGCAACAAATTACTCATGAGTCCCACTGGTAGAGGCGGGGCTTGAGATTCATAGCCAAACGTTTGGAAATTTCCACCTGATTGCCTAGGATACGTTGCAGGAGCAGCATCATCTCATCTTGCAAGAGCAAGATTTCACCATGCTGTTCATCCTTCTCCACCAAGGTTCTGCTAAGAACCATCTTCTGTGACCAATGCATGTCCAAGGATTTCCGATAGAGGGTGAGGCAGCCACGGAAAGAACCAGGATCAGGGATGAGTTCCTTGAACTCCTTTTTGATTTCCTCAGCCCCTAGGCAATTTCTGTCAATATCGGTTTCCTGCTCAACTTGTAGTATGGTGTTTGGAACAGACTCAGGGATTTCCTTTTTGTAGCGTTTGCATTTGTCAATTAACTGCTTATGGAAGCTAATTGGGGGGCCCATAGGATCGGACAGGCAAAAATCAGGCAGAGTAGAGGCCCGGCGAGGGTTCTTGCGAGGAGGCATGCTGGCAGCAGGGAGAACCCAGGTTATAGTCGAAGCAAGCAGGAATGGCCCGAGGAGATGGATAGTACCACAAGCGGAAGGGATCAGGATTAACTCCCCCACAACAGAGGAAAAACGACCAGCAGAAATCCTTACAATATGAGAAAGGTGGCGAAAAACGTAACTCCTAAGAAGGTGGTGAATAACAGTTCCAGTACCGCACAAAATACAACCATAAAGAACGGAGACAGAGCACTGCTGCAACTTACTCGGGGTGACCAAAGCAAGGATGGAGATGTTGTCGAAGTTTCTAGAGAGCCCGGGATCCCACGGAACACCAGGACCACTGCTCGTATTCTCCACGGGGAACACCAGAGAAGCAGACAGAATGAGGACCAGGCTCGAATTTGCACCCAACTGCCTGCTAAAACTCTCTTTAAAGCTCGGTTGAGTCCAATAATGAATTCGCATGCGGGAAAACTGCCAGCTTCTCCACCACTTCTCCTCTGACAGAGCCATAAATGTCTCATACCTCTTCATGATTATCAAAATGCCCACTTCTGTGTGAAGCCTCCGTCTCCTGATGAGAGCTCATACTTGTGAGCAGGCAACAATAACTCTCCTCGAGGGAGGTTGGCGAATAAATAAGTGGTCTAATGAGGGGTGATGAGGTGGGAGCACGGGGGATTGGAAGTCCTGCATCGTGTCTCTCATCTACCCTCCCAGCCGTCCATCTGTCCACCCGCCATGGGGGAAAAGAAAATTTGTTTTTAATTAAAGTTTATTTAAATATTTAAAAAAAATATAGTTAAAGTCATAAAAACTTGTACTAGTTATTATTATTAGTCCCTGTCAAAGGTAGGGATAGACTTTTCATTTAAAATTCAAAGTCTTTTGACTTGTATTAATTCTTAATTTTTGTTCTTGTTTATTGTAAAGTTTTGTAATGTTGGTAAAAAAAAATAACAATTAAACTGAATTTTTGAAAATTTCCCTTTCCCTTAACGCGGATCTGCATGCACACATTAATTTGTCTTGGACGGTATTCATGCGGATCTCTTAGTAGTTCGATTTCTCCTTCCTCACAAAATCAACCAGTAGGTTCACATCGATTCACCATCCAATATCCAGTTTATTTTTGCCTCGTATCCAACTGTGACGCGCCCTCATTTGCCTATCTGTTTTACTACTTGGAGTGCAGATGCAATCACCTCTTATTTATACCATATTGACTCTTTCCGGTTCTTCTACGGAGAGCTCAATGACCATGTCATAATTCCTCGTGATGCCACTACCAACACTGTAATATCCTTCCGTCAATGGTCTCCATGAGTGCTGAAACTTCCTTCACCAAATGACAGGTTCTTACATGCAGTAGTCAACTTTAATTACAGATGGCAGCTCCTCCAATCTTCTCTTGTGCAACGATATCAAAGTTCCTTCCTTTCACATATCTTGCAAACTTGCAAATCTCAGTCATGGTCGCCTCATATATTGACTGGTGGTAGCATTATTCCTTTATCTGCGCGGGGCATTAGCTCACAGTTCACCCTTGGCATCAACAACTCACAAGCAAAGCTACAATCACCAAACATTTCAACCAAGTTCCATTGCTTATGATGCTCTTCATCCATTTATGGTCTATTGTGGATTTCACTTTTTCTTTCTCGGTTTACCGACTACTCACAAATCCTCAAAATCTATGACTTTCACATCTATTGAATTTTCCACAAAATCCGTGAACATCCATATTCTCCATGGGTTTTTAATGTTGTATTACTGTTCATGTTTTCTGGATGCTCATAATTACACACGATGACAAATTAAAGAGATGTGAGTTGAATAAAGAATGACAGAAGAACTTGAAAGGTAGAAATTATTAGGATTTGGTAGGAGGTAGGTTAAGACCTAAAAATCTTCGGTGAAATAGTTAATTAACATTACTTAAAACGCAAAAATCCCTCTTGCCATCATTTGAAAGAGACTTAGCTGCATCGCAACTTTCGCCCTTATTAGTATTACAAATTACAAACTAGAAGTTATTAGTATCTCTAAAAACTAAACTTTGCTTTTCAAAAAAAGTACTTTGTATCGAGTTCCAATATTCCTTGGCTTTACATGTAGGCAAAGATTACATGCCTCCAAGGGAATACATTTTCCACATTGAGCATCATACTTAAAACTATGTCGTTCATGAATCGTATTTTTTTAATTTATAAACTTTGTTTCTCTAATTAATATGTTAGAATATTTCTTTATAAATTTTGTTACATAATAATAAAAAATAAAAAAAACATAATCTTATAATAAAAAGATGAAAGGCATATTTAATTCAACCTTTCCTGTTATCAAATTAAACATTTAAAGTTTTTTGAGATCCAAAGGATTTATCTGTGTTAGATTCTTATCCTCTGAGTTCCTTCTTAGAGCTTCCTCTTGTGAGAGGGGTTGAAGATGGGGCAAAAAGCTTTGTCTTGTCCAATGAAGAGGAGGGAAGCCCTAAAGGTGCCCCAAAATATTCATGTGTCCACAATTCTATTCGTGACTCTTTATTTTCAATAAGGGATTTCACTACTAAGACTTCCTTTGGAGGATGAAAGAGGGTAATTTGTACACTCTCCTCATGATTTTGTTGTTATTTTTGAATGAGACACAATTTTTATTTTTCGTCTTTGAGTTTTTCTAACATAGATATTTTGCTCCTAACTTTGTTTCCATGTGTCTTTGGTTTTTATGAGGGCCCTTTTTTCTCTCCTTGACTCAAATGGATTTAGAAGAGAGCTTTCTCCTCAAATATGTGATTTCTAGAGGATTGATTTAGTTCCTAAGTCCTTATCTTTGACTCCTAAAGTGTTGGTTTTTTATACTCAATTTTTTCAATGCCCCACTTTTTGGTCACCTCTTCTTTTGTCCTTCCAAGCAATTTAGAGTTGTTTCCCATGAATCCCAAGGAGTTCCCCAAATTCAATGTTGCACGTAGGGGATGAGATCTCCTCTTGCATTTTGACTTCGTGAGTTCCCAAAACCTTTCTCTTTTTATGATCCTTTGCAGGGGGGATTCTTAGGCTTTTTTATATTACGAAATGGCCATAATCATGGCAATTGGTGCACCTAGAAGGGAGTTTTCCATAGTCTCACTTTTGAAAATGGGTCCAATTGTCAAGCTTGAGCTCTATTACCTTCAGGAGGCCAACTTCAATATCAAATTTGACAATGTGAGCATAAGTAAACCAAGTTTTGGTTCAACCATGTCTATGAATTTTCCTGTTTTCCTATTTTGTCCTTGATGGCTTCCAATGTTTCTCTATCTTAAAGATTCAATGGGAGACGGGGCAAACAAACCTAAAGCATGACAACTCGAGGCACCTTCCCAACTAAATTGAACTTAAGGGACTATCTATCAAGTAAAGTCCATTGTAACCTAGAAACCAAAACTCGAATTTAAAAATAAATTCCTCGTCTTACTTACACTTAATATGAAAGGCAACGAAACCCTTACCATAGAGAGAGCATTTAAGTATGCCCTTTAAATGAAAATTTCGTTCTTCCTAATCTAACAAGCCAATGGTGTTCTAAATCTAATGGTCAAATGACATTTTATTTGGCCAAGCTCCTGAAAAAATTCCAAATTAGAGTTTGTTTAGTACATTGAAGGGCTTTCCTGCTTGCTCTCAAAACATGATTTCTATCCTTGAGATTTCTTCCATCTTATTCACAAATTTTGGAGCCTTGCATTTCTATTTAGAGCTATTCAATATAGTTGTAGTTGAGGGAACTATTATGATCCTTTGCCAATTCTTCTCATGTCAAATAACTACTCTCATTACTTTAGCATAGTGAACAATTTCTATTAATTTGAATTGTGGTGAGCATGATTGCATGCAACATCCAAAATCTTTAGGGTAGTGCAAAGAAGCCATGCTATGTGATTTTTTTAAATATTTTTTCTACTATTAAAAAATGGTCCAAAAAAGTTGAATCTTAATGAGTAATCTAATGTACCATTCTTGTAGCAAGATGCACATTCTAACCTATGTAAATAAAAATATCCTCACACAAATCGGTGCAAATTCATTTTTAACCCCACATCTATCAAATCATCCTTGACATACATACCTTTTTTCAAAAAAATTGATTGAATTTTTTTATTTATTTTAAATTCCTTCAAAAAATCTACATAATTTTAGCCAACTAAGTTGATTTATATATTATTTTGTTATTATATTGATATAACATTTTTTTAGTTGAAAAAATCATTGTGCCTTGATATTCATTATAAATCAAAAAGTACAAAAAACATTACATAGAATTCGCTTCTTCATAGTAGTGAGATGAACTACAACACATATGACTATAACAACAATCTTGAAAAACTAAACACTCTCAAGGTATATATAAAAAAGAGCCAATGCCTACTTCAAACCAAAATCTAAAACTCTCTCAAACTTAAAAACAAAGATAGCAAAGTCTATTATGTACCATACTATCATCACCACGCTGATCCAACTAGAAAAGGTATATAAAGCCCTTGCCAGTAAAGACATTATCCTCACACTCTTCAAAATATAAGGTTCCCCAAGTCCCAAATAACTTTTTTTAGAAAATTCATCCACTTTCTATGTAGATGTATCGAATATTAATTTCACCAAAGGAAGATAAAAAACTTGACCCTTGACACACTACTTAAGTGTTAATGCCTCTAACTTACATAAAGTGTTAACCCAATTCACAATGATCTTTGAATCACGAAGAACCTGCATGAATATAACATAGGAACCCGTCGATTCATACTTTTGAATATTTATAATTTTAAACTATTTTTTACCATTCGAAAATTTAGAGAAACCTTGGAGCCCGTTCACCCTTTCTCCACCCCACAACATAACCACTTTGTATAGCTTTTAAATAGCCGAACAGGTCGTTTCAGGAAAGGGAATCAACAGGACGCATATGTTATTAAATTCGTGGAAATCCGTCCGAAGTCCGAAGGCTTCTGTCCTCTTCAACGGCCGCAGGCGTTTACTTATTTGCCCAACCCCGCAGCTGATGAGCTAGCGACTGAACATCATCGACACTCAAATTCTCTGAGCAACCGAGGTCAGTCCATATCAGAGTATTCTATCCTGACCAGTCGGGAAAAATATCCGTGTAGTTCCCATGAATTTAACGGGGGCAGTATTCTCTCCGACTTTTCATCTTTGTACGTTGATTATATCTAGGGTTCAATCTCACTCGTGGAGGAACTTTTTCGAGAAAAATAGTTTGTAGTGGAAATCCCTATGAATTCAGTTTTCATGAATGCATGAGACGTGGTCTGCAACATGACCCGATTCATGATAATTTCAAACACTGTTGCGTTTTGTTTCTTTTATTTAAACTTTTGGGAAATTACTAAGTTGACATAATTTGAATGTTCAATCAAGCAAATCCATGTGATTGCAGGGGAATTTATGTAGGGACCTCTAGCTTGGGAACACGAAATAAATGCGATTAAGCTCTGCATTGTGTGGTTTGTTATTGTTCTATTTTGAAGCTGTGCGTGGTTTATTTATCCTAGTTTCTGTGGAGTTTAGTTCCCAAGAAGGGAATTGAATGGGCTTTTACTGTTTCACCCTACCTATGGGAAAGGTGAATTGGAGGTGCCCCCGCTCGCCAGGATTGCCACGAGTGAAATTGTGTGTGGGTGATATGCGACAAATGAAAATTCCTACGTGTCTGACCTCCCATGTCACAAAGATAATGTGGGTGCCTAATAAGTGCAGAGTGGGTGCCTAATAAGTACAGAGTTATGTTCGATCCCAGAGCTCTGGTAGCTCAAAATCAAACTAAATAAATTGGATCAATCTATCACATTTGAGTTTTGAGCTAAGAAGTGACAAGAAATACTTTACGCATGCATGAGTGTTCTGGAATAGCAGTTATATTCTTTTAGTACAGAATACAATAGTGGTTTACTGTTTATGTAATCTTAGATGTTTTTTTAACTTTTTGCATTGAAATCATAGATTTTTCTCTAGGTATTGTGTAACTAGAAGAAATGCAGATTTTCTATTTTCTTAATTTTTTCTTCGTCCATGCTTTAGTTCCTTACAGTTGAATGAAATGTTTTAGATCCATGCATAATTATTTTCCAATTACATGTATTTTGAGGATAAAGAATTTGCTCAAGCATATTCACAAAATGTCTTAGTGACAGGTCTGCTTCTAAATGCAAATTGGATTGTTCCTTCTCAGTAAATGTTGTGTAGATGGGTTTTAGTATTTACAAATGGTCTACATGGCAGACATTGAAATTAAACTTGATTTTAAGTCAATGTACTTGGAGTATTTTCTTTTTGTAGAATGGAACTCCATTGATCTATAGTTAAGAGGTTGTGTTAAAGATTGCTTGTTGGTGGCAAAAATGTCGAGATCTATTTTCTTCACTTGTAGGAAATTTTAGCAATGATTGCTAGTTGACTAATTGCTTGAAGCATGATCTAATTTTCCATCATTGTACAATTTTCTATTGTTTATTTTTAATAATTCGTTGTAATGTTGAAAGTCTGCTAATGGAAAGGGAAACAATATTCCAGTGGTGTATAATACAATATTACAAAACACAAGGCTCATACCTGTTGCATGTAATCCAGAGAAAACCAGATTCTATTTGCATAAAAGGATCACTAGATAAGAGACTGACTCAAAAAGGACTTGGGTTGATTAGAGAAACTTCAACGACTACCTTGAAATTGGGGGACTTACTTCATAAACGTAGTAGGTAACAACTTTCAAAATCTGTTATAATATTAAATGACAATGTATCTTCAGTTTGGTGACGATAGCTGCTTGTAACTGACTATGGGCATTCTTCACAGCCATTCCATTGTGCCTGAGATCTCCGTTCAGATTTGTCTTCCCAATCACCTTTCGTATACACATCAAAGGCAAAGTAGCGTTGCCCAGTGATCTTAGATTTAGTCAGAACATAATGGTGTCCCTTCAATTTTATATAGGATTCCGTAAATTCATTGCAGATAATGCTTGGGCTGTCAACTATCCTCCTTACATTTGCAAACAGCCCATTGCTCGTGATGTCTGTGACCAACCACTTTGTTATATCTTCCATGTAACCAATCCATCCACAGTTTGTTCATTAAATGCATCCCGGTTGGCAGTAACCCTCCACAATAGCTCTGATGTGTCTAGAAAAGTGACCACCCATCATTCTTCTCTCCATCTTCTTCAACCAAGTTCAACTATTAGAGATTCCAAACCACCCTGAAGGTATTCCCATAATAATAATTCAATCAAGCATAGTACCTCATTGGGACATACTTTGGGACTTACTATTGTAGAACATAGGTGAGATTTTATTATCAAGCTGTACTGCAGATCCTCCAACCTCAAGATCTATCTGAAGGACACTAACGTGTATCGGTGAGATATTTCCAAGTATCAGACATTAAATAATTAGGTTGCTTCATTTGCTAAGAGCTAATGAAAATCAGGCTCAATTTACTAATCGCATGCTTAGTATTACTCTCTGCCTTAGACTAATAAATGCCACCAATCATGACAAGTTGGGACTGAGTAATGGTCCAATCCAACAAAATCAAAGTAAATGCTCTTGCTAAACCCCAGCTTGGCTTGACAAGTGGCCTTCCCCGACCCCAACTGGGTCAAGGAAAAACATTATTATCTGTCAAACTTCACATATGCCTGTGGCTGCTATACATACCTAATTTGGATCTTTACCTTGTATTGTTGGGGCTTCTTTTATAGACATGTTCACTGATATTGAACATTTATAACTTAACCCAAAACTATTTCTGGTGCCCAGTTTGCCCTTCTCTCTTGTAGTTTCTGCAAGGGGTTTTATTGACACGTACTCTACCAAGCCCCAATTCAAGAACCATCTCACTTCACTCTATGAGTCATTGTACTCTAATAGGCGTTGCCCTCTTATTGTCCTTTACTATTTTATTCTGATATGTCTCAGAAATGTTAAAGTCACTATATGCAGTATCTCTTAGACTTCCAGATTGAGTTATCAACTGACTTCTGTTTCTTGCAGAGCTTTCCATCTTCTCAACATTGGTATTCCATGAGATAGATTGACTATACTCAATATTAAGTTGAATACTTATTTTTAGTTTTTGAATGCCCAAACTGTTTTCTCGATGAGTTGCTCACACTTTTACTTGTAACTTAAGTAATTGACAAAATCTCTAGAGTAAGCAAAATGACTATTGTAAGTTATTACAATGTTAAGTTGGTGGAAGTAGACATCTCACATAAGACATTTTGAAAACAATGTTTGAGTTTCAAAAAAATAATAGCCGTTCTCAATGTGAAGTTGAATACTTATCCAGCATAATTTTCGGATGTTAGTGATATCTTTTGGCAAGTCATTTACATGTTTAGGTGAGTAGAAATATGAGATTGGTTAAGCAAACATGCATGATTCCTTATCCTCTCATTGTTATATAAATACCTTCTAAGATGCTTAACATCTATAAAGATTGTCAACGACAATAATATAATTAAGATCCTTAATGTTTGCAGCTTTAACGAATTGTTGCCTACTTTTGATTTATTAAGTCAATTTCATTATGAGTTTGATATGTCAAGGGAATTTATCGGTGATATTAATAGTTTCTACAATATAATTTTTTGTCAATCTCACTAATTTTATTTTATACTTGTGATATGTAGTTTACTAACTCCCTCCCCAACGCATCAAGATTTACACATTTTAGTGTTTATACGGTTCCTGTTGTGAATCATGGCCTCCTGAATCCTGATTGATGCCTGCAGTCTGCTGCAAAGCCTATAACTGTTGTAGATCTTGCTGGCTTGCAACAGAAACTTTGGCGTACATGAGATTCATAGGCCTGCCTTGGCCCAGAGGTTGTATTGAAACCGATAGGTCTGGACCAGTATCCTTGGACCTGTAGCAGAGCTTGAAATCTCACAATGGGACCATATGTATCATCCATGCCTCTCTGCACTCTTTCCTTGACATACCTTGTAATAGAACTAAGGGCCCCTTATGAGGTGTATTTTTCCTTTGATAAGTTGTGCTAGAGTTATCTACATAGTATGAATTGGAGACATTGATCCCATCCAATAATAACATCCCCTAATACCTAAGAGAATCTGCTGTTAAAGCATAGACAAAGGGTGTAGGGCACACTGCCGGATGGAGCTTTGAAGATTGATGGTGTTGGTCATCTTACTACTACTACCCTCCCATTACCATGATACCATCTCGTAATTATATTTGGATCTGTCTTATATACTTGCTGCCAAAATCTAGCAAATTCATCATGTCAATTATTGCCATTGAAGTATCTCCTAAGCTTGATCAAAGTAATTTTCAGAAATGGGCTACTTGCCCAGATTTTCTAATTGAATCCAAAGTTTCCCAAGCTAAGAGGAGAGTATCGAGTATATCTTTGGGAAGAATTTCTCTTCTTTCTTGTAGTTGTATGCTAGGTGTTAATTCCTAGCTGCAATTGTCTTGGCTATTATTTTACACCTTATTGTACCGAGAGTAGAGGGACATCTACATCCCACTGGCCCAGTATGCTAGAGATGTTGTCATGTGGATAATGCTTATAAAGTTATATCATCATATGTCGGCTACATAAAAAATATAATACTTGTATCAAGTAATAGTACTTATAACAAATAATAATAGTAAGACTATATGTCAGCCAAATAACAAATAATAATAGTAAGACTATATGTCAGCCAAATATAGATACAAATGTAAATAAAAATATCTCTATATATGAAAGAGAGAGATTTGATATGTACACCTAATATAAAAACTGCTATATAGAGAGATAAAAAAGAGAGATATCAGAGTTATACACTGAGATTACAACCAGCCTACATCCATTTTAAATGATAATTTTTTTTTACATCTCCAGAGATTTGATCCCTCTTGGTGCTTGATAGATCTGGAGTTAAAGATGGATCTATGCTGGTTATTTGGAATTTTGATTTCAAAAACTCTGATTATGATGGATAAAAATTATGTGTTTGGGATCAAGTTTGGGATGTGTGCACCGTGGGACCAAGATTTATGGTCAATTGACAAAGTTCAAAGAAATGCAGAAGAATTAAATAATTTTTTTGAATACTATAGAATTAGTAGAGAAATAATACTGGAAGAGTAGGAAGTATTATTGTCTTCTGTAGTTTTGTTTGAGATGGGATATGATTTTGTGTTTTAAATATGTTTTACCTGGTTTAATCTGGGCTAAGGTAATTTACTTGTGGTATTGAGGTTCTGTTTATAATCTCTTGATTCTGAAGAATATATTAAAAATAATGTCACGTTTAGACGTATGATTGGCCTCCAATCTGCTATTGGTATCTTCTTATATTCTTGTGAATTAGCTTGATAAAGCCTTTCTTGATAATCTATCCTAATGCTCCAGTTTGTTCTGCCACAATATAGACCTGGCATAAGGCCTCATAATCAACCTCTCACATGGTTTTAGATAATGGAAGTTTGTCAACCCCTAGGCACATCCCATTAGCCATACTGAAGAGGGATTTTTTATAATTATTTCATCTGGAGTGATTTTCCATTGTTGGCTGTTGGATTAAGGCTTCCAAACACTGTACTTTTAGGTGCGTCACATTTATTTTATAAGGGAGGCTGTTTGTCTTCTCCTCCTTTCATTTGAACTTCCAGCTTTATCAGTATAAAGAATTCAATTTTTATGTACTTTTATTATTCTGTCCTCTCTGTCTTGATTGAGGGATTTTTTTTTGCTAATATAAAGCCTACCAACCAGCATAGATCCATCTTAATTCCGGATCTATCAAGCACCGACAGGGATCCAATTTCTTAAGGTGTAAATTTTTTTATCTTATATTTTTACACATCAAGAAAAAATTCACACCTCAAGAAATTTGATCCCTCTCGATGCTTGATAGATCCAGGTTTAAGATGGATCTATGCTGGTTTTAATATTTTTATTTTATTAGCCTACATTCATTTTTTAATTATTTTTTATTTTTGGTAACATTACGTTACGCTGTTACAACATCTCTCTCTTACTGGGCTGCAGAGCACCGAGAGTGGCTGTAGAGCACCTCGCTACTCTCGAGAGTGGCTGCAGAGCACCTCGCTACTCTCGGTGCAATCAAGCCAATTTCCTCTATGCTCTATGCCCGGGTTTTGATCAAGTGATCCAACCACAAGCCATGAAGTTATACTTTTTCTTCCTCTACAAGGGCTGCACACATTCAGTGAACTTTTTATGTCCATCTACATAACAAATTCCTCTCCATGAATAGGGACATTCTGACACTGACATCACTTTCACTGTATTAAATTCTTGCTTCAACACTCAATGGCGTAGCTCACTAGACATCCAATTCCACAGATGGCTCTTTTGCTATAATTTGTTTGGAACATAGACTGAACAAAGATCCTCTACTTTATCCTGCACAGGGACAATTGTACGGACACATCTATAGTTTGGATATTCACCCTTTCCTATTTTCTATCTAGCTGGGGAAGTTGATTACAGCACCTCCTCTTCCTTCAAACAGTTCACTTAAAAGAGTGAACTTCCCTTTCAACTTGTTCCTCCATATCAAGTTGCATGTTTCTTACCAAAATTCTGGTGAAGATACGCTATTGTTGTTCTTTTTTGCAGTCAAGTTACTGATAGGGTTTTGGATAATTTTCATATATTCCTTACTATAATGCCTTCTGCAATACTGTTATTTAGTTAAGCCCTAGAACTGTGAACAATGACCTTGATCCGACGCAATGAAAATTATGCTCTAGACAACCCCAAATCTATATAGCTCCCTTGACTATACGATGCCCCCTCCTTTCTTGGCACTCTTATATATCATCAGAATGTTATCTGCATTAGTCTTATGGATCTAGTCATAAAATTGATGTTGTTGCTAAATGCTTTATCATGTTTTGCTTTTATTCTATGCGATGCCCCCTCCTGTCTTGGCACTCTTATATATCATCAGAATTTTATCTGCATTAGTCTTATATGGATCTAGTCATAAAATTGATGTTGTTGCTAAATGCTTTATCATGTTTTGCTTTTATTCTATGCATTTTTGCTGTACAGTGCCATGGTTCAATTTCTTTTGTAATGGGTTTGTGGTTTTATTTTGATAATTATGACAGGCTTTGCTCGTGGAAGTTTGAGTTGCTTGGAGTAGATGGCACAATTTCAATGGGAGTATGAAAATATGGTAGAAGAGGCTGACATGAGTGACTCTGAAGATGTAGAAGGTCCTTTTGATGGGCATGGGTTGAGAGGCGATGCTATTGAGACTGACTCAGATGATGATATTGATGTGGGTAGTTGGCCACAATGATTTTTATTTTTTGCATCTGTGCCTAGCTAGCGCTGTAATCATCTGCAATTTGGAAAATGGTCCTTGTGCCAGGTTTATAAATTATTAGTTATAACTTATAACCCATATCAACATTGACTGAACCAATTGTTTTTCTTGCAGTTCAAGTATTTAGATACTACAGCCATGCAAGCTCGACATGGAAAAGACATTCAGGGAATTCCTTGGGAAAGGTTACATTTCACAAGAGAAACATATCGTCAGACACGATTGAAGCAGTATAAGAATTATAAAAGCCTAAACATGCCACATGATGCGCTGGATAAGGTATATTGCTTTATGCCAATATCTGTGGTTACCTCTAAAGTTTTGAAACTTCCATCTTATGTTTGTATTGATGTTGTGAGAAGAAAGCAGTCTGAATTTTTGCTTTACCTTACAAATCTTTACGACTTTACCCCAACAAATTGTTGTGAATCCTCTGCAAACAGGAGTGCAAGCCTGTTCGGAAGGATGGGAATTTTTTTGATTTTCACTACAACACAAGATCAGTGAGATCTACATTTGTCCATTTTCAGGTCAGATATTTTTGTTCTTAGCAAGTCCTTTTTTTATTGTTGTGAATCAAGACATTTCTTGGGTAATAAAATCCATGCATGGGAACAGGAAGCATCTCTGGGTTCAAATCTGTTAAGTCCAAAAGTATTGAATTGCATTTTTTGATCTGTGGTTGGCCACTTTACCCCCCTCAAATTTTAGAAGTGTCTTACATGTCAGTGAAATCTGTTTCTCTTGACAGTGTTTTGAGTGTTCCTTTGAGGTTTTGTAATACCCTTCAACCAATTTCAATACATTTGAGGGACTGTTAACTTGTTTAAGCATATGTACACATAAGATAAGATGATACCCACAGATAGGTCAATAGGACTAGAAAGTAGAAAGTACAATTGAAATCAAATCTGTAGGGTTGACGTAAGCAACAGAGAATATATTCCACTGGCCTTGAGTTGTGGCCAAGTAGACACAGCTTACTTTCAAACGTCAATCCCTTCTTTCCATTACCCCATCTATACTTTTCTTCTTGTTGAACCCTGTAGTGACTGGAAGGCTTGATTTTGGTCCAATGTGAGGTAGTGAGCAATACCAAAGATGGAAGGACTTAGACTTCATGACAGATTTATATATGTCATTATGAGAGGAACTGCATGTAGCTAAGATTTTTTTTCTAGGTAAATATCTCGGGGCAAACCCCTGGGCACTTCCCCTCATTTCAAGGATGTTACCCAGGGTAAACCCTAGATTCTTCATGGCACGAGGCCAGTCAACAACAGGGCTCAAAGCCGCTACAACAATATACTCGTTGTGAGCTCAACATGTCACTTACAGGAATAGAACCTAGGTGGGGAGGATAAAACTCCATCCTACAACCACTCGTGCTAGACTCAATTGACAGCATGTGGCAAAGATCTATAAGAGAGTTAGTAAATGAAAAATACCACCAAATTTAATAGACATTATAGACAGTCTGGAGAGCTGTATTTAATGTAGAAACCTAGCTATATTCTAAGTGCTGAATGATCATCTAGTTCTGTTTCCATTGTTGAATGCAACTTCCAACACTATGACATTTCTAGCACCAACAGTGATGGCCTATATTGCGGAATACCCTTCATTAAGTGAAAAATACCCTACCTTTCCCATAAGTCAGGGCATTTGGGCTAGGTAAGCCTCCTATAAGTAGAGTATAAATACCAGTTATACACACCATTGGTCACATGGCATTTTGAATGATCATGTAGAGGGAAATACAAAAGGAAGATGCCAAATCTGTGGCGAATTGCTTGTGATCACATGTATCTTTGATAAGAGCAAAACTTGAAACTTGGAACTATATACATAGAAACTCTTGGAGATACCTACTTCATGGCTGTGATTGCATCTTCTATTGCAATGATTTTGATGATGTCATATGTCATTTGCAGATATTTAAGGCTGGAAAGAAAAGTCCCATTATCCCATGTTTTCTCAATGCATTTGTAGACCTCTCAAATAACTAACCCTTGAACCTATGTTACTTGGGAATAAGGAAATGGGTATGGTTTTCAAAACAATACAAATATTGGAAACGCTATGTTGAAAGATTCAGGGAACTATATATATATATAAACACAAATTTCCTATTTCTTGCTAGTTTTTTGGATATGAGCAAGGTGAGGAATTGAGATTTGACATCTGAAGAACTGACATTATGAGAACATATTCTGGATTGAAAGGACTTCTATTAAATTCTTTGAATGCTTGGACATGCAAGATGAGAGGTTGCATTTATGGACTAGCCTCTCACAGTACTGTATAATCAGTTACTGACAGATTTTAATTAAAAATAATTTATTTTGACAAATGACTAAAATTTACAACATCTAACATTCACTAGCCTACTACTAATATGAGATGATATTAGTATATTACATATAGAATTCCCTTGTTCATTGCATTTACCGGATTTAATCCTAAAAGTCAAAATTCAGTGAATTTAATGTGTTGCTGAATTAGTTTGTACAAGTTCCATGATTAATTTTGTTTAAATTTGATGATTACTTTTGTTTCAAAATTCAGTGATTAAATTCATTTAAATTTGATTAAATTTTCTTAAAATGGGTATTCAATTCGTTTATTTTATTTTTTGTATTAAATTTGGATAATGTTTGTTTACATTTGGATTAAATTTCAATTTAGAATCATATATCTCCTTGAACTTAATGATGAATTTTACCACATTACTTTGCACTAATATTTGTTTTTCAACTTCATTGTCGTTGAAGACAAACACAGCCATGAACCAGTGGACTTAGAGCATTGCATTGCAATTTTTTGGGGTAAAGAAAGAGGATCCAATTATTTTACATGAACTTTCAAATTATAGTGATATAATGATGATCCCAGTTTATTCAATCTGGTCCTGGGTTGACAGATCATATACACCTGCTATTTTGTGCCTGCTGTCCATCATAGACGTATTTAAAAACATTTGTGCATTGTTAATCTCAAAATCATTATTGTAGTTTTTTTCTAAATTATTATCGGTAATTTTCCTGAGTAGAACATGATAATCAGGGCTAACAATATAGTCTGAACACACATCCTTTGTGGCATTGAGACTGGCTCGAATAAATAATTCTTAAATATAACATGAGAAGCCTGCTGCTCTGTTGAGTCTTCAGAACAGTAAGGAATTGAGTAATTATTCCCTCTATCATAGAAATGAGGCCTTGCATCTGTTGCTGCACAAACCAGCATGTGAAATCAAAGCCCAGAAGAACAATGCTAGCCAATGAGCAATTAGGAGGGAGGCCACTGTCACTTCACCAATCCTCTTCTGCACTTTAGCTTGGCTCTTCTCGGCTTCTCTAAGGTGGGATTGCTAAGGCTATGACAAGGAGACTCAAGGTGATATGAAGAGATAGCTTAGCAAAACAATGAGTTGTAGCATTGGAAAATATGAGGTGATGGAGGACCAAGACCAATGCCTATCCAAGTTGGGAAAATGGAGTCATAGAGAAACAAAGAGAGCTGCAAGTGGGTGGTAAATGGGAGTGATTATTGCTGTTCCAAACATGCAGAAAATCAGAAGTGGCTACAGATTGCTAAGGCTATGACAAGGAGACTCAAGGTGATATGAAGAGATAGCTTAGCAAAACAATGAGTTGTAGCATTGGGAAATATAAGGTGATGGAGGACTGAAACCAATGCCTATCCAAGTTGGGAAAATGGAGTCATAGAGCAACAAAGAGAGCTGCAAGTGGGTGGTAAATGGGAGTGATTATTGCTGTTCCAAACATGCAGAAAATCAGAAGTGGCTGCAGATTCATAAAATAGATGAGAAAGTGCCCTTCTAAAGGTGACCTTGCATGCATTTGCTAATCAATAAGATGTGATCCTACCTCTAGCTGAAAATTGACATGCGACCCTTCATTAAAATGACATAACATAGAAGCATCAACTAGGAAGTAAAAACAACAAGAATTTGTAGGGTATTCACCTCATCCAAACTCTTATTTGATAGACAGGACTGCCTTGTGCTCAAAACCTTTACTGTAGCAGAATTTAATCAGTGTTCCAGCAACATAAACCAGCAAAAGATGAAAAGATGGATAGCCACACATCAGAAACCCCTAACTTTCCATTAACCTTTCGAAAGACATTCAATAAGCCTCAAGAGAGTTCTCCGACA
This sequence comes from Larix kaempferi, assembly GCA_027924585.1. Lineage (NCBI taxonomy): Eukaryota > Viridiplantae > Streptophyta > Pinopsida > Pinales > Pinaceae > Larix > Larix kaempferi. Next base: position 27,924,274 of record BSBM01000074.1, on the reverse strand, counting down.
AATCCAACCATTTTTTACAATGAAGAGCTCCCTCTTCTTATAGTACACAACTCAACAACTATTTTTGCATTGGGTAGCCAAGTGTATGAACATGCGAGAGAGTGTGCCCATGCAAGAGAGTGGTGCACCCATGCATGAGAGAGAGAAGAACATTCAAGAGGGTGCATGCATGCAAGAAAGGCAAGAAAGGAGGCGCGTCCACCATGTTTTAAGGGATCATGTGCCCCCTTTGATCCTAGGGAGATGTGCCCACCATAAAAAGAGGGAAGAGGGTGCAGGCCACCATATTTTTAGGTAATGTGCTCCCTCTTTAATCCTAAGGAGGTGCACCCACCATAAATCAAGGGAGAGGTGCAGCCCATCATAACTTTTGGAGTGTCACCTTGGGAGATGTGCCTACCTTTATTTTAGGGATTGTGTTTGCCAAATGAACTCAAGTGGAGTCTGCCACTATTTTTTAAGGAGGAGGGGTGCTCCACTTCATACATCAAAGGTTTATTACAAATAAAACTTCATTTTATACAACAAAAAAGGATTACATGATTTACATGATGGTGTCTCCCTTGGAAAAACATTATTTATGATCATCACTTTGACCACCATGCCAAAATGTGAAAAATATATCTTGATAGACTTGCTCCAAGGGGTTCTAAGCCATGTGCAATTGATCATGATGTGTCGCGATATGGAATTTGAATGAAGGCTTTATAATAATCTGCTTCGAGAAGACCCTCATACAATGTAACCCTCATCTGCAACAAGTGTGACCCTCATACAATGTGAGGGGTAACAACATCCATAAATATTTTTAAGATTTCCGATCAAACTTAAGCATCATGAGTATGGTGATATGGGAAGAACTTTTCCCCTCTCTTTCGTTGAAGTAATTGCCGTGCACCTGATAACAACAGTTTCATCACTTGCCCTTGTGATGTCCCCAAATTTTTACTATGGACCACTCCATTACTAGGGAATTCTATGGTCTAAAGTCACTTGGAAAAATTAAAGAAGAATAGTAAAGTGGTGAATTGGGGTCATGAGGCACTATGGTAAACCAAGGTCCAAGGGAGAAATTTATGGAGCAAGGAATCATTCTCTCCTAAAAATCAATTTTATTAATATTTTGAGATAATTTGGACAAGGAGGGTGCATTAGTGGTGGAATGAGTCCAAATGTGTGGTGTAACTCCCATCCAAGGTGGAAGGAATCCTATCATGGAGGCATCTCACGGGTTGTAACTCTTGGGGCTAAAAATAGCAAATCTATGACGACCTATGACATCTATGACAACTTATGACAAGAATCAGGTCCTATGATAGCTTATGACAACTTATGACAGTCTATGACATGTTGTAGGTCCTAAATTTAGCCAAGGAGGGCACTAGAGGAGAGGGGTGGGCTTAAATGCTAGTGTAACTTCCCCAAAATCAAGCTAAGCCTCTCTAATTCGAATTTCAAAGGTAGATGAAGTTATTATTTGGCCAAATAACATTAGAGAGGAATTAAATGAGTCCCAATGTGTCATTCTCTCATAAAAATAACATTTATTAATATTTTATCAAATATTTGTGAGAGAATTCTAGAATGAGGGGTAAATGCTCCATGAAGATTTATAAAAATGTTGAAGACACAAGTGAAAGGGCTTTTGATCATTGTTGATTTTTGATATTGGAGAGTTCTTGTGGCTTTTCATAGCTTGGGAGATGTGCCCCTTGCATTTGTGACTGGTTTCGGTGGTGAAAGATCCCACCCTAGCTAGTAGAGGGGACGAGATCACCTAGATCTCTTCATTGTGCTTCATAGTTGATTATTGAGAGGAGAAGTCACCTTCAGATTTCTCTACAGAGCTTTATTGCAGGTTTTTATGTTCATTTACAGTAGTGGGGTTGAAATATTGAAGGTGTGTTCAAGTTCGAGTCAGTAGAAGTGTGAATTTGTGGTGTTTCCGGAGCGCATTGTTTGTGGCGATTTCTGCTTGAGGATGGTGTACTTGTGGCTGTCCAAATCTCAAGAGGACTGATATAATGGCTTTATATCACTCATGTAATCATATTTGATGGAGGGCGCACTGTAGGTGTCATATCTGAAGTTTGGGGTCGAAATATTGCTTGTGGAGGGCACAATAGTGGAAGGAAATCACTCATTTGGAGCAGTAACTCTCCCTCTCTTCTCTGTGGTTTTGTAGCAGCCATTTCTACCCTCTTTGCAGCAGTTCTTTCTATGTATTTCGAGCTGCTGTAGCAGCCATCAATGTATTGTAAATTCTCCATTGATAATAAATATCATAGTGTTATTCCCCCTATGGTGTTCGATATTCAAGCACAATTTAATCTATGAGCAAATGGTGGACTATGAGCAAATCTGTTAATGTATGGTTGTGTAAACTTGATATATGGGTTTGAAACATTCATAAGAGTCCTTGGTATCTGTTAACAATCCATTGGGCTGGATTCGAGTGTGTTTGGAATTAATTTTGAGGGTATTTGGAAGTTCTATGGTTGTGGGTGTTCTCAATCTTGTACCGGTGTAAAAGGGGTCGAAAGTCACTTTCTGGTTCGACCATTTCTGAGCATTTTTGGGTTCTTAAACCTATTCCATTGTGTTGGGAGGGTCGTTTCCAGTAGGTAACACTTTTTATTTCATCCAAAAAGTTTCCGTATGCCCAAGTTATGAACATTTTACTGGTCGGTCTATTGGTACCTTTATGCTTGCGCACCCTCAGTTAGAGATGTTTGTGTAGTATTGAGACCAGTGTTCAAAGCTTCCAATGAAGGTTTTTGAAGTTTGTTGCGGAGTTATTTAGATGTTTTTGGGTCTTCTCAAGTCGAATTGGAACTGTTTGGAAGGAGTTGAGTCAATTAGGTGGAGTTATAGCTTGACCTATGTAAAATCCTGCAATTTCTGATTCTGCAGCTAAATTTCCTTTCTGTTTAACTATCATACCAGTTGTATGGAAGTGCTCAGTGGGTCAAGTTGATGCATTGGGATGTGTAGAATACCTGCATACCATGTTTGGGAAAATTCAATTCAACTAGGTGGTGTTTGGGAGAGTTTGGAAACAATACCTTTTTATAGTTGTATTTGACTAGTTTGGCCTAGTTTTGTTGAATTACTGTCAAGTTGGGTCAAAACTTTTTTTGGTTCTGAGGGTTGGGTACATTACACTCTCCCATCATTTCCTTTGATATGGAGGTCTTCTGAATGCTTCATTAGGGAAGGGTTGAGTCTATGTGGCCCTAGATTCCCATCATCCATAGAATGAGGTGGGTGTCTTCCTGTAAGCCCTAGATCACCACCCCCTTCGACCCTTCAGATCTCGAGGGTAATCGGTTCCTTAATTTCCTGTGTAATTTTACAGTTACTGCTGAGATTCCTCTCATAAACCACCTGGCACCAACTCTTCCCCCCATCCAAAGTTCACCCCAATATTGGCTAACCTGTCAGCTGCCCTATTCCCTTTCCTTTGAACATGCTAAAAAAAAATTCCTTCAAAGTTGTGCATACCCTGTAGTCCCTTCTCCCAAGGGTTTTAACAATCTCCAGTTAGTAGCTTTCTGGAGGAGTTAGGGTAAACTTTTCGCAATTTCAGTTTCTCTACAGTCAGCTTGGAGCTGCCCTCAACCAGCCTGTATTTGATATTCATGCTGCCTGCTATTGTTATTCCTCTAGATGCTGCCATGGCTTCTGCAAAATTATTTGTATCCAATCTAACATTTTGGGCATACACAACAATTGGAAGACCATTCTCATTTCTGAGAATCCCTGCAATTTCAACCCCTTCTTGGGTTCCCTCAGGATTCGCCATCAAAATTCAGTTAAATAAAAGGATGAGAAGGGAGGACCCATCGATCATGGTGCTCTTCATGAATAGATGGGTGTTTTGTGTGCTAGCTTAAACTTGAATATTGATTCCCCCAACTTTTAAGCTTGCCTTTTCCCTCCTGTATCCCTGTTATGTCCTCCTCATTCCATTTTTTGGATAGTATGGTTTCATTAAAATTTTAGTATATTTTAAGTTGTATCTGTTGATGTCACAGTGTTTTTGGTCTATTTTGGAAGATTCTAGCATTACTTTCTATCCATTTTAACTTCTTCAAGTAACCATCCCAGGGATCAAGTCCTAGAATTGCTGCAATTTTAGACTATGTTCCCTTTTGTCTATTTTCTAAGTGTAGATGTCACTAGTTCTTGGTAACCTGCTACACATTCTAAGATACACCATTTCCCTGCATCTGTGAGCTATCAAGCATTGGAGGAAAAGGTGGTTAATAGATTCTGCCTTCATATAAGACGTCACATCAAGAAGGCCATTATTATCCTCTCTTACACATTCTCTCCTGTGAGTTCTTTTACAATCTAGGATACAGAAAGATGGTGGTATTTTGGTCCCAAGTCTGGGTTCCAAATTTATTCCAGATTTTGTCTTTTCCCCAAGATTCTTCATGGTGATTTGTTTGTGGTAGGACATCTTGACTGTGATTACACCTGATTCTTGGTTTGGCCATCTCAGTTTGTGTTACCTACTTTAGTTGTGGTCATCCTCTATTATAGTTCTTCCCATAATAGGTTTTTAGTATTGCCTGAGATCTTTGGGGTCATGTTCCAGGGGGATCTATTTCCAGACTACATTAGTCTTGAATATTCTCATCCATGTTTTGGAGTCAGAATTGGTTCACCCAGATCATCCTGTTGCATTCAAAGTGTTGCCTAGCTTTCTCAAGGTCCTTTCTTTCAATAAGTGGAGGGAATTGCTCCCAAGCATATTCTCAGAATAGTGCAGGGCCCAGGCATCATACATTTAACACTATTCCATATGTTGGATTCCTTAGGAAAGGATTGCTGTCTTGGAACTTCCAGCCAGGGGATGTCTGGGGATTATTTCTCTTACCAGACCTGAGCCCAGAGTGGTGTTCTTTCATTGAATCAACACCACATCATTTTCCATGGAGAGCCAGATTTAAGAATTTCAATCTTTGTAAGTCTATACCTCACATTCTTTGGTGTCCATACATCTTTCCAGGCAACGAGAGACTATTTTTTTCCTGTTATGGGCTCCCCTAAAAGAAATATTTTTGGATATTTTTCAGTCTCATTTATGACTTTTTGTGGGGAAACTAAGGCTAAAAAAGGCAGGTTGGGATTACTTAAATCCTGATTCAATCAAGGTTATTCTCTCTGCCAAGGATAATTAACCTTATCTGTTCATCCTGATGGTAGAAAGCTTAGGAAGAACCATTAAGGTCTTCAAAGAAAGAGGGGAGATGAAAGGTTTCAAGCCTTCAATAGCTTCAGAGTCAATCTCCCATGTGCAATTTGTTGATAATACTTTGCTAGCGGTGGATGCCACCATTAAAGAATCAAAAGCCTTTAGAAAACCCTTTTTTTATTCCTTCAAGCATTTGAGGGAGCAATTAATGAAGACAAAACCAAGATTTTTTGTTTTCAACACTAACTGTGCAGTTCAAGCCTGCACAAGCAGAAATCTAAACTTTCAAATAGCCTCTTTGCTCAATGAATATCAAGTTTTTCTTTGGTAGCCAATGGGGAAAGAAACCTTTCATGGGAGGAAGTCAATAGTAAAATCAGAAGCTAACTCAATGGATGGACTTTTCATTACACCTTGTCTTATGCCTCGGAATAGGTGGAATGGGCTGGTGGGAGCATTGTTTAGTAGAATTGAAAAGAAAACTGTAGAAACACAGCTATGAACCCATCTGCTCCATTGGCTGTTAAGACCAAAGGTGTTTAGCATGTTGTTGAGGAAAGTCTAGCTTACTTTGTCGTAAGATTTTGAAATATTGAATTTGATCAACATTCCACTCTAAGGGAGTGAATGATCTCCTTGATTGTAATAGTGCTATCTAAAATTTGTCCTCCCTTTATGAATCCCCCTAGTTCTTTGAAAATGACCAATATCTAGCATGTGTTTTAGTCTATTGGTCATTAGTCAGGAATGCAATTTTATAAACTGTGTTCCAGAGGGCAATGAGCCTGAACTTTTCAACAGTACTCACTTCCTCTTCCTCTGGAACAAAAGTAATAAAGGTAGCATTTAGGGATTTGAGAATATTTATTGATTTGATTGATTCCATGACTACCTCCCACATCTCCTTGCTCACTAGGCCCCAACATTGATGAAATAAATCAACTGGAAACCATCTGGACTCTGGTCCTTCCCACCTGTTAAGGTCGCGGACAGCTTGATGAACCTCTTGTCTGGAAATGACTTTGCATAAAATATCTTTTGTGCGCCTCTGTTATTAATTTGGTAATAAAACTGCATGCTTATGTTGATGGCTTGATTCCCCAGAGGTTCTGAAAGGAGCTGCTGGAAGGAGTTTTAACTCTTGCTCAATCTCCTGCTTGGATTGAAGAAGTCTCCCAGCTGTTTTTTCAGCCTACAGATCCTATTGCTGTTTCTATTTCTCATGGTGGTTTAGTGAAAAAATTGTGTTACAATCTCTCTCATTTAGCCTTTTTTATTTTGGACTTCTACTGCCAGAATATCTCTTCACGAAGTTCTTCCTGTATTTTTGCCAATAGACTGGCTTTCTTCTGGGCCAACTTCTCAATGAGGCCTTCCTGGAGGATCTCCTCCTGCACAAATTCCATCTCTGTTTCCATGTTGGCCCATTCCATCTCTTTCCAGGTTGTTCCTCTAAGTGAAGTTCTTTCCAGGTTGGCCTTGATCTATTTTGTGCAGCTTCAGGAGCAATTGTTAGTGATCTCAAGACTGATTTTTTGTTGGTTGGCTTGGATGACCCTCCAGACTGGAATCCATTTGTGTGGAATTATATCTGGACTGGTGTAATTGTGCACTATCTAGGGATTCCATTCGGAACCAGTCTCACAACTGTGGCTATGTGGGATTGGTGTCTTTAAAGGCTTCAGGCCGAGCTTCATTTATAGCAGTTCAAGGATATTCCTTTTGCAGGTAAGCTAATTGTTGTTTTGTAAATCATCTAGGCCTTGCACATATTATGTCTCTTGTTGCTCCTTAGCAGGTCCCAGTTCAAACAGTTGGAACAGATTCTTCAATCTTTCTTGTCTAAATATGGTGGAGAGAGAGGTCTTCCAATGGTTCCTTGGGACGTCTATACGATGCCAAAAATGAAAAAAGTAAGGATGTTTAGGCCTTATTGATGTTGCTTCGGAGGGAAGCATTCTGGCTACCTTTAATAATTCCTTCAAAGGAAAGTCCTTGGATTCACCTTGTTTTGACTCTAGGGTTTTGTTTACAAATGGTTCCAAACACCTCCAAATGATTTCGAATTTGGGGAGGAAGGTCTTGAGGGGGAATAGGACATATTAACACACCTATCAGACATCCAAACAACTGATATACCCATCCATGGTCTGCAAATTGCATGGGAAGAAGTTTCGGAACAAGATTAGTTAATTTGAGAAGTGGAGATCCCCCCTAGGTTTGCCATTAGATGCTCTTCCAACACTGTACGGCCTTCACTAATTCTTGGTCTGAGACTTGGCTCTGTTATAGGACATTAGGAACAATGTATGTGCAGCATTAGATTTGGTTTTAGGGTCAAATAGGCATCCTAACGAACAACAGCTTCTAGAGTCTAGTTTTTGAGGTGAAATTGGTGGGCAAGGAGTCTCAAATTTCTTCATAAACCATAGTAACACTTCAGAGGTCTGCACACATCATTTGGGCCATCAAAGTAACTTCATATGCAGGCTGAAGCTCATAACATGATAAATAACTCCGCAAACTCTGATATAAAACAGGTACAATATCATTCCAAAATCACTATGCAAATGCTATGGGGAAAATGGCTCGAATCTCTTCCTTGAATGTGAATATCACTTGATATACATAGTGTTTCGAGCTGTGGCTCTCATGATATGATTATTAGTATTACAGAGATATATAGCAGTCCTTCACTAACTATATGCAACAACAAGTGCGCTATGCAAAAGCTATGGGGAAAATGGCTCGAATCTCCTCCTTGAATGTAAATATCACTTGAAATACATAATGTTTCGAGTTGTGGCTCTCATGATATGATTATTACAGAGATATATATCAGCTAACATGTCCATGAAGTCGAAATAACAGTCCTTCACTAACTATATGCAACAACAAGTGCGCCCTTGCACATTTACATGACATTGAGAGAAAGATAGTAGAATAGGCATAGAGAAGAATGAGAGAAGATGAACTCAAACTTAGTTGGGGTCTAAACTTGCATAAAAACATCTCTATGAAGCTCTGTTGAGAGGTCTGAATGGCCTCTCCATCAACCAACTAGAATGGGAATCTTGCACCCTCGAAATTGGTTCTAAGGAAAGAAGGATAAGCATCCACCTTGCAAGGACAAGCTAAGCTCTCCAATTTCTTTCCAAATGAGAAATGATCAAAAGCTGGTCTCCTTCTTTTTTCTTGTCTTTTATTAACCTCCCAAGGCCTCCTTAGCTCGAATTCCCCCCAAGAGACTCATCCCAACTCGAATTAGGGAGAGATTCCCATGAATGCCACTTGTCCAACTTTTCCTAGCTCTCCTCTTCCATCAATTCGAATGGGGGAATCTTGGCTGCCATAACTCCCCTTGTGCGCCCTCTTGGAGGCTATTTTTAGCCCTGACATGTCATATATGTCAGATTTCAGCAATCAGGTCTAAACTTTGTCATAAGTGTCATAGACTCTTCATCATTGTTGTCATAGGAGTTAGAAAATCTAGCTCCAAGTGTCACAATTCTTCTAAGATGCCTCTTCCTCTTCCATGGGAGTTACTCTTCCACTCCAATTCGACCTTACATGATTCATGCCATGAATAATACCTCTTCAACTCCCCCAAGTATGTTACCCTTCATCTTGAACTCGAATTGGTGAGAGAATAATGCCAAGTTTAGTGGGGAATCTTGCCACATGTGGGTCCCACAACCTCTCATGTGCCCTCATGATCCAATGCCACCTTATTTTCTTTTTATTATTATTTATTTGACCCATTTAATGTGAATTTGTAAGTCTAAGGTCATTTTGGGTCTTGTAGCTCCCTTATTCCAACTTTTAATGCTTCCACCCCCAACCTAGGGAACTAGTAATTTTCCTCCATGATAGTTCATTTGGATGGGTATATTACAAACTTTGAATTGAGAATTTCTCTTAATGTGACCCACCTTGCCCATTTGGATCTAATTTTACATTATTACTAACTTGGACATCATTTTTGACAATTATTTGACCCTTAGCACCAATTTGACAAACTATCATGAGTATGGCCAAGTGGCTTAGGCCATTGTGACCCAATGCAAAATTTGGGGACATGACACTACCAAGTGTGTTGTATGATGCCTTGAGGGTTCTTCCCTTTGGCAAATTCTGCTACACATGTTCAATTCAGCTCAGCATGTTCTCAAGATCTGTGGTACTTTTGGATGGTGTGACATTATATTTTCCCTTCTTGTTTTGTGTTTCTGGATCCTTCATCTGCAAAAGCATTTGGGGGGCATGGAAGTTTGTTTTTGGCCACCGATAAAGTTACCGGGGGCTGTAAGTTCCTCACCAATAAAATAAACAATAAAAAAACATAGAAAATGGTATGATATTGTTCATAGTTACTGAGGGGTATAGGTTCCTGACCGATAAAATAAACAACAAAAAACAGAAAATCAAAGAAAAGTGATTAATCTCAACAACATTTTATTCATATATCCATCAAGTCAATGGGAATCGGGATCATAAGGGTGAAAGAAAACAAAATGGATCTAGAGGTTATTGCATAGTTCACTATTTTGACTCTGATGGTTGTATCTGGTAGCGGGCCCATTATTAATGTTTTATCAGCAGTTTGCAAAGGTAATCTATAATTACTCTGGGAATGAAATACTATTTATTTTGAGGACTTGTTCAAATTGAACATTGATATGTGGAAGCTGCAGTTGAGAGATTGGGGGTGGGTGTTTGGTAAGCAGATACAGTAGTATGATTCCAAAAAACTTTACTCTGTATTATTCTAAAAGCATGTTTTGTCTCTGGCTCTCAATATCCATTAGACTTCTTCCAACCTGGACAATTCTTTGCTTAGTTGGTAATCTACCAGGGTTTTCCCACCGAAGCTTATTTGGTGAAAAGTGGACTCACAGATGGGCTTTGTTTATTTGTGGCAAACAAGACACAATAAAACATACATTTTGGCACTGCAGTTTTTCCAGGGCCTTCTGGAAACATGTTCAAGATCAGTAGTCAGCCTTATTTCAGGGGAAGGTACATTGGAGGGCTGCACTATTTGGAGACTGTAGATACCTCATGCTTTCTTCTTTTCCAGGAATCTAGCACTGCCTCAGAGTCACTGTTCTATTCACTATTGGATTTGGGAGACTAAGGTGCAAAAATGTTTTTGCAAATGAAGTCCATTACAGTGCTTTTGTTGTAACTGGCAGGATGAGTTATGTATGCAACTGTTAGCTAAAGTTTTTCTCCTGATTAAGGATGCCAAAGAACTAGATGCTACATCTTACTCTGATTTTATTTCCTTTTTGGTAGCCTTGAGGAAGAGGATATTATTCACCATTGTATATATGCTTGTGTTTGTTCTCTTTTAAATTTTTGTACATATACTTATGTTAATATAATATGTAAATTGGCCACATGCCCACAAGGTTCAATGTTTGAACTTTGTTGTGATATACTACTTGTGATGTCCAAAATGACAAAAATAATAATTAATAAGCATGGGGATACAAAGAATGGTTGAAACTTGAAATGCAGGCAAGAAGACTGTCATATGAAGTGCCTAAGTCTTAAGAGACACGACTATGCTAATGGACACAACCCTACAAAATAGTTTGTAGTAGAATTAATATAATTAGGTATACTGTATGTTACAGACTTACAGTGATTAGCTTGTGAAGGTAAAGTCCCTTTTCTACCCACTAGGTATGTAGTTGTTTGAGTTCCGGTATCGAAAAGTGTATCAGCAGGAAGAGGAGGCTGAAAATTGGAGATTGTGTCTATTCAATGGATGAAAGACACCTCAAAATATAGTGGTTCGTACAATTTGTGTTGGCTACCATTCACAACAACATGGATAGTTGAGCTGGCCAACCAAGTGGAAAAGCATTTTATCCAATAGGCTGCTAGATAGTGTAAGGATCATGACACAAGGGTTTAAGTTTATGATGATTCTGTTATTTGAGTCTTTCTCTGTCTAAATGCACAGTTAAATTCTATTTTTGACTTGAAAGTGATGTGGAAGTTTATGCTTTGATCTGCAGAGTTTTGTATTTGGCCTGAATATGCAAAGGTTTTAGTTGGATTTTCAAATTTAACTGTTCCAAGTGTTCTTCTTTTTGCTCATGAATTGGAGTTGGATGAATCATTGGCAACTCATAAGGTGCAAGTGGTTGAAAACCATAACAAACCTCAAAGGGTTAGTGACCAGTAGGCGTATGAGTTGCTCTGTTTTCCTTTTGTTGGGTCATACAAAACTGCATCTCCCACTGCTTTTTAAATTGATGATGAATTTTAAAGGTACACACAAGTCCTGATAACTACTTCTGTTTGACCATCCATGTTTGGATGAAAAAAATAGAATATATCAGTTGACAACCCAAGATTTTCCACAAAACTTGTCAAAAGTGGTTGAGAAAAGGACAGGCTTGATCATGGCGATCGGACTAAGATTTGAAGATAGGTTGTGTTGCTGCCTGGTTTCACACCTGGGAAAACGCGGCAGAAGTCTTCAAGCCACTGGTGTGGCCTTGGGGGCAAGCCAGAGTCAAGTGCTGTCACCTGAAACTTGACTCCTCCGTCTAGGCTTACTCCTAGCGAAGCCAAGGGGGGTGGACCCTAAAAAGTAAAAATAAACTAAGGTGTTTAATCTATGAAAGACAAAACAACTAATCTAGGAGTTAGAAATTTTTGAACACAAGAGCAATGCAACATAAAATGATAAGATCATTCATAGTTCCATATTATCATTGTCATTTGAAATATAACATCCATCATCATAAAAATATCAAAATAAGACCAGTGCTGATAAATGGAGTCAGAAATAAAGTGCTTGAAACATAAATGACAATGTTGTGCAATTATTCTTGGTTAATTTTATTATTAATGTGGTAATGGATCTTTTTATTATGGCTGGGGGATTCCCAATATACCGAAAGGTACTACGAATATGTCCGAAATTCAACAAGGTGGCTTCTCACTCAGACATGTGGCATAGATCGGAGTCTCTGGGAGGTGTTCAACACTATACCAAACGAGGGTATAGTCTAACGGTATCCCGAGGTCACTACCTAGTGGTTCCCGCGTTCTTTGAGAAATTTGCCCACCAAAGTTGAATAAGCGTTTGTGTCAGATTTTCACAAATAGGTGGTTTATTGGGGTGTGTTAATCCTATTACTAGTCACTTATTCCCTTTCTAATGTGATCAACATGTTCAGACGGAGCTGCAGTGATCCCAGAGCATACGGGGAAAAGCCTTGTTAATTTTAAGTTTTTTAGAACAAAATTTTTGCCTTTTTTTAAAGCCCCAAGAGTCTCCTTTCGGGCCAGTACTCAAGCAAGCCCTTATCCCGAAACTTTACTTCGGGAAAGCAAGGGGGTGTTTTGGTTTGTAGTAAAAAAGTGAAAAATTCTAAAAAAATGAAGAAAACTAGGTCCTGAGTGAACTCGTGGCCCATCAATGAAACAGACCAACGAGGTTAATTTTAGCCCTAGTTGATTTTATTAAAGTGCTGAAAAGCAAATCTAAGCTAAAAAATTGCACGCCATGAAAATTGAGTCGACACAGTTCCCCCTTAGGGGGATGGGGTGTGGGCGCTGGTTAGCCCACTTGCTTTCGTTTAATATTTCGTTACAATGCAATTTAGAAGTGCCCCAGTCTTGTAAAATGACTTAGTGGCTTACAATAACAGAAGAAAAGAGTATCTGGTTTGAGAAAATATAGTTTATGGTGCTCTGGATGTCTTGAATCTTCAAAATTTGGCCAATATCTCCTCCTACCTGTTCATCAATTGCTGCAAACCAGCAAGCAAATATTAGTAAAAGATGGCCCAAAACACTTTAATAGTGTGTTTGGGTCACCTACAAAAAACCCAAAAAATTCTAAGGCAAAAAACTAAGTAAACAAGCAAAAATTGAACTAAGTGAGACAAGCTGTAAGGCTTGTCTCCTTAGGATCTTTGCACACTCAGTGAGCTGCAAATTTTGAGCTCTTAAATCAGCCAAGTAAACCTTTAAAATCAGTAAAATATACTACTTGTTCAAGCTTTTTAAAATATGCAAAAAATTCAAACTTTAACAAGAAGTATGCTTCTTTTAGATCTAGATTAAAATTTTACTTTGAGAAACACTTAAGATCTAATAAATAAATCAGATCTACTTATGATATTGCAAAAAAGAGTAAGATCTGAGATACTCAAACCAAGGTAACCAAGAAAAGTTTGAAATTTTTTATTTGCTAAGAAAGAGAAAGGAAGCAGATTGGCATGTGAACTCATAAATCTTTGAAGGTTTGGAAGTGGGACACCGAGGGCAAGATCCGCCAAAGCATGTACAAGTGAGGAAAATGAGAGCAAGCAAGCAAGCTATCTTCTTCTTCAACCTGTCAACCTGTAGCTAAGACACTCACAAAAAACCCATCAAATCTAGAAATGCATATGGTTAGAAATTAAAACAATATGAGCATAAACAAATGAAACATACACGTTTTGAATTTCTAATCGAAATGACACATGCAAGAACTAACTAATACAAGCAAGTTTAGTTAGTCTTTCTCACAAGCTAGAAGTTGGCTGAAAATGCTTGCACAAAATTGTCTAAGCTACAGATTACCTCATGCCATGAAATCCATCAATCACTCACAAAGCATCACACATGTGGACCTCCAAAGTCTTCTTTATTCATAAGCAAAAGATAAAACAAGTACAACAATGGTCTGCTCCAACTCGAACTAGGGGAGAAAAGGAGTGGGCAACCACATATATATAGGAAAACCAAGTGAGGGAATGCGCCCAAGTTGAGGAGAGGATGGGTGGAATGATGGAGCAAATGGGGGAGTGATATGGGGCATGAAAGGGGCTGCCCTTTCCACCTCTTTTGCTGCCAAAACACAACCAATCATCAGCCTAATATTCAGCTGCCAAAAAGCCACACGTGGGGGCCCCACTACCTTGGGAATTGCGCCCATCCTTGAGGGAATGCGCCCACTCTTTGTGGGGAGTCATGCCCACAATTTGCGCTGCCCATATGTCATACAAATCAGCCTCAAATACTCCTCAAACAATGCTGATTTAATTCTGACTTCAATCCCCAACCAAATGGAATTTAATTTTTTATGATTTTTTGACTTTTTTCAATTTTTTCTCCACTTTTTCACTTTTTTTTGGATTTTTGAGGAAAATCGAAAAATAAATGACCCAATGACTATAGAAAGTGGGTGTTAGGGTATGGTGGGTGCTCTGAGTTAGAAAATGAGCACCCCCATGGCAAAAAAGACCCCTAGACCACACTTTTATGCCTTTTACAATTTTTTTAATTAAACCATTAAAAATGGGTTAATTTTACGGAAATTTTTTTTTCGCCAGAAATAAAAAAAATCTAGGGGGACCTAGCACATGTCCATACGACTCAAAAATAATGCCTAGCATTTTCATATACATTGACCCACGGACTTTAATAACCCCCTAAGGCCCGTTAACCTCACCAGGCATTCCAACTTTGGAGGAGCAGGAGAAAAACTCATTAATTATGTTATGCAAGATTTGCAAGACATAATTAATAAGTGAAAAAACTCCTTGGAATACCCGACTTGATCAAAAAGTCATAGAGAACCAAGTCCTTTACATAAAACACCATGCTAGTACATTTTATTACAAACCCCGCAGGGCATGGACATGTGAAGAAAAAAAAAGGGGGCCCTTAAAAAGGCCCGATGGACTTCAAATCATTGAAAATGAACATGTAACATGTTCAACTTTGCCCGCTCACTTGAAAGTCCAACTAAGTAAAACTTAGCTGGTAACAGGTTGGATGGGGTAACCAACTTCAGTGCATTGAAGGAAAGAATCACTCTATTGTTGGAAGAGCATGAGTTATGGGATATTGTCAAAGATCCTATTACTGTTCCAACAAATCTACAGATTTGGCCGCGTACAACAAGACGAAGGTGAAGGACAAGCGAATCCTTCTAGATTCCATGAAGGATCATATGATTCCACATGTGAGCGGAAAGACGCATGCCTATGAGATGTGGGCAGCATTGACGAAGCTTTTCTAGAGTGGCAACGAGAACAAAAAATTGGTGCTATTGGAGAAACTTCATAGTATAAAGATGCTCAAACATGAGTTGGTTGCAACATATCTTACTAGAGTTACACAAGTTCGAGATGAACTTGCTGCAATGGGTGTGAAGATTGTAGATGCAGAGATGGTTCGGTCAGCCTTGAAAGGTTTTTCCAAACCATGGGAGACCTTTGTTCGTTGCATCATTGCCAGAGAGAATCTTCCCAACTGGGATAGATTGTGGGACGATTTCACTCAAGAGGAGTTGAGATTGAGATCCAGTTAGTCAGACCACAAGCCTGGTGATGATGAGGAGAATGCTGCACTTGTGAGCAAAGGCAAGGCCAAAGGGAAGAAGAATTGCGGAGGTGGATCTACTTTGAAGGGTGAGAAGGACTTGAGCAAGGTCTAGTGTTACACATGTGATGAGTTTGGCCATTATGCAGGTTAATGTCTTAATAAAAAGAAGCGCAAGAAGGAGGGACAAGTTGCAGCTTCTGCTAAGGTAGATGAGTTTACAACAATGTTCGAGAAAGAATTCTCCCTTGCCTCATTTGTTTCGAGTTGCGGAAGTAGTGGACTTGGGGATGCTGGTAAGTGGATAGTTGACAGTGAGTATTCTAGCCACATGACAGGAATGCGAGATGTATTCCTCGACAACTTAGAGATAGGTCTAGATCATCTCGTAGAGAGTGGAGAGGACACAGTGCATGCAATAAAAGGAGTGGGACGACTTAGGTTCCAACTCGAGTTTGGAGAACTTCTGGAGGTGTCAGAGATGCTCTTTGTTCCAGGGCTGAAGGAAAACAGATTCTTAGTTCTAGCCTTGGAAGATGTTGGGTATGCAGTGTTGTTCAAGAGTGGACATATCTTTACCTATGTGTTGGGAGTAGATCCGGTTGAGCCAATGTTGATGGGTCATCGAGTGGATAAGGAGTATGTGGTGCGTGGACAACCTATGTCAGGACTCAGGAGGATCTGGGTGGATAACAGGTTCTGAGTCTGAGACAGATGGAGAGCAAGATGCTCCAAGGATTGAAGTGGTGTCGGGTAGTCAATCCTCACTTTAGGGAGAAGAGTGGGAAGCTCATACTAGTATTAGTAGGAAAATAAGCTGGTTCGAGATGACACAGTTGGATAGTGCTTACTAGTGAGATGAGACATCTTGGAGCAAGAGAGGCAGGCACAAGTCTTTAGGATCAATAGTAGAGCGAGCTTCAAATTTAGAGGGAGCTTCTACAACAGACAACCTGATGTGTTTGGAGAGGGATTTTGGTGGAGGACTTGTTAGAGAACCTCCCTTGATAAGGAGTGTTGAGATTTGTATCTCAGGATGTCCTTCATGTGATTATGCCTAACATGAAGGGACATTAACCTGGTAGGCATTGATGTATTGTGTGAGAAACACTTTACCAGGATGCATAGCTTCAATGGTGGAAGCATGTAGAGATTTTCGAGACTTTGACCTTTTGCATGCAGGAATTTTTTTAATGTGGAAGTGTGATTTTTAATGTGGAAGTGTAATTTTGTATGCAAAGAAAATTAGGGATCTGGAACCCTAATTAGGCACTGAAGCTTATAAAAGAGAGCAGAAGGGTAAAGGTAAACAATCCAAGAAAACTCAGAGAGTGACCAGTAAAGGAGAGGGGGCACACTTTTGAGAGAGGAGACGCACTTTTGAGATGAGGGTGCACTTCTTGAAGCTAGGAGGGCAGAGAGAAGCAGAGGGTCTTCCTTCAGAGATTGAGGAGGGCACATTGGATCTCATCAGTGACTGATTGATAAAGAGAGAGGGGCACACTTCTGTGACAGAGAGGGTGCACTCCAGAGCAGGGGCGCACTTCAGAGTTTGAGGGGGCGCATTCTTCATCAGTTTGAGCAGAGCAGAGAAGAGGGGCGCACTTTCAGAGACTAAGAGGTGGATTATTCACTTCTTCAAGGAGAGAGAGGGAGTCACTTCTTCTAGAGATTGACAGAGGCAGTCCAACAGACATTTCAGAGAAGAGAAGAGCAGAGGGCGCATTCCTTAGAGCATTAGTTGCAGCTGTTGCAGAGCTTGGGTTTGCTCCACAGATCTAGCATGCCTTTCAAGGCATCAGGTTTCTCTTCTTGTGTAAATTTCTGATTCTAAAACATTCTAAGGTCTCTCTAGCTCGAGATTGAAGAAAGGCCTAGTTTGCTGGTTTTCCCCATTGGGGTTTCCATAGTAAAATATTTGTGTACTGTGTGATTCGTTTCCTGTTCCACTGCGTATGTTTGACAAGTTAAATGAGCTTATGTATTGCTGCTTATAAAATCAGATCTGAGATTTATTTCTGTGTATGCATCTGGGAATTTTATTGAAAGCAGTAATGTGAGTTTAAGTTTTGAGATAAAATTAACAGTTTAAAGATCAAAAGGATCTGTTCTAATTTCCTGATAGCCAGGGGCAAGATCAATTTTGCTAAAATATTTATCTCCTTGCAACGATCATCAAGATCATTAATTTGAGGGATAGGATATCTCTTTTAAACAATGATTTTGTTGATTATTCTATACTTAGTGTATAAACGCTGTCCATCTCTGTTCTTGGGAACTGGTAGAACTAGGGACCCACAACTGGAAGTGCTAGGCTGAATTTTGCCTTAATTAATTAATTTTGTCATGTCTCATTCCAATTCAATGGTTTCAAGTTCAACAACCAAATCCTGCAAGGTGGCTATTAGGAATTTGTGGTCCTAGAATAAGTTTCTAAATGTTGAATTACTCTCAAAAGAGAGGGTCCTTAGGTTCATAAACATTGTAGCAAGCATTCAAAATTTTCTTCATTGCACTAGGTGGAAGTGAAACAACGTTAAAATGATCTCTTTTGGCTTGCAAATTATACAAAGAGCAAAATTCTTAGTAGTGTTGCCACCTAAAACACACTTGCACACGGGTAAGTCTCTCAACCGCTGTGTGTGTTCCAAAGGGAAACTATGAGTTAAGAACCCACTATCACCTCGGTCCTAAACTCCTCCGTTTAGACCACAACTCCTAAAGGTCAAGGGGGGTAGTCCCTAACTACTAAGTTTCTTTTTAAGTTTTTTGGAGTTGTAAGTTACAACAGTAAAATGACAATCAACGTGGAATGATGCAAATCTTTTAATGACAAGCAAACGCTTTAGCAATCAACCAATGATAAAATGCAAGAGAGAGATAATTAACCAATTGATAAGACCAGTGCCGTCTCTACTCGGGCTATGGAGTCACGCTAAATAAATTAGACAAGTACCTTTCCAAAGTATTGACTCGTTCACTAACATAATATATCACGAAATAATAACTTCCAGCAAATGAACAAGTAAATGGAATATGCTTGTAAATAGATAATCAAGATGTCACATAAGCACTAAAATGAACAACTTAATGAGCCAAAGATATGCGAAACAATATTGAGCTGAAACTTAGGTACTTGAAGCAAATATTACGAACAAGATACTTAAGCGAAATACTTGCAAAATAGAGAAAAAATTGTAGCAATGTTGTGCAAGTGGTCCTTTAAATTTTAGTAAATTTTATGTCTCTTTGACTTAGGGGATTTAGGTGTTTGTTGTAAAGAAATGAAACTAATGTAGATGTCTACCCCAAAAGACTATCCCCTTTGAATTAGAGAGAGAATGCCGGGTGCTCAACCTGAGAACACAAGGTTCCCAACTAGCTCCACGGGTCAAACTCAAGTCTTGCTGGGTGCTCAACTGGAGGACACAAAGTGCCACGAGACCCCCCACGGTCTCTACTCCACTAGCTCCACAGGTCAAGCCTTCTTTTCTCCGTTCTAGTGAAGATATGTAACTAGGTGCCTGTTAATCTAGCCAACACAAATCTTTGCCCTTTCTCGTCACCCGAGTTTGGTTTAACCGATGAGGGGAGAGAATACGGGGCAAAAACAGGGCTTAAGTTAAATTTTTTTTCTTTAAGCAAAACTAATGTAAGACAATATAAGCCAAGCGCGATATCACTGGAGTGGCGGAGCCACTTCACTAGTGAGGTGCGAACAAAATAAACAACTTAAAGCAAATTACTGGAAGTAAAGAAAACAAGCCAAGCGCGATATCACTGGAGTGGTGGAGCCACTTCACTAGTGAGGTGCAGGCAAAATGAAAATGCTTGAAGTAATAAAAACTAGTAAGCGAAACTACTTAACAAAATCATGCAAGGATGGACAGAGCCTCTTCCTTTGCATGCAACTAAGAGTAAACTAACTAAGAAAGATATGTTGAAGTAAAACCCAATAAATTCAAGCCCAAGAGACTCTCTTGGGCTTGTTACAATGATTTAATTTTCAGCACTTATTGATATGGAGAAAAGAATGAGAAAGAGGGATTTTTGACCGATTTTGAGTGAAGGACGTGAAGTAGCCCCTCTTTGGAGTTGTTGGTGCTTGTTAATGGCCAAATTTGGGAATTCCCTCTCTCTGTAAGATCAGAAACCTACACAAAACAACAATCTATTAGAGCCCAAATATGGTGAAAATGAGATTAAAACCAACTTGTAACTTTGCATGTAAAAAACATAAATTTTTTCTAAGTGAAATATTGCATATAAAAAACTTGAAAATTGATGAGAAAGGAGCATAAGAAGGGATTGTAAAATCTGCAATAAGAAACTAAGTGTTAGTGAGATGCCAAGTCCTTTGTAAGTTGTTGAACAGTGGGGTATTCCACCCGGAAATCCCACCCTTCAAACTTGGTAAACCTGTAACCAACCTAGCTTCACAATGCAAGATGAGGTGAGAAACCTACAAAGATTTGAGAAATAAGATACTTAAACATAAATACATTAACTTCTCAAATAAATACTAAGCAAACAACTCACATAGCAAGCAACAAAACTATTACTATACTATCCTCAAGCAATACACTTTGCTTGAGGTCGAAATGCCAAATGCAAAATGAAACAGGAGTTTGGAACAAAATCACCTCAATCATGTAACATGGACAGTACTTCCTCCAAAGATTTCTTCTATTATCCTTCAACACTTGAGAGCACAATGGCTCCTCTTGGACAAAGAATGGGAGCAAGAGAGCAAGAATGAAGCAAGAGCATGAGTGAATGTAACCCAAATGAGGAGGAATGCCCTCCTTAAATAGGAAAAATGAAAGAGAGAGGCTCTTTGCATGCTAGACAAGTGTCACGAGGGAGAGAGGGGGGCCCAAGAGAGGGGGGCAAATTTGCTCAAGGAGGACAAAACCATGGTTTGGGATCTCAAATATGGGGAGAAAAACCCCCCCTTTTAATGCTCCCAAACTTATTGCTATGTCATATGGAGAGGAAACCACCATAGTGGGGCCCCTCCCATTGACTTTCACTCACCCAACCAATCAAAGAGAGGAGGGCACACTCCCTAGAGTGGGCAACTCAAAACTTGTTACATGCTTGCTTGGGGGCCCCCATTTGGGTCTTAAATTTGTCTTAGGAACATAATATAAACATTAGAACCTTTACTTGGCCACCCCAAGTGACTATAGTCACTTTTTCAAAATTTGTCTTTCTAATTAAATGCCCAATTTCCTGATTTCCATGACTGGCCTGGGCAAAAGTGACCAAAACCATAGTAATACTTGTCCGAATGACTTCAAACTTGGCCCAAGGGTGTAGGGGGTCTCATGCCATTTGTTTTGAGTACCCATACCCCTATACAAAATCAAAAAGGACCAAGTAACCCTCTTTTACATTACAACAAATTGTCATGAGTGACAATTTTTAATGACCAAAAATTAAAAAATCCTATGCAAAACTTAATGAAATTCCGCAAGACTCTGGATAATGTCTAGCATGGTAATATAGAACATTCCTAGGCCCCAATCACCCCATGGACACGATCACTACAATGCCTTTCACCACTTTGGAGGTATTTTTGAGTGAAAAACTCAAATAATTAAAATCTCTAAAAATAAATTTTAATTATCCAAGTGAAAAAACACTCAATGAAAGGACTTCCCTAATGACTAAGTCTTATGTGATTAAGTTACAAAAAACTAGACCTTCATGCTGACATATCCTTACAAAATCCCCTGCAGGGGTGCGGAAATTTCATAGAGAGAAGGAGAGAAGAAGAGCTGCCTTGCTTGATATAATCATTAAGTATTTCATTCTCATCCTCAAGGCACATTCCATATGTGCATGGTACATGGTTTTCCACCAAGTCTGTTTTGGTGGTCAACATTCTGGCTCCAACTGTGGGATGTGTGCTTGATTTGGTCTTCAAGCAAGGAGAGGATATGTGAACCCCGGGATCTTTGGATCTTATAATCTGTAAAAACATTTCAGCTTGACAAGAAAACCTTAGTACCAAAAGTTTCATTAAAAAACCAATGAACCATAAATTGTTTTTTGCTTAACAAAAATATTATTATTCCTAAGTTCATAAAATAAATGTGGAAAGTAAATGCTCACTTTAAGGAGCTTATTTTCCTACTCTAAGCATGATAAAATAAACATCTTAGGTAAAATCAAATATCCAATGCAACCACTTAAGCATTTTTTCAACTTTAAAGTTTTTTGCCTTATCTTTGGTTACTAGCCAAAGTAAGGACATATTCATTAAGAGATGCAAACTTGCGTGATGATCTAGAATGGGATGGCTGGATGGGGAATCATAGGCATGAATAATGTTGTCAAACTGCTTTCCAAACTAGTAGGTGCTCACATAGGATTCCTCTATCCAAGCTTGGATAGGAGTAATGCATACATGTGCATAATGAGGTGGATCAACCACTTCAACATAATGTTCCAAAGGGCTCTCATGATGACAACTTTGTGTAGAAGACCCAAGGTGCTCCAGATCATAAGGAACCCCTGTATTCGAAAACGATGGCTGAGACATATCTTCATTTAACTGTACCCCATCTGATTCTTCATCACTGATACTGCCATATGGCTCAGATTGATCACCAACACCAACTGCATGTTCTTCCTCCATACAAAGATTTCCCAATGCCCCAAGATCCATGCTTTCTTCTCTAAAAACCTCATAGATAAGATCTTCAATAAAACCATCAAAAGACTCAATACTCCCCCCTTCTGACATGTCACATATGGGGTGAGAAAATGAATCTTCAAAAGACTCCGGTTCATCATTCTCTTCATCAGACATATCATAGATTGGATCTTCCATGAACATCCAAGAATCCTCATGAATAACCTTCTCAAAAATAAGGGATTCCTTATTACTTGCATCAACCCCCTTCTTATATTTGTCCTCATCCTGATCACTGTCATCTTCTTCGGAAAAAAGGTCACAAGGCAGTAACCCTTCCAAACTATCATCATTATATAGAGAACATGAAAGAATGTCATCATGCACATTACAGATTTCATTATAAGTTTCGTTATATGCTTCTGCAATGGTTTCTTCTTGAGGTATGTGGGGTACAAGTGTGATCATCATCACTGAAATAATCATGAAAGCATCCCCAATCTTCAATATCCTCTGCTATAGGGACACGAGGAGAGTCTTCAATAATGTTTGGACTTTGATAAACTTCTTCTATAAGATCATCATTAATAGTGTGAGTCTTGGCTTCTTTTAGCTTTTCTATATAATCAAAACCCCTGTTTAGAACAATTCTCATATCTTCTTCACCATTATACCAAGTCTTTAAAAATATATCAAAGAAATGTCCAATGGACTTAATGGAGTTATTAGGAAGACCGTGATACCACATCCCAGCATCGCTCCTCAAAGTTCTAACAAATGCCCGTATCATAGTATTCTTATCACACAATCTCTAGCTGATGGATAATGAGTGTCCCAACAGGGATGGCAAAGGGTGAACAACTAGAATGGTGTAACCAGCAATAGCCAGGTCCTCCGTTCAAGGAATGAAAGTCACACCGGACAAGGCTACTGTCACTTTAGACAAGGCACATAGCCAAGTCAGGGGGGGACTCCGCTCAACCAGTGATGGTTGAAAGACAAAACACAGCCAAATCCCAAAGATAGAAAGAAGTGAAGGGAGGAAATGAGTGTTGATTAGGTCCTAAGTCTAGTTCCAGCCAATAGATGGACACAGATAGTAAAAATAGGAGTGATATAGAAGTGACCAACAATCAAATGTAGTGAGATAGACTGATTAAATTAGTGATTGTATGGCTGAAATAGACTAGGGACATACAGTAAGCTAGAAGTGAAGGAATGGATTGATGTTGCCTAAGAAGGTGAGTTAAGCAGTGAAATGACAAACTAGGGCAGCAATAAAATGGTGATTTAAAACACTTCTAGCAATTGGTAGTTTGATTTCTAAAAGTAAAATGACGATTTGAGACCGATTCTAAACTACCCAGAACCCCAAACTGACCCAAACGAGCAGAAGAGAAAAACGCCCCAGGTGAGGCGTTTTTGCCAAGTAGACCAGTGCTAAATCTATGGGTAAATGGAGTCTAAAAGAAATGAAACTTAGGATATAGTCTTTTAAGGGTGTTTCATTAGTGGGTTTTGAAGTAAAACAAATTCCTACGGTGAAATCTTAAGTTTTGTATTTTTATGGGTTTTTATATGGAATTTCTGCTCAACACACACAATGAAATTTAAAATCCAAGAGATCATCAAGAAGGACCTACTTGAGAATGAATAGATGGACGAGATTGTCGAAGACTAGCCCTCCAAACTCAGTTGTTAAGCTGCAGCGTGCTCCCTTTGGCGTTTTGAGCTCCCAGTGGCCAAATTCGCCCTAGCTACCTGCCACAAACAAGATCAAGTCAGTGTGTGCAGCAAATGACAAGTAAAACCAGCAAGTAAATGACTGAAAATGAAAGGAATTGAAAGGCAAAAAGTAAGAACAACTCCCTTTGTTGATACTTTGAAGAATTGGAGCAATTGTGGGGTCCCCACTTCAAAAACTGCGCCCTCCTCCAGCTATGCTCATCACCTGCAAATCGTTGGCCAAGGACAAGATGGAAACAATGCACTAACAACTCAACAAAGCTAAGAAGGACTAGATATCAGTCAAACAATACATATCCATCCATAAACTCTCAAGAAACTCGGTGGAAAATGGCTCTATATCATCAAAACTCAAGTGTACAATGTGTCAAGAGAGGGAGAAATGGGAGAGCATCTCTCTTAAGTAGAGAATGCCTCCTCTCAGAACTTAATTCCCTCCAAAATGGAGGGCTGGGATCAATCCCCCATCAACCAAAACGAATGGAGGAGATCTCTCCAAGAGGGGGTGTGAATTGCCCAAGTGAAGCGCACAAGTGGAGGAGGGGTCTTTTGTAGGGCCTATACAAACATCAAATAACATGCTAGGGGGTGTCTATATGGTGTTTTAGCCCCCTAGCTAATACATCAAGGTCCCACACAATATGGAACATCCAAATCGAATTTGCCCAAGTGAAGAAAAACACCCCCCATGGGCCATTCGTCCACCTAGATGAGCTGGGAAAGAGAGGGCCCCACAATGCACAATATCATGTCCAAACATTACCAAATTACCTTAGAAATTACCCCTGTATTAGCCAGCCTTTGATTTTTGCCCTTTGCTATAGTTGCCTTTGTCAATTTTTGATTTTCCATGTATTTTATTGCTGGTTTATATTGCTGAAGGAGTAAATTGGGCTTTTGACCCACTTATAGTGCCCGGATTGTTGAACCGTCTGCTGCAATGTGATCGTGGACCCCAAAAATAGTAGGAATGGTCACTCGAACGACCACGATCCATCACTTAGGCACTGTTTGCCCCAAATCCATGATTTTTAATTAAAACAGGTCATTAATGACCAATAATAATTAAAAATCTCATCTCTGCCTCAATCTTTCAAATTCTGATGCTTGGAAGTTCATATGGGACCCCAAGAGAATACAAATGACCAAAATCGAAATTTTGATCGCAATATTTTTTTGGGCCCATTTTTGGCCTGGTCAACCTAGTTTGACCAAGTCAAATCTGGTCAACATGGTGCTGGCTGAATACCTGTATGCAATATGAAGCGATATGCTTCCTTATACATGCTATTACATTACTAAGCAATACGATGATAATATGGCGATAAAAAATACATAATATCAAAAATACGAGGCCCCTAGTGAGGTGGGCCCACCACATCCAAAGACTCAAACTGTTATGCACAACCTATAGACTTGACCACCTAGCTGACTTTGGGTGAGGTGGAAAACAAGGTGAAGGATGAGGGATGACAAGGACAAAGATCACGCGACTTTTTGGATAACTCGGGAAAGCGGGGTCCACTGAGATAAGCATACCATGACAGAACACGAGGAAGGGCGATGCCTCACAAATGGGTATAGTGCAGGGAAACCGCCATTGGTAATCTAACAAGTACCTCACAACTCACATCCGTGCCTTAATAAGACTCCGTGAGGATCTTTTCTAGAGCCGCCAAACTGGGTGTCCAGCAAACCGTAACTTGAGACTCTAGGGGACAATCTTGAGCTTGTCCCTTGCTCCCTCTCACCTCCTTGCCCTGCAGGACTAGGTGAGGAAATAACCACTACAAAGCTGATATGTACGGCTGACCGGTGTCCATGTGTGTTTACAAACACATTGCATGGATTTTACATTTACATTTCATACTTAGCCTTTTGGCTAGATTTACGTTTCTTCATTTTACATCAAGGCCCATTTGGGCTACATACATATCTCAATAGATATAATCAAGGTGCTCATACTGCAGAGTAATGGGGGTGAGCATAAATGCTTCGATGACCAATGGGGAACATCCGGTGAGGCTACACACTCCTATACAGCATTGCAACATCGGGGGCAACCAACAGGAGCAAATCCCAGGTTTGAGAGTGCATCTCACACACTAAAGAGCCGAGGCACAAAATATAGGGAGTCATGGCATACTCAGAGATCAGTGGGGAAGGGGATCCTCAAGGTCACAAATCAGAATCCAAGTTGGGAAAGATCAATCATGAATGGGTCGGATGGGTGGAGAGAGTGAAGTTGGATCCAAAGTCAGCTGCCTAGGGGGACTAAGTGACCAAGTCTATACCAATAGTGGGAATGTGATCCGGTGTGCATAGACAGGAGCCTACAGAAGGGGGTGGACTAACATCACCAAGGGCCCAACTATACATCATAATGACAACTAGATCACCATATCAAACATCACATGCAGAGTTAGTGTACTATCATGTATAAACAAGTCTAATCAACAACATAAGCAATAAAACATCAAATACTATACCTGCTGCTGAAGCTGGATCTCAACTGAATTCGGGCAATAAGTGGTAAACCAACAATACTCTGTACTCTCAATAAAAAATATGGCTAGGCAACTGTCTCAATGGGCTTGTGCAAACCCTGACAAAGAAGGGTGCCTCTGTAGGCAATAATGTATACATGTCTGGACAATACCATAAAACCATCTGTCCCCACTGATATGTTTGTTGGGGGCAATCTGAACAAAACTGTGTGCCTCCTTTGAAGGCATCCGATCTCTGATCTGGAAAAAAAATAGTATAGTATGGTCCCCGACCACACCATCTGCAGCATGGTAGATCCAGCTAACATGGATGTGATAACAAGTATCTTGATGAAGTAGGTTGAGATCAATTTGTACCGTTTTAACAAAAGATATGACATGTACAACATCCGAATCATCATCTCCAAAAAACATGGGAAGCTCCACATACCCCTTCCATGAGAAAAAAGGCTAATGGTCGGGAAATCCTAGGATGCCTGAGAAATCTATGGGAGGATATATTCTGGAAATTTTATCTCCGGACTCTTCATCATCCATAGTGGCTACCAATAGTATACTTTGAATCAATCATGCATTATGTACTAAACAATGAGCTATAAAGACTTTACTATGTTGCATGGGCTCATCTACACACAATCAATCTCAACAATTTTTTATGAGTAATAGGGTTTTATCCCTTCAGTGGAGCCGCCAAGTGAGAAGAAAAAATTTGCATTTAAAAAAAATCTCTCACTAAAAATTATTTTTTGCTTTTCTTTGTAAATTACAAAATACAAAAGTTCAGTGGAATCGCCAGATGAAAAATAAAGATCTACTCTACTCATTCATTAAACAAAGCAAAAACAAAAAGGAGAAAACAAAAGTCGATTAACCCAGGACAAGAGACTTGTCCCGGCAACGGCGCCAAAAATGTTGCCGCCTAAAACACACTTGCACACGAGTAAGTCTCCCAACCGTTGTGTGTGTTCCAAAGGGAAACTATGAGTTAAGAACCCACTGTCACGTTGATCCTAAACTCCTCCGTTTAGACCACGACTCCTACAGGTCAAGGGGGGTAGTCCCTAACTACTAAGTTTCTTTTAAAGTTTTTTGGAGTTGTAAGTTACAACAGTAAAATGACAATCAACATGCAATGATGCAAATATTTCAATGACAAGCAAATGCTTTAGCAATCAACCAATGATAAAAAGCAAGAGAGAGATAATTAACCAATTGATAAGACCAGTGTTGTCTCTACTCGGGCTATGGAGTCACAATAAATAAATTAGACAAGTACCTTTCCAAAGTATTGACTCGTTCACTAACAGAATATATCACGAAATAATAACTTCCAACAAATGAACAAGTAAATGGAATATGCTTGTAAATAGATAATCAAGATGTCACATAAGCACTAAAATGAACAACTTAATGAGCCAAAGATATGTGAAACAATATTGAGCTGAAACTTAGGTACTTGAAGCAAATATTATGAACAAGATAGTTAAGCGAAATAGAGAAAAGATTGTAGCAATGTTGTGCAAGTGCTCCTTTAAATTTTAGTAAATTTTATGTCTGCCTTTGACTTAGGGGATTTAGGTGTTTGTTGCAAAGAAATGAAACTAATATAGATGTCTACCCCAAGAGACTATCCCCTTTGAATTAGAGAGAGAATGCCGGGTGCTCAACCTGAGAACACAAGGTTCTCAACTAGCTCCACGGGTCAAACTCAAGTCTTGTTGGGTGCTCAACTGGAGGACACAAAGTGCCACGAGACCCCCCACGGTCTCTACCCCACTAGCTCCACAGGTCAAGCCTTCTTTTCTCCATTCTAGTGAAGATATGTAATTGGGTGCCTATTAATCTAGCGAACACAAATCTTTGCCCTTTCTCGTCACCCAAGTTCGGTTTAATTGACAAGGGGAGAGGATACGGGGCAAAAATGAGGCTTAAGTTAAATTTTATTTCTTCAAGCAAAACTAATCTATAAGACAATATAAGCCAAGTGCGATATCACTGGAGTGGCGGAGCCACTTCACTAGTGAGGTGCGGGCAAAATAAACAACTTAAAGCAAATTACTGGAAGTAAAGAAAACAAGCCAAACGCGATATGACTGGAGTGGTGGAGCCACTTCACTAGTGAGGTGCGGGCAAAATGAAAATGCTTGAAGTAATAAAAACTAGTAAGCAAAACTACTTAACAAAACCATGCAAGGATGGACAGAGCCTCTTCCTTTGAATGCAACTAAGAGTAAACTAAATAAGAAAGATATGCTTGAAGTAAAACCCAATAAACTCAAGCCCAATAGACTCTCTTGGGCATGTTTCAATGATTTAATTTTCAGCACTTATTGATATGGAGAAAAGAATGAGAAAGAGAGATTTTTGACCGATTATGAGTGAAGGACTTGAAGTAGCCCCTCTTTGGAGTTGTTGGTGCTTGTTAATGACCAAATTTGGGCATTCCCTCCCCCTGTAAGAATAGAAACCTGCACAAAGCAACAAGCTATTAGAGCCCAAATATGGTGAAAATGAGATTAAAACCAACTTGTAACTTTGCATGTAAAAAACATAAATTTTTTCTAAGTGAAATATTGCATATAAAAACTTGAAAATCGATGAGAAAGGAGTGTAAGAAGGACTTGTAAAATCTGCAATAAGAAATAGAGTTAGTGAGATGCCAAGTCCTTTGTAAGTTGTTGAACAGTGGGGTATTCCACCTGGAAATCCCACCCTTCAAACTTGGTAAACCTGTAACCAAACTAGCTTCACAATGCAAGATGGGGTGAGAAACCTACAAAGATTTGAGAAATAAGATACTTAAACATAAATACATTAACTTCTCAAATACTAAGCAAACAACTCACATAGCAAGTAACAAAACTGTTACTATACTATTCCCAAACAAAAAACTTTGCTTGAGAACCAAATGCAAAATGGAACAAGAGCTTGGCACAAAATCACTTCAATCATGTAACATGGGCAGTACTTCCTCCAAAGATTTCTTCTATAATCATTCAACACTTGAGAGTACAATGGCTCCTCTTGGACAAAGAATGGGAGCAAGAGAGCAAGAATGAAGCAAGAGCGAATCAAGAGCATGAGTGAATGTAACCCAAATGAGGAGGAATGCCCTCCTTAAATAGGAAAAATGAAAGAGAGGTTCTTTGCATGCTAGACAAGTGTCACAAGGGAAAGAGGGGGACCCAAGAGAGGGGCGCGAATTTGCTTAAGGAGGGCAAAACCATGGTTTGAGATCTCAAATATGGGGAGAGAAACCCTTCTTTTAATGCTCCCAACCTTATTGCTATGTGAAATGGAGAGGAAACCACCATAGTGGGGCCCCTCCCATTGACTTTCACTCACCCAACCAATCTAAGAGAGGAGGGCACACTCCCTAGAGTGGGCAACTCAAAACTTGTTACATGCTTGCTTGGGGGGCCCCCTTTGGGTCTTAAATTTGTCTTAGGAACATAATATAAACATTAGAACCTTTGCTTGGCCACCCCAAGTGACTATAGTCACTTTTCCAAAATTTGTCTCTCTAATTAAATGCCCAATTTCCCGATTTCCATGACTGGCTTGGGAAAAAGTGACCAAAACCATAGTAATACTTGTCCAAATCACTTCAAACTTGGCCCAGGGGTGTAGGGGGTCTCATGCCATTTGTCTTGAGTACCCATACCCCTATACAACATCAAAAATGACCAAGTAACCCTTTTTTATATTACAACAAATTGTCATGAGTGACAATTTTTAGTGACCAAAAATTAAAAACTCCTATGCAAAACTTAATGAAATTCCGCAAGACTCTGGATAATGTCTAGCATGGTAATATAGAACATTGCTAGGCCCCAATCACCCCATGGACTTGATCACTAGAACGCCTTTCACCACTTTGGAGGTATTTTTGAGTGAAAAACTCAAATAATTAAAATCTCTAACAAGAAATTTTAATTATCCAAGTGAAAAAACACTTGATGAAAGGACTTCCCTAATGACTAAGTCTTAGGTGATTAAGTTACAAAAACTAGACCTTCATGTTGACATATCCTTACAAAATCCCCTGCAGGGGTGTGGAAATTTCATAGAGAGAAGGAGAGAAGAAGAGCTGCCTTGCTTGATATAATCATTAAGTATTTCATTCTCATCTTCAAGGCACATTCCATATATGCATGGTACATGGTTGTCCACCAAGTCGGTTTTGGTGGTCAACAAGTAATATTGGTCAATTTGATAGATTTTCGTGATAAAAGTGGAGGCAAAATAAATCTTGAATCAATGGATTCCCATTTATGCACATTGGTAAGTGGTGGGATGTGCACCATAGATCATATTGATTAGGGTTTCCAAGAATAAGGTCACAGTGTTCAACATATGACATCACACCAATGGTGTCAATGGAAGGGTCAATAGCAAATGTAACATTACAGACCATCTATGATATAATAGTTGTCTTTCAGTGAGCGGAATCTAAAAATAATAGAGATGCAATCTCTCAGTGTTGGTGTGCTTTATATATATCTATATTAATGCTTGGTATCGTGCAGCTCACAGTTGATAGTCTGGGTTGATAAAAATTAGTCAAGAACGGTGCTGACAGAATTTCCTTACACTCCTCATCTTTCAGTAGTTGATATGACTTAGTTTTTAGTGTTTTTTTTTATATATACAAATTTGTGAATGAATATTATTTAGCCCCCTTTAAATTTATTATTATTATATTATTAGTTTTTTATAATATCTTATATTGGGCTGACAGATGCTGATGTCAGCATTACGGACATGGGACAGACGTTACAATCTCTTCAATACTGCGTTGTAGAACACACCTCGCTTATTTTAGTGCAATAATTAGCTTATTGTTATTTTCCATTTTTTGTTTGGCTATTCGGAGATTATTCATTAGAATGGCCAAAACGTGCAACAACTACAATGTTTTCTAGGACCCTTTCCATTATCCAAGATGTGATTAGTGAAAATTTGAAATTCGCTTTTAGAAAATAAGAGTATCATTCTTTCATGTCACTTCAATAGTATCGATTGTTTTGAGAAAAGGCAATTTCCTTTTTTCTCTTCAATCGGCAGTTTCTCACAGAGAGTGACCTGTTCATTTTATCTTTATTTTCTATTTTTTGTTTGGCTATTGAGACATCATCCATTAGAATGGCCAAAACGTACAATAAGTACAATGTTTTCTAAGTCCTTTTCCATTATCTAGGATGTGAGTATGAAGTTGATCTATAAACTAGGGACTTATAACTCACTTGCTTCACCAACACAAATCCATTGAAGAAATTGAAGTCTGATCTCTGTTCTCTGTATGAATATGCCATAACAGTAATAAGGGGGAGTCTTGATGTTCAACAAATTGATTCTTTAGCAATGGCAATAGTCTTGTTGAGGTCTCAAGCTTCTTCTCAAACATCTGGACCTTCCCTCAAATATCTGGACCTTCTCCTTCAAGTGCCTGTTCTCTTCCTGAAGATGCACATTGATGGCTGGCAGGTCTTCCAACCTTTCCCTTTTTGCTTTATCAGAACTATCTGCATTCACAATTCTACATGCAAGTTTAATTTGTGTCTTGGTGAAGTATTGGTTTTGGCAATACTAGGAGAACTAGGATACCCATCCATTCTCAATGAATTGAGCAGTAGAATTAAATTCAACAAAGAACTAGGATACCCATCCATGCTCAATGAATTGAGCAGTAAACTTAAATTCAACAAAATTTCAACATCATTGAGGTCATACGCACGTACAACAATTAATTCACAGTGTCTGAAGATCAGTGGTGGCCGCTGGTGCCCCTTTGGGTCATATGCAACTCGTATGCACAGGTTTGGGTGTCCTCTTGGCATGTCAATTGTGGGGCGTTACCTTGGATGGTGTGTTGGGTGGCTGGCAGTGAATGGCATGGCATAGGCCATTAAATGAGGGTCTCCACTTTTTGATTGGTGCGTTAATTGGTTGGCTATAGCTAGCCAAGAAAATGAAATTGAATATTGAATTGTTCACCTCTTACCAAATCCACGTAGATATCTGTATCAAAGCAGTTGAATCCTTGATTGTAATGTAGTTGCCAGAACTTTGAGGAGAAAGAGGACCTATCATTGGTAAAGTGCAGAAGAGAGAAAGGTGGAAGACCTACAAGCCATAAATTTGCAACTTCAAGAAGAGAATGTGCACTTGAAGAGGAGGTACAGATGTTTGACTAGAGGATGGCAGAGGTGGAAAAGAACCTTGAGGCCTTTGCAAAACCATTGTTGTTGCTAAAGAACTATTTTGTTGAATGTTAAGGCTCCCTCACAATTGTCGTGGAAAACTGGGACAAGCACTGAGTTCAGCGTGTGCAGTTGGGAGAGAAGGTTGTTCAGATGGATACATGGCAAGAGGAGAGGCTCACTTAAATGATGTCTCAGCTGCATCGAGAGTTGGTAGAGAAGGAGAAGGCATTGGCAAAGCTACAAGTAGTTGTCCAAGAGCACAGGGAAAGCAACCTCCCATTGCTACCGCAGAAGCCAACACCATGACCAAGAGAAGTATGGTAAGTTCACTTTCTTTAGATCTTTCTCAAGAACATTTGGGTTATTTTGAAAAGCATGCCAGAGGCATTGGTTCCAAGTTACTAAAGAGATGGGTTATGATGGTCAAGGGCTAGGAAAGAGAAGTCAAGAGGCATCATAAGCCCCATTGTTGCTGAACAAAGGGTCAAGCATGAAGGCCTAAGTTTCAGTGGCATAGAAGGAAAGGCCATGACCACGGAGATCACTTTTGTTAACTCAAGAGATGTTGCATATTTGACCTACTCATCAGAAGAAAGAGCAACATTGAATGAAGATGGCAGCACACTACCACTCCATCCTTCTTGTGGTAGATTGCAGAAGGGCAATGGAGAGAAGAATGCAAAGACTCAGCCTGCACCAACACTTAGAAGAGCGGCAAGCTAATCAATCGAAACAAGAAGACCAAGATATGCACTAGGTAAGACACCCTTGGTTTGTCACTGTTGCAGTAAGGCCATAACACTGCTAGCTTTGGTATTTTGAGGTATGTTCATTTTGTGGGAAGAAAGGCCATGTTCAGGTATCTTGTTGGGAGAAGCAAGCTACATGCCACAATCATACATGTTTTCAAAGGAAGAATGGCAAGAAGACTTCCCCAAGACAACAACAAACTCAAAGGCACATAGAGAAAAGAAGAATGTCAATTAGTCCATGTAGCACCAAAATTTTTTGCCACCATTGCATGTTGAGTGGACATTGGGAAGCAAGTGTTGAAGGCTTCATTCAGAGCTTCACCTTAGAAACTACACAATCAATAGAAGATTGTGGAGAGTGAAGCCTAAAGGAGATGAAGAGCTCATTGCATCTTCAACTCAAGGAGCATAAACTATCTAGGGAGTTATAGCAGCACCAGAGGTCATCAACGAGGGGGACAACAGGTTGGTGTGAACATCAAAGGTAGCCCCAATTTAGTTGTTGTCTTCAATCTTAAAGCAAAAAGTTCCTTTCTCGGAGATGTGTCAAAGATTGGTGCAGGAAGATCAATGACCTTGGGGGGTTTCTTGGAACTCAATGACAGTCGTTGAAGCAAGCAAAATGCTGGAGAATCTATGGAGTACAGTTGCATTGAGTAAACCATTGGCTACAATAGTTTCTTCAAGTTGTCCGCTAGCCATTCCTTGTACTGTCCAAATCTTGAGGCATTCCTGCATCCTCAAGACTGTAGGCATTGATGTCACCTACAACCACACATATGCATGATTTGTCATGTTTTAGGTAGAAGAAGATGCTAGGATTGCACATGAAGGTTGTCATCCAAATGACATTGTTGCAGAGATAGAGTGCTCGTAAGTATGTGCAAGCACCATAGAATTCTTTCCATATTGGAAGTAATTGATCCCAGCAGAAGAAGGCAAACCACACTTACTTTCGTGGATTTGCTGTGTGATGGCATAGCTTGCTAGGATCTAACTGAATAAGAGAAGACTAAAATTTGACTTCACATCCATTAGCGACCAAGATAGATCATCTCCAAGTTTGAGAATGAAAAGGACTTGCACGTTGAAGATGGGAATGAATTTTGATTGAAGATTTTGGATCCGAGGATTGCTCAGAGGAGAATCAATGAGCAAACTTCTAAATTGCAGCCTTGCAGGAACAAATGAGCAAAAAACTAGAGCCAGTAGCCAGAGCCACAGTTAGATCTATAACTAAGAGCCAGAGTTGAGAGCCATGTTCTAGAGAAGTAGATAAAAGGCACACTGATCCAAGATTGGTTTCATCTAAAGCTTTTGGAGACCAAAAAGCCTCACGATAGGGAGGTGTGATCTGAAATGGATCTGAATAAAATGAATGGTTTGTAAAGCTTAGGACATCAGTGCAATTCGATAGTTAATGAAGGTTAAATAAAAGAAAAGGACAATGCAAGTTTTAAAAATTAAGGAAAAGAAAAGAGGAAAAAAATAAATAAGAAAGAAATATGACAATAGGAGAGAAGAGAGTTGGGAATGGGAAATGAAAAATCAAGTCTTCTAGCATTCCCATTACCCTCATCTTTGCCTATATCTTATTGCAATTTCACTCACAAAGGACGTTTTGTTGGCCAAGAGGCGAGGATGCACAATAGCCATGAGTTGCATTGTAACTTGAGATTCTCAAAATGAAGACTGAGCAACCATCAGAAGCTGGTTTTCCCATTTGGGTTTCTAGGATAAAATCTTGTTTCTTATAATTGGGTTCAATTGCTGTGTCTAATATTGTGGATTTCAAATTTTCATTTTTGGTATGAGTGCATAATTCAAAGCCAAACTACTTTCTCTGTTCATTATATTAAATGTGAGAAAATTATGCATAATAAAATGCAACGTCTGCCTGGGGGGTTAATTCAACGTCAAGCTCTAGGAAAATTAATATTTGGCTGTTGTTCTAATAGCTGACATTCTCACGAATTGTTGACCACTAGAATTTGAGAGATTCCTGTGCCCAATTATCTTGTCATGGTTCGATAAGAGGAATTTCAGGGC
This sequence comes from Larix kaempferi, assembly GCA_027924585.1. Taxonomy (NCBI): domain Eukaryota; kingdom Viridiplantae; phylum Streptophyta; class Pinopsida; order Pinales; family Pinaceae; genus Larix; species Larix kaempferi. Next base: position 27,888,824 of record BSBM01000074.1, on the reverse strand, counting down.
GTAATTCCAGTAGCTGCTACTCAGAAATCATTTTACCTTAGCATTGTGTGGTAGCTGCTACTCAGAAATAATTTTCCCTTAGCATTGGGTGAATACCAATAGTCAAAAGACATTCACCGTCCGTTTCCCTCCAAATTCTGAGATCAATGGCTACAAGTATCTGGCAGCTGGCTGTTGCATTAATTCAGAAAGCTTCTACTTTTGTCACTACACAGCAGCGAATTTATATCTTTGAAGGCTGTATGCTATGCTTCCAAAAAATGGCCATATTCAGCAATTATTGGATGATTGAGGCCATATGCCTCTCCTACAGGCTGTATGCACGCCTTGCAGTTGATTCACAGTTGTTTCATGGAGCTTTGAGGTTGTATGATCCGTACAGGCCATATGTAGCTTGGGTGAGCCGTGACATTGCTCTTCTTGGGCTGAACACTGAGTGTTTGTTTCTATCCAGCAATTGAGTTGCTAAATTAAATAATAGATGGCATAATTTCTCCTTCTAATCACTGGGCATTCTTCATAAGCTGAGGTGACGTATCATTTAACAAATTATTTAGGCATTTGTTATTTTGTCTCATACTCACATTAATTGATGTGGCATAATAATAGAGGGTGTTGGGTAATTTGTTGAAATAGAGGAAGGCAATCAATGTGGTCTATGACTCCAGTATTGCGTCCTCTGTTCAAAACTTGGAGAACTCCCTACAACAATCTGCGTGTAATAAAGATGTTTTAACATAATTTTTTTGAGGGGATTTGTTTCTCTAAAGGTTGTTTTTCTTTTTTTCTTTTAATTTTTTTTTTCCCACACTAATCTCTTTCGCATCAATTTTCTCTGTTAGTGCAGAAGCTCTTTGATGTTTACATGGTTCTTTATCAGTCAGTTTTTTTGATAGAGTAGGCAATGAAACTTAGGATGGTGAGCTGTTATACCACTCACCACTCAGAGGCATACATGCACAGAATATTGTAAAGAAAATATAGATTTCTATATCAGTGAATAGATGAATACAAGAGATGGTGATAGGCAGTCAGAGAATTGCGGTGATAAAAAATAAATGGCCATGCCCATTGAAATAGCATAATACATTTCTATTAAATTATACATTGTTCTTTATCTTTTTTTTTGAGGAAAATGTTCTGGGATCCCCCCTGTCTTGTCTGGATGGATGGTGGCTCAACCACCAACCACAATAGCAGCTAGTAACCCAGCGGGACTCAGCCAGATTCAAACCTCAGCTGGACTGGAATTAGAGACCTCATGGTGAACTCGATCTTGAAACAGTACATTTGGACCAATTGAGCTAACCCACTGGGCTTATACATTTTTATTTATATAATAGGAACACTTGATTTGGTAGAGTATGATGTGGCAAAATGTTGCAGGCGTTGTGGGCAGATTGTAGATGCCATATGCTTCTCTGAGTTATGTTCGTCATATGTTCTTTGGATTTGGACTCTTCCATTCAGCTGTTATGTTTTTAATCTACTGTTGTTTTATTTTATTTTTGATATCTGCGTTCTTATGGAGTTAATTACTAAATGGGAAACATGCAGTTGTCTTACTATTTTCTTTGGGCTTCTTATTTGATGACATACTATTTTGTAAATTTTCTTTATTTCATTGCTTTTATATTTGCTGCAGCTGAGGAATCTGGTTTGGGCCACTTCCAAGCATGATGTATACTTGATAAGTAATTACACTGTTATGCATCGGTGTTCATTGAGCCGGAGAAGCACAGAAGTTCTCAATGTTGCTGAACGATTGACTGCAGCTCCCGAGGTTGATTTTATATCATTTGTTCCTTGTAATACTGACAAAAGAATGTTCTTTAGTTTACTTGACTTGTATTGTAATCTGATTTTCAAACAATTTTAATTTAGAAAAAGCTACTGTATTATAACTTATTGCAGGTACAGAAAAATCCCTGGGCTGTGCAGCAAGGTCTCGGCCGGATACAGATTAGTACAATGTGTGTTGAGGGAAATCTTCTGGTTGCTGGTGGATTTCAGGGAGAACTGATTGCCAAGGTACACTAAGCATGTTGGTGGGAGATTATCTTCTGGATAATACCGTCTTATTTGGTTTATTGGCCCCTTGGATTGATTTACCATTCAGCCTTTGCTTTGTCGTTGCCCAAATTTCCGTCTTGTGCATTCCTCTATGGTGTGCTAGAAGTTTGAATTTCTAATGGCTTAACTTAGGCATTGCATTAGACATTTGAATGAAGTAATTGTACTCTTGTTCAAAATTTCAAATCATATGTATATGTGTGTGTACTTGTGATGAGAGAAATTGAACCTAAAATTTAGGATGATACTGCCTCCAGAATTTGGATCGCTCTGGAGTTTTATACTGTGCAAAGATCAGTCATGATGAGAATGCTATCACTAATGCCATTGAGATCTATGAGAGTGCAAGGTAAAACATGTTGGGTTATGGTAAATTGGCTTATCATATCGGTATTGCTTGAGAATTGTTTATTCGTTAATGTGTTGGATTCTGATGCAATTCCAAAAATGCATTGATCATGTTCACAGTGGTGCGAAACAATTGATGACCTCAAATAATGACTCGGTTGTACGCATTTTTGATGCCGAGTCCTTCTATATCCTCCGGAGTAATACTTTTCCATGGCCTGTAAATGTAAGCTAAGATCTCTTTCCAAGAATCAACCATAAGGATTTAGACATCAGTATCAGTTTGAAAATGGCATTTTGTATTGATAAAATTCAGCTGATTGTTTTCTGTCTTCTTTACAGCATACTTCTATTAGCCCAGATAAAACACTCGTGGTAGTGGTTGGAGATCATGCTGATGGACTGCTTGTGGATCAACAGACAGGGAAGGTACAAAATAGTTCCTCATCTTGGGGTTTTTGATTACATAAGTTGCTTTTATCTTATTATTTTCTAGATTTTTTTATCAATCAAGCTTTCCAGGTCGAGTGGTGTACTTGTATTCTTTTTAGGACAATCTTCTTTGCATGGCCAATATTACTTAAAAGGACAATATATATATTATTTTATAACCCTGCTCAAGTTTGAAGCAGAAGAGTTAATGGCTGGTGGCAACTATCCACTGGCTCCTAAAGTCCCAAACAACTCCCACACACTAATTAAGCCTTTATATTAAAGGGTCGATGTCAATAATAACTTGAAATATACTAATGACGTCCTTTAGCCATGTTTGCGAATCTGAGCTTTTTGTGCTTTCCTGTCAGCATGACATTTACATGTTTTGTTTATCAAGATAATGACAATTGTATGAGTATTTATTAACAGTCATGCATTTTTTCCCAGGTTGTTGATAGTCTAAGAGGGCATCTGGACTACTCATTTGCATCTGCATGGCATCCGGATGGTAGATATTTTGCTACGGGAAATCAGGATACCAGCTGCAGAATCTGGGACATTAGAAACCTAAGCTCATCTGTAGCTGTCTTGAAAGGATACATTGGTGCAGTGCGGTCACTGAGGTTCTCATCAGATGGCTGTTTTCTAGCAATGGCTGAGCCAGCAGATTTTGTACATGTCTTCGATGCTAAGCGCAATTATGATCAATGTCAAGAGATTGATCTTTTTGGTGAAATTGGTGGCATATCATTTAGTCCAGACACACAGGCACTTTTTATTGGAATAGCTGATCGAACATATGGGAGCTTGCTAGAGTACAATCGATGCCATGCTAATAGATATCTAGATTCCTTGATCTAGGAGTCAAATTGTTCCACTATACGCCTTAAGATGGGAGGTCTCAAAGAGGTTAAAGGTAGGTGTGAATTCTTTTATCGCTTTTGTGGAATGAACTCTCACTCCAAGGCTTTTTGGTGGTTAATTCAAACTACGGGTTTTGCTGGAACGATGGTGTGGCCTACAAGTCTTAAGTCGGCAAGGTTGAGTCATGTTAGGGCCTCTTGTCCATATCTATTCAAAATGTATCTGGACCTCTGAAAACCATGTAAATAAGATGTAAAGTAAGCAGTTATGTATGCTGTCCATATTGATGGTTCCAGCCGTAGAATGGAGAAATCGAACCCTTCTGGGTATGTCAAATAGATTTTTTTCCTTTGCTATTTATGAACTTAAAGGATGTGCTCTTACTTTGGTCTGTTTGTCATATTGTTTTGTTTAAAATCCTGTTAAGTGCGGACTTTACCATTGATTGCACTGAGAGTAGTGAGGTGCTTACAACCCAGCATGTGGGAGATGTTGTTACGTTTGTCACGTTTGTTATGTAACGTAACATTTCCATGTTGGCTCATAACTTATCAAAAATAAAAATAAAAAGTAATTAAAAAATTTCATGTCTGCTCATAATAAAAAAAAATAAAACTAACAGAAATCAATCTTAAACCCGGATCTATTAAGATCTATTAAGCACTAGAGGGATCCAATTTCTGGAGGGGTAAATTTTTTCTTGACAGGTAAAAATTTATGATAAAAGAAATTACATCTCAATAAATTTGATCCCTCTCAGTGCTTAATAGATCCAGTTTTAAGATAGATCTATGCTGGTAGTAGCTAAATGAGATTACCTAGTACAAGATCAAAATTTCAAGTTGTATCTAAAAGGAAAAAGCAATGAAAATTGTGTCACAGGTGAAATTTTCCAAATTAGTAGTCATGGATGCAGTTTTCTAGTCGCACCACTTCAGACATGACCTAAATTACATTGAAGTTATATATGATCTGATTATCTTGTAGCATGCCTCTATAGTGCCATTTTCTGTTAACGGAAATTTGAAGGGTTTAATTGTCCACAATCCGTCGGGTTCAAATATGCTATGCAAATGTATCAAATATTACTTATGTCTAAAATGAACATAATTGTATGCAAGGTTGGAGTTATTGGTTTAATTTCTTTCTAATATGGTAGTAGAGCCATTTTCTATTGACAATTTTGAAGGGTTTTACTTCCCCCAAATTGGCAACATTGCTATTTGTCATTTGGGTTTAAATTGGTTATATATGGCAATTACAGGAAATATACTTACGTATACAATGAACATAATTATATGCAAATTTATAGTTTTTAAGAGTAGTGATTTTTTTTAGGTTACTAACGTGCTACTTCTCTTTTTATTGTTGATGTTAACGTGCTACTTCCCTTTATATTGTTAATGTTGACTTGACTGAGTTTTTTATTTAAACTTTTGAGATGAAAGTCCTATCATTTTGTTTTTTTGGCCCCCACTTGGTGCAAAGTACATTTAACTTCGCTACTATTGTACTAGTGCACTGTGTCATGAAAATTGATTAAAGTACATTTAATTTTACTATTATTTAAGTATTGCATTGTGTTAAGAAAATTGATTAGTATTATATGTTGCTGTGTTAAAACTTGATTAGTATTATATGTAGCATTTGAGTGGAAAAATCTCAATCTACTAGTGTTATTTAGGAGCAACTTCTTTCACTTTTGATCAACACTAAAGGTCAAGGGGAGTTGAAGTTAATTTATCCAAATAGTGTTAGTGTTTGAATATGTTAGATTATTAAAATGCTAAGTACATCAATAACTTAAATGTAAATATTTAAAAGAGTAAACTAAAGTTAATTTATCCAAATAGTGCTGGAATGTGGCAATACCATGATTTTTTAATCCACAAAATGAACATGGAGTCGTATGCCATAAATCATGAGTTACATTACCATGTTTCTTATATTCAAAAGAAACTTTAGTGTAGTTAGGCGTACACCTTTGATGGTTATCTTTGTCACAATTATGCCGAGGAGAACCTGATTTGACCCCTCTTGGAATATAATGGTGTAGGGAACCTTTTTGAAGTATCTCTTACTTCAGCAGTTTTGGAGCACTCTCCAGCCTCCTCTTTACAGTATCCCAAACCTGCAAATTGAGGCCTTTTTACCAACTCCAGTGGTTGAGTAATTCCTTGACCATTAATGCCAAGTCCTCCTTTATAACCCATCTTAGTTAGCCGCTTAAAACCAATACCTCTATTGTGCTTCTCAAATGCATCAAAAGAAGCATCTACATATTGAGGGGGTGAGAGAGAACATGATGAATCACTTACGGTGCATACCTTAGTTATAGTTTTTGCATCTGTGGTAGAAGGTCTCCTTTGCATGGTAGACTCTTCATCATTGTTCTGGAACTTGGCCAAAATCTCATCCTTGGCTTGCAACTCTAATTGCAACTATTGAAATCTGGCTTGCAACTCTTGCTTCTCATCTTTGGAGGACTGCAATCTTCTCCTCAATTCAGAATTATCTTCCTAAATTTGATGGATTATGTCTTCAAGCTCTCAGAGTGTTTCTCTCTTCAAGGCTTTACCCATGACTGTCCTTCTGCACCCTACTTGGACTTGTTTTTTTACCACACTTTAGTTTGGCTCTCGTAAGCATCCACCCGTCAAACCTACTCTGGTACCACTTGATCCAAAAGTGGATGGTTAGCCCAAATTTCACTTGATTTGAAAATAACTACAACAATCCACTTTCCTTCAAAACCAAGAATCTTTTATTGACAGTGTGCTTCGCATGAAAGTGAACTTACTTAATCAAACTTCTTCAACTTGCATAAAGGAAATGCACGTGTAATTGTATAAATATAAAGAGTATAAGATATGAACACCATACCAACTTTGATAACGAAGTTCACCAGATCTCTTAGCTACGTCTATGGGTCCACTCTCAACTAGTGAAACTGTTCTATCATAATGCTCAAGTAATGACAATTACAATGGTGACTTACAATACAAGTTTTGGAGACACCCTTCAAATCCATGGCTCATATGCACAAATGTACTTCATATGCACAATTCTATTGTGTGCTCTGTTGATTCCGCAGTCTGCGTTTTTGGTTCAACGATCTGCTCTTAGTGACTGTAATGATCAACTGATACTGTGCTTTCAATTGATAGTTTGCTATTCAGAAATGAAGCACTAGTAATAGAAGGAACTATGCACTTTCTGATGTGTTTGTTTTATTTAAGTGCTGCAATTTCTCAGATAATTTGTGACGTCTTGTGCATCAAATAATTGGTTCGTTCAGTTTAAAACACTTGCCTCAGATCATCTGCATCATGATGCGCCTATCAGATGATGCTGTTGTTCTGTTGTTGGGCATCAGATGGAGTTCTCAAATTCACACACTATCACTTTTGTTCATATGCATTAGCTAGACATCTATGCAATATATGATAAACTCCGGTTCTGTATTTGCGCTTCTGTCTCTACAACATCTGTGACTATCTGTGTGTTGATTATAATATTGTCCTTCAAAACATCAAACACTTGTGCATACTCCAATATTTCTTCATTTCAGTATTCGTGCATCGTCACAGTTCTATCGCATCATTCTGCGCACCATCAAATCTTCATTCTACTGCATTCGGATCTTCGCTAGATTATTCCGTTCTATCCATGAGCCCCTTGATGCCCCGAAAAATAAACTCAAACTTGCACTCGAATCTCTTATGCTCTCGCCATCAAGCTTACATTCAATCTCCAACTTGCATCTCTATTTATACATGTCCTACATGGATTGTATGTTCACAAGTTGGTTGTGGCATCTCTTCTTCCATACTTCACAGATTATGCATATGCCATGTGTCATCATCTACACTATTGATGTGTCATCTCTGATGTATCAAGCACCCTCAAGGTCCACAACTTAGTGGGACTTCACACCTTGGTGGTGTACCATTGCGCTCTTGATGTACTATTGCCTTACTCTATGTGCGCAATAACTATTCTGCTTCATCTGGGTGTGTTCATGACTTGTGCTGTATCAACCCTTACACGTAATGTGCCCTTGATGTTAATATTTTGTGGGATTTGCGCATACTCCAACTTATTCTAAGTGGGTCTTTGACCCTTGTCGCTTTATCACTTGTGGGTAATGCGCACTTGGTATATTGATACTTAGCGAATTATGCACATACACCAACTTCTATTTGGTGGGTCTTTGACTTTTGCTTCATCATCACTTGTGGGACTTGCACACCTGCTATACCGTCGACTGTGGAATTTGCTCATATATGGTTTTCAACCATTGCACCTTTCTAGGAACTTGTGCACATTCCACTTACTGAAACTATCTTCTGATTGGCTATGCTTGCGCGCTTTCAGGATTGTCCAACAATTAACTGCTTGCGCACTTCCAACTTTTAACCAAGCAACGCTCAAGCTTGCTTGCATACTCATACCATTTGTTTAACGAACTCCTTGGCTGCTTAAGCACTTGTACCATTGTACAACCAAATCCTTGGCTGCTACCATATGAGTGTATGACTTGTTGGGCTTGATTTCTGCACAAAGACCACATATTGTAGGATACTTTACTTGTGTTCCTTCTTGAATTCGATCTCCATGATGTATCTTTTTATGTACCTTTTCAAACTAAATCTGCATGATGTATCTTCTTATGTACTTCAAACTTGTCATGCATATTGTATCCTTGATACACATTTTCAGACTGAATGCACTTCTAGATATACTCCAAAGTTGCATGTATGTTTGTTACCTTCACCACTTGCGCATATACTTCTTGTGTTCAGGTTTTTCTTCATCTTGCGCATGTACTACTTCAAAGTGGCTTCCAAATATTTCTTCATACTTCTGCAGGAATGCTGTATCCACTTTGACTTCAACTAATATCAATGACTTAGATTGAATCAGTTGACATCCTCTTTGACACTAGTTGACAGTCAAACACCTGACATCATCTTTAGTTGACATCAATGACAACCAATGCTCAACAATGTATGTACTAGCTTATCATTGTGATGTAAATATAAAACGTAACCTATGCATCTGTTTGAGACTTAAATATCTATCTCAGATGGTCTATTATGTGTGATATGTTGTAGCTTTGTGTATATTAATAGAAAATATAGCACTTATTTACCAAACAAAGTCATGATTAAATATTTAGGTTATAAACATAAATGGTTAATAAACTAGACAAAGATAAACTCCTTGTTATTGCTTATAGTATGAGCAATACCTATAAGCTTACAATAGGTTGATCTAGAGATTCTAAGACTTAACTTAACAATTGGAACTTAAAAGAAGACAATACAAATTAATTACTAATATTTAAGCTATTAAATATTGCATTCTTATGAAGATTAAATCTAAGACCTAGTACCACATCTAAATGAAATAATTATGACTTGAAAATTATGAATATTGCAAAAATTAAGACAAATTCCCATTACCTCCAAGTGAAAGTGGTCACTAGACTAAGGGCCTGTGCACAAAGTTGAGTCCACTATTTTGGGCCACCATAGATTTCCAAAACATGTCACTATTACCAATATCCATAATGCAAGTGTGTTTTCATTGGTTAACCTTGGATATGTTGAACCTACCATTGAGGCTATGCTTAGGATTATAAAACTCAAGTGGTAAAAGCAGATATATGTATTACATCATTGGTGAAAAATAACTCCTATGTGCTTTGTAAATCATAAGAAAAAATAAAAGCATTGCTGCCTCACTTGCTCATTCCAACATTTTAATGGGAGAGAATGCATCAAAGAAAAAATTGCATATGTGAATTTCATAACACCATCCCATCACCCCTTGACAACACAAGCATCCAATCAAGCATAGAGCCTCCCCAATTCATTGGCATCACACAATTATCTCTAATGGGTAACGTTATTGAGCTAGGTATTTGTTTTTCATATTCTTCCTAAATTTATTGATTTACTTTTCGTATTGTTATCAGAATGAAGTTTTGAGTTTAATGAAAACATATTTTGTATCATAAACCATAGTCATATTTTGTTTATGATGGATCATGAAATCCAAAATCCCAGAAATGAAAACCAAAACCCTCCAATCCAAGAGGTGGCCATGGAAAAGCAAGAGGCTTAAAATACTAAGTGTCCCCACAATTCAAATGTTAAGCAATCATTGGAATTAGCATCTTTGAGATGCCTAAGTTCTATGTTTAGACAAGGTCACCATTTCCATCACTCACTTTCACAAACAATTGGTTCTATTATTGGCATGATTGCCAACACCCAATGAACATTATACACTTAAAAAACACATTGTTAGTGTTTCTTCCATAACTTTTTCATTTCTCAATCATTTAAAAAAATGTATGTTGCACTACTAGACACTGGCCTCTATATGCTATAGAAAAACATTTTATGATCACTACATTAAGACATTCAAAAGTGAGACCCAAACTTGATGTACTGTTTTCGAGGTTTGGTCACTTAGATAATTAAAAAAATATTACTAAATTTATTTTGGAAAAATAGTGTCACACTAGTATTATTTGTTCTCTATATGTCTACCAATTCTTTTAGGTTGATTCCATCATTTAGGCATTGAAAGGTGGGACCCACAAATATATATATCTCATCATTTGTCAAAAAAATAAAATGTAAATGTTAGAAAATATCAAAATTGGTATAGTTATGAACATTTCCAATGGATAAAATTTATATATTTGGAAACATGATTCAATTTCCTACATTTCATCTTTTTAACTCAAAGCAAGATTTATTGTGTAAGTATCCCAAAATATCCATATAAGTTGAGGGATGTCTATGTTTTCAATTTTCTATTGCGTCTAACGCGTCAAAAGAGACCCTCATTAGCTTGCACCAGCCCTGGCATGTTTAGGAAATCTATGGTGGACCAAAATAGTGGACTCAACTTTATGCATAGACCTTAGTCTATTGACCACTTTCACTTGGAGTAATGAGCATTTCCCCATTTTTTTCAATATTCATATTTTTCAAGTCATAATTATTTCATTTAGATGTTGTTCTAGGTCTTATATTTAATATTCATAAGACTGCAATATTTAATATTCTCAATTTATTAGTAATTTAATTTGTATTGTCTTCTTTTACATTCCAATAGTTAACGCAAATCTCATAATCTCTAGCTCGATCTCTTTTAAGCTTATAGGTATTGCTCATACTATAGGCAATAACAAGCAATTTATCTTTGTCTAACATTAACCATTTATATTTATAACCTAAATATCTAATCATGACTTCTTCTTCTTCTCTTTATTTTTTGTAAATAAGAGGTATGTTTTCTATTAATAGATTTTCAAGCCCGATCTTATGTATATCTTATGCTCTATATTATCATCCTGGTGGTAAGCTAGTACTGACACAACTATTGTCCATTGATCTATACCTAAAAAGTATGGAATTAACATATAAGATTTATAGAAAATTTCCTCCGATAGCCCTCCAATATATAAAAGGGCTATTAAGGCAGTGGCAACTAGAGAGAATAAGACCTAACGAAAGAGACTGGCCACATACCATATACCAGAAAAAACAAAAGAACATAGACATTGGGGCATCTAGTAATCTGATAAAGATTATGATTCCTTATCAGAATTGAAATCCATAGCATGCATTCTTGATGTGGAGTCTAGGGTGTGTCATTTGTTGTTTGCCCTGAGACAGATTTAATAGGCGTTTCATTCTTATCCTCAATGAACCAAGCCTTAGGGCCCCATCGAACTCAGATTAATGCATCATATTTTTCTTCCATTATTTCAAGCTTACCGAGGATAATGCAATGATCCCAAGACTCATTTTCTTCCATCGCCTATGCAATCAAGGACTTCACCAACTAGTAGATTTCCATCATTTTTATACTTTGGTTTCCTGACTTCTTTAGAATCCTGTGTTTGGGACCCATTGCATGGTCTATGGATCAACATATTTTGCAAAAGACAAATAGAGTCTTTCCTTTCCAAGTTGCTGATCTCCATGACGTCAACTTCTGGGTGAGATTGATAGAACCATTTTGTAGTGGTATGGCTTCTTTTTGTTCCCTTGGATTTGTTTTCTAATCCTGCTTAGGAGTGATGAAATTCTTTCATGATCTACCCCTTTGAAGTTGGTTGGGGAGTCTTTCATCCTCCCCTTTGGTCTTATCCTTCCCCATTCTATACATTTGTGCCTCATTCCTTGACATTGTGCTTACAATGCCTGGATGAAGGTTTGAAAAGTCAAGGCCATAGCCTTTTTATTCGAGAGTGAGATCTCAATGGCTTATGCCACCCATATCCTTTGTCCTCTACTCCACTTTGTTATTAACATTAGCTTATATTCATCTTCTTTCTAGCCCTGTTGACCAGTGAAACCAATCCTTTGGTCTAACTTCCTCATGTTTTTAGAGCCCTGAGGTATATGTTCTAATGTCTAGTTAAGATTGTGAAACCAAAAACTTAATACTAATTGCTTTCCCTAAGCATGACTTGATAAGGATGAATAACCCGAGTCTTACTAGAATTTTCAAGACAAATAGACTAAAGAAACACATCACCTTTGGACAATTGAGACCAACATTTTCCATGATGTCTCTCTAGGTAACCTTGATGTGTTGCATGTTCTGCATATAATTGTTGGCTAGGTAAAGAAGGTGATCTCGCACCATGTCAAACAATATGCTCGTACACTCCTTCCTAGTACTCTACAATTTGCTTACGTTCATCCACCTTGGCCCTTCGCTTCCATTACTCCAAACTATCTATCACATCGTGTGAAATCTCTTATGTCTGTGTGTGGGTATCGGGTAGACCCATATCCTATCAAACACATCCCAATCACCCCATATCTAATCATGCCTTTATATGAGTACATCTAAATTAAATTAAAAAACATGTATATGGGAGATTATATTTAATTTTAAAATTATAAAGTGATGAAACACTTTTAGTCCCTGCCGTAGATATTTAACAATTTAATAAATTCCTTAATAATACCAAGTAATTTACTATTAGTTTATTCAATAATACCAATTAATTTACTATTAGTTTATTCAGTTTGAAATTCTATATAAAACAATATTTAATAAGTTTAAAGTTAAAAAATTACTATAATATAAAATGAGTTTAAAAATGAGTTTAAAAGATAAAAGTATTTTTATAATACTAAGTAATTTAGGGGAGACTATATGTTGACAATTAATTTGATAACAAGATATAATTATACATTATGTTTTATAAAATTATTATAAATAATAATTTTTTTGATTTTTTTATTTTGTGTTTTTTTGAAGTTTATTGGATAAAACCTCTAGATTTGATAAATTTTCTCATTCCGCGCTATTAACAAAAATTATAAAATAAATTATTTTTCACAAACATTAGGGGAGGGATGCCAGTTGTTGGACACCCCACGTGGCTCCCTCCCCCATGCCACGCTGTCGAGTCGACACGAACGCAGCCCGGGCCTAGATGGCACCGCCACCTGTCGTGGTGGGTGGGCGCATTAAAGCGGCCTTTATGGCACGCTTTTTCCCGCTTTTCCGGCGCTTTTCCCGCGGCCTCTCCTTCCTCCCGTGTATTGTTGCTCGGGCTTGTCTGTGAACGCTCCGCCACCCCACTTCCTATTCACGCCCGCTCTGGTTCTGCACCACCCCCACTCTGGTTCTGCACCATGGGCGCTCTGGTTCTGCCGGTATCCTGCTGTGCTACTGTTATATGGCGGACGCTTGTTGCCTTACCCCCCGACGGATGGCGTTCGCCGCTGCTGTATGTTCTGTTTGCTAGCTCTCTCGACGTTGACACTCGCTCCATGCCCATAGCGCACCACTGGCCCTCGAAGTTGTTTGCGGTGGACCCCGTTGGAGGTTTTCATCGGTTCGGTGGTGGTGTTGTTGGGTTGCTGCTCGGCTGGTTTCGCTGGTGGCGATGGTGGCTTCCATCAGGCGTTCGTTGCCTTCGTTCGGTGGCGCTGGTCCCGACCTGCTCGTGCTTCTTCGGCGGTGGCTCGTCCCTTCCTGCTCACGGCGGTGGCTCGTCCCTTCCTGCTCACGGTGGTGGCGTTGGTTGTTCCTGCTCACGGCGGTGGCTCGTCCCTTCACGCTTCTTCGGTTTCGATGGTAGGTTTCCTACCAGCCATTCCCTGCATCAGTGTTTGTCAACACTCTCAACCTTCTGGGGATTTCGTGGACCATTTCTGTTGCTTTTAAAGGTTAAATTCTGGTTTTCTGGGTTGTGAATTTGTGCATTTATGTTGGTGAATTGGTTTGGTGACCTCCTGCTCGCACTTTGAATTGTGTATGGTGGGTTTACGTTGCGTTTGTGGCAATGGTGAAATGCATTTCGCTTTAGGGTTTTTATGTGGCGTCAGGGGTTTAATTTGTTTATGCTGCAGCAGGGTTTAGGAATGGTTTATAATGCAGTAGGGTTTATGAATGGTTTATGATGCAGTAGGGTTTATGAATGTAGCAGGGTTTATGAATGTTTTAGTGTTTATTCATTTATCAGGTTGGAGGTGATTTTGTTTCGGCTGAATTATTGAAGGTTCTATGGTTTACGTTGCACTCGTAATTAAGGTTCTGTGGTTAATGTTGAAGCTGCGTTTAAATTTTTTTTTAGGGTGTATGAATTAGGGTTTTGTTGCAGCTGCATTTAAATTTTTATTAGGGTTTATGTTGCAATTATAGTTTGGGCAGAATTATTGCAGGTTCTATGGTTTGTGTTGCAGCAGGTTCTATGGTCTGTGTTGCAGCAGGGTTTACAAATTTTTTAGGGTTTATGTATTTGTTTCGGCTGAATTATTGAAGGCTCTATGGTTAATGTTGCAGCAGTGTTTATAATTTTATTGGGGTTTATGAATTTCGTTTGTTGCTGGTTTATGTTGCAATCATAGTTTGGGCTGAAATATTGAAGGTTCTATGGTCTATGCTGCCTTATGTTGTAGCAGGGTTTGTAATTTTTTTGGGGTTTATGATTTTAGTTTGTTGCTGGTTTATGTTGCAATCATAGTTTGGCCTGAATTATCTATCTTCTATGGTTTATGTTGCAGCCGGGTTTGTAATTTTTTTAGTGTTTATGAATTTAGTTTGTTGTCTGTTAATGTTGCAATCATAGTTTCGGCCGAATTATTGAAGGCTCTATGGTTAATGTTGCAACAGTGTTTATAATTTTATTGGGGTTTATGAATTTCGTTTGTTGCTGGTTTATGTTGCATTCATAGTTTGGGATGAATTATTGAAGGTTCTATGGTTTATGATTTTAGTTTGTTGCTGGTTTATGTTGCAGTAGTGTCCCTAAATTTTATCTGGTTTATGAATTTAGTTTGTTGTTGGTTTATGTTGTTGGTTTTTGTCGCAGTAGAATGGTAATAGTTAAAAGGAAAAACTGCATCATACAGGGGATGGATGGCAGTTGACAACAATGACTTTTCCATTGTCTCATCTAATTGGAAGAATACCCATAATTCAGTTGTTGATATCAGCAAGTTTGCCAAATTGGCTATTGTTGATGCATTTTACAAGCGATCTGCTCCACCTTATGATCTGCTGTTGTTGATGCAGTTTACAAGTTGCATGCTATTGTTAAATTATAAGTGTATGATGCAGTTTTTACTTTTACCTATTAACATGAAGTGATCTGCTGCATCTTATCTGCTGTTGTATGATCTGCTGTTGTATGATGCAGTTTTTACTTTTACCTATTAACTTGAAATATTGGGCAAAATAGAAGAAGTTAAATTAGTTGTTGCATTATGGGCAAAATAGAAGAAGGTAAATTAGTTGTTGCATTATGGGCATTTATATAGACATAGTTTTATTAAACAGTTTGTGTGCTTGATTATTGTTGTCTGTTGTTCTAGCCTTCAAAAGGATATTGAATTTGTTTATAGGAATGTACATACACTGGATCTAATTTAGGCCTGTTATGTTGATTAGTATGATACTGTATTAAGTTGTAATAAGTCATGCATGAGAGCCCTCCATGGAACATTCCTTATAGAAGCATTATTAATAATAGGAAACATAAATAACATAAATAACAGAAACATAAATAGAAGCATTATTAATAATAGGAGAGAAATATGGACCATGTTGCAGTACAGTTAGCATCGAATGGATGGGTATCACACCCATGCAATGGTTCAACCCCATTCCTAACTGCTAGTTTAAGGAAAATATAGGGGTCAAGAGTTGTAAACCATAGAACCAACTGCACCATAAACCATAGAACCTTCAATAATTCATCCCAAACTATGCAACTTCAATAAACCTTAGACCCTGCTGCAACATAAACCATAGCCCACGATATCATCTAGGATGAAGCTATTATAGTGGTCTTGGGATTCTTCTATCTCCCTTTGAATTTTGGGCATATGGTTGTAATCCCATGTGGTTGTAATTCAGCCGAAATGACTGCAACATAAACTATGGACCCTGCTGCAGCATAAACCCTAGAATTCATAAACATTAACCTGTGAGCCTTCAATAATTTATAGAATTCATAAATTCAGAAACCCCAATAAAATTATAAACATTGTTGCAACATTAACCCTAGACACGTTCAACAATTTCTTCTTCCAATTCTCTGGGCTGTGAAGGCATGTTCATGCTTTCTTCATTTGTCCTTGACATAATATTTTTGTCCAAATTCATCATGGATTCTACCAGCCATGATGGTGGGGTAACCTAGCTTGGCAAAGTCAATTATCCATTGCTGCTTCTTGGTGCATGGTCAACGTTTTCATTGACATGAACAGAAGCAGCAGTTGCAACTGTTTCTTGCATAGAGACATTAAGAAGATTAGAAGCAGAAATTGTAGCTGTCTCAGTTGGTGTATGTACCTCCATGTTACTGTCAATTGGTTCATTGTTATATTGTATTTCACTTACCTGTTCTTCTTCATCACCACAGTATGGTCCTCCTTGAGAGAGGGATATCATATGATCAGCAACAACAACGTCTTCCTCTACCTCCACATCTTCTTGGCCAGCAACATGTGCTTGGACATCCCCTTCTTCCTGACCATTCAGATCAAATCCCAGGCTACAACTAGTATCATGCATGAGAGCCTCAGAATTCAGTGGCCATATTCCAGTCCTCCTAAACCCAGCCTTGATATTCGAAGGTGTGAGAGCCCTTTTAAAGGCTTTACTTGCAAGCTCTGCTAGCTCAAACCTTTTTACCTCCACCCCTGGATTCTGTGCCATCCACGAAGCTCGCTCACCCCTGAAATAGTTCTTGAAAGGCCCGAACACACTGACATCTAGGGGTTGCAATCTGTGAGTGGTATGAGCAGGCAGTGTCAACAGGTCGATGCCCAAATTGTTAGCCTCCTCGATTGTTTGCACAGCAATGTGGCTTCCATGACCATCTAAAACCAGCAGGTGTCTATTTACAGGTGAGACACTGCCTGGTATAGATGCAGCAAAGTGAGTAAGCCAATTCAAAAAGAGTTCTTTGGTCATCCAAGCATGGGGATGTGCAGCCATGCATGCACCTGGTTCACAATTCTGTATATAGTTTTTGAGTTGAGTTTTACCTTTAAATAGATAAAATCCTGGGATTGAAGCACCAATTGCATTGACACAACATAGAATAGTGATCCACTCCCTGCTCCTAGGCAAAATCTTTGGCACATTACAACTCCCTCTCTTGGCAATTACACGCATGCCACAGTTCCTTCGTGCCTGTAAACCTGTTTCATCATAGTTCCATATATGGTCTGGAGCATACCCATGGTTCTCATATGCACTAGAAAGGGTGGCATAGAAGTCAGAATTGCAGGCCGTAGATTTAGAGCCCTGTCTCTATCTAGGCCCTCAGCTGTACGCAACACAAGGTCTGGATGCCTTTTTTTAAACCCAAACCACCATGACTTACCAGGAAACCCATCTTTGAAGGGGTTTGGCCTCCCTTGACAGATTTGAGCTACTGTGGATTTTAGTTGTATCAGCTCTAGCCCATGTCCCATTTTAGCCATCTCCTTACACCACTGAACCACCTCGGCCTCCTCCTCTTCATTCATAACTGTAACAGGCCCTCTGCGCTTTGTATGTGTGAGTCCATTTATCCAATAATGTACTGAAGAGGTAGCAACTCCATGTTTTTTAGCAGCAACACGAATGGAATATCCATTGAACTCTATATCATCAATAGCAGCTAGCATGTCTTCTTTTGTCCAACCTCTTATTGCACTGATTTTGGTGACTGAACTTGTTTCTTGAACTGTGGTTGGAAGTGACTGTGTGGTTGGTGGTGGGACAACAATGTCCTCTTCCACCACATTGTCATTCTCAACAACATTGCTGGGAGCATTGTTGGCATTTGAATGATTGGGCCTCTCCTCATCCGATGAGGTGCAGCGTAGCTGGGCACCCCTACTCAGTCAACGACTTGTTCTCCTTGCATTGCTGACTCTTGCCATGCCTACAACAACCTGCACATTTAGAAGGGAGGCTGGTTATGTAGAAGAAACTGGAAGTTGATTATAACAGAAATGTAAATAACAGAAACAGAAACATAAATAACATAACTGGAAACATAAATAACATAAATAATATGAATAACAGAAACATAAATAACATAAATAACATGAATAACATAACTGGAAATAACATAAACAGAAACATAAATCACAGTAACAGTAACCTGAATCTACTGTGCACACAGTTCTGCTGGTATGCCTCCACTGTGCACACACTCTGTTGTTCAAATTTCTGAAATGCAACTGTGCACACACTCTGCAGGTCGAATTTATGAAATGCATCTTCATAAGGGTTGTGGTTCATTTATAGTTGTTTTCTATTGAATTGGGTTGGTAAGAAGGTTGCACATGGATTGCAATCTCTCAAATTTCAATGTGTGTTGTGGATTGATTTGAAAGTGATCCAATGGTTGGGAGCTTGTCATTGTGGATCCCTGTGCCTTCATCTGTTTCATGATCTGTGTGCTTCCATCTGTTTAATGGGTGCATTTAATGGGTAGGTGTCATTTATTGAATACAGTGGGTTGGAATGTTGAACAATCTTGCAGTTATGGCTGACACTATCTTTTCTGATGCTTGAATAGGTATCAATGAATGTTTGAACATGTTTCAATGAATGCTGGGATATTTAGGCTCCATTAGATATTCGTGGGTCCTCCTTTGATAGGTACCTTGCAGTAGGTGGCAAAAACGAGTTGGGTTATTTAGCTGTTTATGTACTTCTGGATATTTGAGCGGATCTGTACTTTGTTGGGACAAGATGTTTTGTACAGTTTGTCATATAAAGACTATTTATTGACACCTATTGGCCCAGTCAGTTAATGGGCAATTTTTGGACATAATTTAAATATTTTCTGCACTTAATATGGAATATGTATGTTTAATTTATGGGTTTATTTGTGTCAATATATGGTGGTTATGTGGGACCAGTACTATGTCAACTACTGGTCCCTGTTCAAGAATAGACAACTCTCTCCTATACTCAGCAGAAATATTTCTAACATATGTGCACTGACATTGTGACAGTCTCTGTGTTAACAGAAGCTGCAGGCTTTCATTTCATTTCACAAGCAGCTCCTCAGCTGTCATTTCAATTAAAAAATTAAATCGACTGTCTTTGCCAGAAGACAGTGTTGGATATGGGCCATTGTGCCTCCATAGGTGAGAGCAGAGTGAAACAACCTCTGTGCTGCTCTTCCCGAGTGATAACAGCGTGAAGCCAAGCTGTGGATTATTACTTACCAAATTACAAACATCTAAGAGAGAGCGTGAGAGCAAGCTATATTTGCAGTGAAGTGTTTTCATATTAAATTACTTGTACAGAAACAATGATCTGGTTTACAATTTTGTGTGCAGCATGTATGCACTTGGGCAATATATGGACACGAGATGACCAGACAGATCGAAACACACCACTACGTGACCAGGGTGAATGAGGATTTCTTGCAGTGTGTCGTGTATGATTCAGATACCGGCGATGCACGTCTCATAGGAAAGTTGGAGATTGCCCATTATTTTTCTAAAGTTTTAGCTGCAGTTTTCCTCATGTTAATATGATAAAATCTTGAATTAAATTCGTGCACAAATTTTTGTTTGGTTTTCAGGTGTGGAATATATCATATCAGAGCGCTTGTTTGAGGCGCCCCTTGAAGAAGAGCAGAAGCTTGGGCATTCTCACTGTTATGAGGTATGTGTCACTAAATCATTACAAGAACTTCTTGTGGCCAAATTTTTTGTGTTTGAATGTGTGGCCTAATTGGTAACATTGCACTGACAAAAACAGACTATCATCAATCTATCTTCACCCCCAATGCACTAAGAGCTCTTGCATTTACAGGAATCTGAAACACAGATTGTTCTATGTTGCGGCCCAGTATATTGGGATTTTGGGCATGGCACGGGTTAAGATTGACCTGTGTCGTGTTAGCTTATAATGGGGATGGCATCTCCAAAAATTTGATGCCTCTGGGTGTATAACAGACGGCCCAGTATATTGGGATTTTGGGCATGGCACGGGTTAAGATTGACCTGTGTCGTGTTAGCTTATAATGGGGATGGCATCTCCAAAAATTTGATGTCTCTGGGTGTATAACAGATTTAGCAGATTTGGGGTCTGTCTGGGTATTAACAGCTTCAACGGATTTAGGGTTTAGGGTTAAACAGATTCAACAGATTTAGGGTTAAGATGGTTTGGGTTTTTTATTAACAGATTTGGGTTTTCAGTTTTAAGATGGATTTGGCTTCATCCATAATGATAATTCAAATCTATCATATTTTATTTTATTTATTAAGCACATGGAGGGATTCAAAAAAAAATTAAAGAAACATACAGAGGGATTAAAATTTTGATGTTTTTCATAATTTTTTTAAAAATCCCCTTCGTTTTTGCATGACCAAATCAGATCAAAATTTTGATGTTTTTTCATATTTAAAAAAAACCTGTAGTTTTTGTTTTTGCTAAATCACTGCCATTTCCTGATACTCTAAGGATCTAATTTACACAATAGTTAGTTGAACTTGAAATGAATGATCTATACTGGTTCCCAGTTTACTTATAGTTGTATATTATAGTTATTTGTGGCCATTTTTTTTCATTGCATTTTATTTTTCTTATACAATAAAAATAAAGACTGATTTGAGGCGAAGTTACTATGTTTTTTGACCGGCGTGTTCTTGTTGTTGTGCGTCCAGACCTTGAGAACATGGTGCCTGACGCCAACTTCGTTACAAAACTGCTGAACCGCGGCCTCGTCGTACTTCTGAATCATCCACCCCAACTGATCCGCAAAGGCGTGCATCTTCTCCTTTTGGTCCTGAGAGAAGCAAACTTTTCTTCATAGCGGATGAGGACGACCCGACGCTGTGCCCGATTAGGCCCTCGTGCAGGTCCGGGTCGCCGCGAAACTCAAGGCCCTTGATGTAGTGCTTGGGTTAGCTATTCTGTGTTGTTTCTTCAGGCTAAGATGGTAGACAATTTTCAAAAATTTGCTATAACATTTGTTCATTTAAATTTGCCAACAAAATGTCATAGTTTCCATGAGTGTTTTTTTTTTAAATTGTAGCGTACATTACATCTATGTGATCCGTGTTAACGAGAAGAACTTGATCAATTTTATCTTTCATTGCAGCCCTGCAAGGAATCCTTCTGTTTGGTCCTCCACGAACTGAGAAAACAATGCTTGCCAAAGCTGTTGCAACAGAAACTGGTGCAAATTTTATAAATATTTCAATGTCAAGCATTCCGTCAAAGGTATGGTATCGGATTGACTGGTAAGTGTTGGCTTGTAGTTCTATGCAGTTATTCTGAATTATTACAATGAACTTCATTTCTCTCTTGTTTGTAATGGCAGGGGCATGGTGAACCTGTTTGTTATATTATGAATTATTTTGATCTTTAATCATCACATCCTCATCAAGTTTTTCTACTTTCTTTTTGAATGCTTCAATTTCTGTATTCAATCTCATGATTTCCCAGCCGAGCTGCTCTGATTGTTTCCGCATCATATCCCTCTCTTTCAAAACATTGTCCAAATCCTTCCTTAGGGCTGCTACTTCTTTTAAAGATCGTTCCAAGTCAGCTTCTTAACCAATGATCCTTTCCTCATTTCCTCTTAGCTGCTTATACAAGAAGTCATAAAATAATAATAGTTTAGGTTCAATTTCAGTTATGAAGACAACATCACATTCATATGAAACTAAGAGATGAAAGCGAATACTGCTTTGACCAATCTATGGTGAATGAGTCTAAACTTCACGAGGAAAAAGCACACCTGAAATTCCATATCTGCCACCTTGTGGCTTGCACAACCAAGAAGATTATTGCCATTAAAGAACGATAACAATATTGGAGCTCTAAATATATTAAGACAAGATCCACTTAAATTGATAGAGAGAGGGTTGGTAGATTATGCCGAACTCCCTTATTGAAGTGAAAAGGCCATTCTGATGGTCATTCAAATTGATGGACGAGAGTCTGCGGATTCCATTTAGAGTCAGTGAAACGTTGCTCTCCTGTCTTTATTTTCAGTCTGTACTATAAAGCCATGACAATCAATTTCCCTAAACGATATGAACATAGAAAGCACTGTACCATCGGAAACTTGGCAGTGTGAACATAGAAAGCACTGTACCATCGGAAACTTCGCAGTGGGCACGGTACAGGATTTCAGTGTATTAGCACAGCCACAAGTGAAGTGATCCGTGAACATGGGCACGGTACAGGATTTCAGTGTATTAGCACAGCTACAAGTGAAGTGATCCGTGAACATCTATAGACGTAGACAATTACTTAGTTTTATAGAAGTAGCTGATTGTTAAACAAAGGCTAAACATTAAACTAATCAATATAAACATTAAATACATATATTTATATAAAAGAAAGTCTGCCAATTCCATTTAAATACATATATTTATATAAAGAAGTCTGCTGATTCCATTTAGAATTAGTGAAACGTTGCTCTCCTATATTTATTTTCAGTCTTTCACAATAAATAGTCTGGACTATACAGCCAAGACAATCAATTTCCCTAAATGACATGAACATAGAAAGCACTGTACCATCGGAAACTTAGTCAACTCTCTATGACTGCGAAGCATGCCCACAATCACTATAACTCAACTTTTTAGAATTGTAAAATTTCACACCTTGTTGTATCATTGTCATATCGGGGAACCTTATTTTGTTGGCACTTCCTCTTTTGGGAAACACTTCCCCTATAAGTGTTGGATAACATGACTGTTTAAACTATGTACTCTAAGGCAATTCTAAAGGAAACTCTAAACACACTGCAGGACACTGAGAAGATTGTGAATGCAAGCAGCTAGTATGTGATGGATGAAGTTATTGATAATTATGCCAATTCCTGTGTGAAGGACACTGGAGAAATATCGGGTAGGGACAGAAAGGCCCAACATTTGTTGGAATTGTTCTGGTTTAACAAAGAGTACAATTCCCCCAACTTGGAAGGTAGGGCTCTAAATTCAAATAACTTGGGGAAGTACCACTAGAGAATATAAAACAAGTTGAATTACATCATTAAGGAGCTCAACAATCTCAAAAAAATCCTCTACCGTGCTATGGCTACATGGGCCTGTTTGATTAATGCAATCGAAGGCAACAAGGATAACCCATTTGAGCTCGAGGAGATCCCCACTAAGGGAAAAATCTGGTGTCTGTCCTTTGTATCCATGTATGTCAACCAATAGTTACGCTTTCTCTTTCTGTTTTAATTTTATGGATGGGTCTTATGCAATTATCAAGATGTTTATACTCTGAGATGTTTTGGGTCTGTTCAAAATATATATCTTTATGCTTACTGATAGAGAACTTGGACCATCCTAGCAACTTCAATTTTTAAAGTTATTTCGAGTTTTCAAACTTTTAATTGCGTTTGTAATGTTAGGTTTTAGGTTATTTTGAGTTTCCAAATTTTGGAGGGAGAAGTGTAATTTATTGTTTAAAGTGGAGTTGATACATTGATAGGGTTTTCAAGTGCAAGTTTGGCTATGTCCAATTAATTACTTGATATGAATATTATGGAATTTGTCTATTTTAACATCTTTACAATTTACAATTTTTATAATCTTGATGACATTCATATTTTATTTTATTTTATCTAATATAGTTTTAGAATATCCATTAACTTCATATATAGTGATCAAATCGATTAAGGTGCAAATTTTTCTTTAAATTTTTGCTCTAAAAATGGTTTGCATGTGAAGAGATTTGATTTTTATTAACATATGATATCGAGAGATAATATGAATCTACATTGGTTTAAAAAAACATCTAAACTTGTTATTTAATAAATTTCAAGTTGAAAATAAAAACTTCAATCTACTTAAAAAAAATTAAAAAATTGGTAATTTTTATATATTTAAGATAACTTTACATCTCACTTAGTACTAAATAATAACTACACAACACCTATTTACAATGGCAATTTTTCAAAGTATAATAGGAAAAAAAGCTTGAAGTGTAACTTTTAACAAACAACCACATGCTCAATCAACTTTTAACTTTTACATTTGGTAGGCACTAATAATGTGACATAGATCTTAAAGATGTTAGAGTATGTTGTTCTCGAAATATTTTGATTTAAAAGACCACATATTGTTTTACTTTTTCAATTTTGTAAAAATCTAATTAACTTTAGCTTAACAAAGGTGACTAATAAATTTGTGCATGGTATGAAAATTATTGAATTTTTAATTTATTAGGTTGTGCAAGATATTTTGATCATTTAAAAGAGTTGAGTAGAAAACCAAAACTCGGGGCACATATAGAGCTATGACCTCATGTGCTCACTAAAAATGGCCACTTGTTGATAGTTCTATAAAGTCTATAGAATTGTAAGTTGCAAAATTGGTCATTAGTCATGCCATTTTCTTGTAGAATATATGAATACATTTTCAAGGTATATTATCTATAGAATATAGATTGCAACATTAGGAATGGAAAATAGATAATTTCATTGGCTACAATTGTTTTTCCATTGAAGAACTTAATAAATTGGAAGGGTAGTTACAAAACGGTGGGTGTTAACTTCCTATAAGCCATTAACAAAATATGTGCATTTATCCAATTCTAAAATCACACCCCTTCTGATAGAACCTAGATATGGCCCTAACTTACAATACTAATTTTCAAAACTCCCTTAAAATCATCATATTTGATTTTCCATTATTTCTTTATAGCACCACTCTCTTATGGTTTTGCCCTCTAGCTGAAAAGGTTTGGGCTTGGGTATAAGTAAGTGTATCAAACAACGTTTGTTGGCCTCTTTGTCCCGCCGAGCTGCCTTGCTAGGCCACTGCCTTCCCTGGGCCGTGGAGTGGATGTCTCTCAAAGTTAAAGTGCTCTTTTGCTTTTCAGAGGTAGCCATTGCTTTGTTGTTTTCATGCAATAAATCCTTTATGGTAGACAACCATTGCCTGGTTTTTTTATTATTTTTTAATAAACATCAATTCATAATATCTAGTATTTATTTCTAATTAAATCCTTTACCCAGCTCTTGTTTTTTTTAATTCCACTTTATTCGTGTTACGAAGGATGAAGGATTTTATATACCCAAAGTTAACCACAATATATATTTTTTTAATTCATTAATTTCCTTTAATAATATATGTTGTTAAAAAAACCTCCTTTAATTATATATAATTTTTATTTAAAATTTTCAAATATTTATTTCATATTATTATTTTCAAATATAATATATTAATTTTGTTAAGCTTTTTCATATGTTTAAAAATTTATATTATATTTAAAAATAATAAAAAATAAATATTTGATTATTTAATGGAGAGTAGCTAGTTTATAGTTAGAGGGGATGTTGTCACCCAACCTTATGTAATATTAAAAAAAAAAAATTTAAAAAATAATAATTTAAAAAATAATAATTTAAAAAATCCACTAGATTCATAAATTAAAAAATTAAAAGATCCATCTTAAATTCAGTTCTATTAAGTACAGAGAGGGATCCAATTTCAAATCCAGGTTTAAGATGGATTTATGCAATGCCTCAAATTTTTATGAAATTTATGAGCCATAATTAATTATGAACATTAGTTAAATTTATAATATTAAGGATTTAGAAGGTTGGAAAGATCAATATCATTATGTTAATAAATTGAATTATAAAATTTAGCATGAACTTATAAATTTTATTATATTAATTTTTTTTATTGAATTATAATATTTAATATAAATTAATGAATAAATTTATTTATTTTTTTAACTCAATAAATAATTTTTTTGAAAATTTATATATAAACCTATTATATATATATATATATAAAATATTCTATAATATATATTTCTTATTAATTTTTATACTGCCTTTCATAGATTTGAAGTTAAGATATTTTTATGTTTATTTATTTTAATTGTACTAATTTATTGAACTATAAAATTTAATATGAATTAATAAATT
This sequence comes from Larix kaempferi, assembly GCA_027924585.1. Lineage (NCBI taxonomy): Eukaryota > Viridiplantae > Streptophyta > Pinopsida > Pinales > Pinaceae > Larix > Larix kaempferi. The sequence continues at coordinate 27,862,681 of BSBM01000074.1, read as the reverse complement.
TTATTATATTAATATTAATTATAAAATTATAAAATTTAATTTAATATGAATTAATGAATAAATCTATTTAATTTTTTAATTTAAAAAATATATATTTTTATTAATTTTAAGATAGATTTGTAAAAGGTATGGTATATAGTAATTGGTTCGAAGTCAACTTTTTTTCCAGAGAAAAAAAGGCTACTATTGATATTCTTATTAGAATCAAATAGTACAAAAAGAGTTCCTGTTTCATCGAGGTGGAACCTTCTGAGATAACCAGAGATGTTATCTTATAAGATCTGATCTCCAAAAAAAATAAACTGTGCCTATCCCATAAAGGATATATCAAATCTGAGCATACATGACAGTCTACCCAAGCACATGACTAATTACATCCATCAATACAAACCAAAATGTATCTTCAGCAAAAAACATTAAGTACAAAGATCAGTCATAGATAGTCAATAGCATCACCACCATCAGATCAGTCATAGAAATAGATAGAACCACAGTCCTGGATACAGCCCTCGCACCAATCCTCCCAAATCAAGTGACCTTCACATCCTTCTAGAGCATGTTTGGAAAGCTTGTCTGCCATACAGTTGTGCTCACGATAAATGTGTTCAAAAATGATGTTCTGCTGTTTTTGAATTTCAAAAAGTGTCCTGGAGGCCCAGTGTCTCAGACTTAGGTTCGAAGTCAACTTTATATGACTTTTAATTAATATATATTTTGCAAAATGTTTTTTTGGATAGTTTTTAAAAGTTTTATAGAAAATAGAATATTAAGTTAAATATTTAAAAAAATTAAATTTTTGAAATACAAATTTTTATTTTTTAATTTGAACAAAGTTAACAAATTTGATATGATTTTCATTTTATTTGTATAAAAACTAATAAAAACAAAAAGCAAGTATGAGATGTACAAGGTTATTATATATAATCTTGTCTGTATGGTCTTTTAATTTGGGTTGGCTAAAGTTAGTTGTGGCTGAGATAAAAACTTAGTTATTGAATACTAGTTTCTAATTTGATTTTTAGTTTTAGTTTTTTTTTTTTTAATTTATATTTTTGTATAGGATATAGTTTTTTGTTATTTTGATTTTTTTATAAAAAATTAATATAGGTCTTTTAATTTTTATTTCAGTTTTTTTTGTTATGTGTAATCTCTTACACTTTAATTTAAAAAAATTAAATGGTAAAGAAATTAATATATAAAACTTAATATTTTAAAATTTTTATTTAATAATTTATTATCATCTATATTTATTTAAATTTTAATTTTTGAAGGAGCCATTTTTATGTATAAGTGTTAGGGTGTAATTTAATTTAATTAAGAGATTTAGTTTCAATTTACAAAGAACTCTTTAGTAGTTTCAATTTTCAATATGCAATTGGTAAGTGTTATTTAACCTTAAGGTTGTCTTTTGTTTTAGAGAAGAGGTGGCCATTTTTAATCCAACCTCTCTCTCTTTCTATATTCAATTAAAATTACTTAAATTTAAATCACTCTCAATAAATCTAGCTCTTTCTATATTCAATTAAAGTTACTTAAGTTTAAATCACTTTCAATAAATCTCATATTAATTATGTTAAGGTTTCTCTTTCACCTTTTGTTTCATATTAATCATGTTAAAATTTTATTTTCACCTTTTGTTTCTTATTATAAAATCTTTCTCTTGAAGAAGATAAATATTAATGCATATTGCTAATCTGATGGAAGCTTCTACTTTCATCACTGTTACCTAATACATAATTAATACTTTAAAATATTGTTAAATTATTAAATCAAACATTTTTTAAGAAGATAAATATTAATGCATATTGCTAATCTGATGGAAGCTTCAACTTTCATCACTGTTACCTAATACATAATTAATACATTAAAATATTTTTAAATTATTAAATCAAACATTTTGTAAGGGACAGATCTGCTAATTTCATCATCTTACATTCATCTATTTATCTATTTGTAGAAAAAGTTTGTTAATACAATTATTTAATAAAAAAAACTTCACTCACTGATTTTATTTTTGCATTTTTACAGAGATGAGAACGAGCGATGGATGATTATAGGTGGAGTCAATAATTCGTAATTCACGAATACCAATGCGAGCCGCTTTATAATGATAATTTGGTAAGGATTTGTTGAATCAAATTTGTATCTCTTTCAGGGAAAATGGCAACTTTCTGATCCAGTTATCCGGGCCATTAATGAAACTTGTGCTCAAGTACGGCGCCGCCTCTTCATCAGTGAGGTTACGCGACCAAGGAACTCTTCCAGCCCTGTTTGCTCCAGCTCCATTACATTTGTACTCGCCATAATACACAGTCCTGAACAGCAAAAAGAGAATGAAAGCGAGCAGTTACATTATATGTTATATTAGAGTAGGATGTTCTACCATAATTTGTCAACCTATCTTTCAAACGGATTGCATAATTTGCATGATTTGATATAAAATTTTTTTAGGGTATTCAATTTGAAGGAAAAATGCAAATCCCAAACGATCTACAATATATGGATTAATTTCATGTAGAAGTAATTGTGCCTTACTTTTGACGGCCGGGATCGCTCCAGTTATTCCATCCTTCTGGTAAGGTAATGTTAGGAATGTAAGAGTAAGCATATACTACTGTGGAGTAAGGTCCCCATGCCCTGCCAAGATACGATAATCCACGTCCTTCCAAAATGCAGAACAGAAAGACGAAGCCCGAGTCTTCCAACGAAGACATCCTCTTCTGAGCTGTGATTGCTCCAGTAACCGCAGGGATGGCATGCAGAGTGCAGTTCTGGAATAAACAAACAGCAAAACTGTAGCATTAGTAGCCTCTGAAACAGAAAACACAAATCAAAATACGCTGCAAGATTCGTTTCACGTTTACCTTATAGAGAGATTTTCCATTGCCGCATATGAAATCGACTCCACCTTCGATGAAACAGTTTAAAAAGTAATGCCTCCCACTTTCATCTAACAGGGTGTCTTGATAGCCCAGAATTTTGCAATTGTAAAACGCACAACGATCCCCAGAAACCCTCAACGCTACAGCTTGATCGTCGTCACCAGGTTGGCCCATACCGAATGAATTCTGCGTATAAACTCTATTCTATTAATCATCTCATCTCATCTGATCATGATGAAATAACTTATGATTAATTATACGTTCAATTTGGAGCCTATTAATAACCAAATACCTTACCTGGATTGTCAGATTTTGGGCTACGAAATCTGAAGCTTCCACAAACAGCGTCCCGCTGTAATATGTTCCGCCGCTCGATGCCGCGCTATCATTCCAAGTGATGACGGTTTTGTCTGTGCCCGAGCCACTCAGAATTATGAATGATTTCTCTGCAGGAATCGTCACCTTCTCCCTGAATCAAAAGAAGCAACATGAGAAAATTTCTATATATAATAAATATTTACTATGTCAATTCATGTTTATTTAGATTGACTGGAGAAAATTTATGTCAATTCATGTTTATTTAGATTGACTAGAGAAAAATTGTGTGGAAAATTTTGAAACCAAGAAATTCTCAAGATTTAATTCAAGTCAAGTCTATTTCTCATCACCTAAAGCTCTGAAAATAGAGAAATGGAAAAACATAAACACAGAAGGAAGGTTATTATTGAAGAAAAATTGAGGATGAAAAATTAGTGTATGTTTGAAAATACAAACAAATACATACATAACTTCTTTAATTAAAAAGATTTTAAAACACAACCAAAAATAAATATCTAAGAGCATTTTATCAAAAACTCTAAATTATTTTTCTTATATTCTCTATTCGATTCTATAATCCTTAGAAAAAACTGTATTCATTAAATGATGACCTATAAATTCCTGGTTTGACATTGATTAAAGTGTATTTAGTGTTGTTCCCTGGTACTGCATTGATGGCGGCCTGGACCGTTGTGAAAACGCCTTGACCTCCCGCCGGATCGACTGTCATAACAAGTGCAGGGTTCGTATTAATCCAGAGAGATGAACTGCTTTCATTCAATTCCCTGGATTGCTTCTCCCAATTGCTATCCACATCTGATATCACGCCGATGAAGAAGGCATTTTGAATAAAAAAGATGTGCAGGTTCGATGCAAGAAGCAAATATATATTGACGCGTAATCCTTTATAACTGGCCATCGAAGAGATTTGCAAGAAAAACACAGATGGTCCACCAAAACCCCTACGTAGATCGGAACAGAAACAACTCAATGGTACATAATTTCATGGATCGTCTGGATGTTTGAGATAAATGACACATAACCAGGTTCACAGGTTACGGCTGCTCCTCTGGCTGTGCAGACTTATGTGCTCCATATTATAGTCTTTCCTTCCGAATCCGTTGTGACAACTTGAAAAGATACTACGAGATATGTGGAAACTTTGGGAAATCCGAACCTTTGGAAACTTTCGAAAATCCGAAACTTGACTGTAGAAATCCTATCTATTGTCGGAGTTTATTACAACGAGATGCTATAGTAGTCAGATGGTTAAGATAATAAGCAAATGGTTAGTAGGCAGATGGTTAAGATAGTAAGAAAATGGTTAATATATCAACCTCTCTCCATTGTATAATTTGACTGTAAATTTACATATCCTCATTGGATAATTTGGCTGTATCAAGCGCTCATAATGAGAACCTAACTTCTTGTAACGGAAGTGACAAGGAAACTTTTGGCCATAGTGACTCCAATATTGACGAAATTCCCATGGATACACCTCCATTTCTTAATATGGAGATATGGAGGTGCGTGGCTCCCATTTAAAGGACAAACATTGTCTTCGATACTAATTTGTACGTGGAATCTAATTTTTTTTTATATATCCAGCATTACATGTCCGTCATTACAACTGATCTCTAAGACCGGCTTTTCAGTTATATTTGCATAGTCGTTACAACTGATCTCTAAGACCTCTCTGATGATCATTCTATCCCTGTCTACCCTATACAAAACCATCACACCTCAATACTCACTGAGACACGACTTATAGACACCACAGACCACATAACTTCATTACCTTCCATGTAATGTCCCAAGACCTTACCTTAATAAATAAGTAAAAGGACTTGGTTATATTCTAATAAGTCATGAAGACTTTATTATGTTTAGAAGACTTTGAACCCAAATTTGATGTTAATAATAATGGGCAAAGGAATACTTTTAAAGTAATATTTATTTTATAATGATGATCACCACTTTGCTATAGGACAATTTGTTAAATGAGGGACCAAGCTTATTAGAAAATATGACTTAAAAGAGTGATTAAAACTTAAGAAAAGAAATTTAGTAAAGTTGAGACAAATAATAATTTATTAATTTAAAGAAATATGAGAAAACTAAAAATAAAACCCTAACTACTTTTCCCCAAACCAACAAAATATAGAAGAAGAAAAAGAAAAGAAGGTGAAGCTCATTATTCTTTTAAGAAGTTCTAATTTTGCAAAAAGAACCTAATAAAAAAAATAGAGAGAAAGCCATTTTTTAAAAATGGTTTTAAGCAAGCTAAAAATGAACAATAGATAAGGAAGATTGCAAGAGGCAAGTCTTCCCATTGCGAGAGTATAGGTCGTGCTCTGTATTAAGCCCACACTTGTTTTGGGGTTTGGGATTTGATATCTTGGTTTGAAGAAGGAAGATTTACACAGGAGCCATAGAGCTAATTAAAGAGGTCCTATTGGCAAGTCTACTTAATTCAGATTCACTTCTTTTCACATAGTCCCTAAGTCATTGTCCCTTAGTAAGCTTGGTCTGGTTCATGGGTGATCTCTGCAAAGATTGAGAGGTTATGAATCCTTGTGGGATCTAAGGTTGGGAGGAACATGCTTGTGCCATAGCAAGTTGGCTGGATATCAAATAGGTTCTTGAAGTTAGTTTGTTTATTTCTTTCATCTTCAAGGGAATTGGCAACTGGGATGGTGTTGGTACTCATGTGACATGGGGTCTAGGGGTCCAATATTGTCTGCTACCACTATGCCCCTAGATGCAACCATTGAGCCCACCACAATGGAGCATGGGTTATTTTGAACCAACAACCTCTTACAAGGCTTACACGGGCTTTACTGGCTGGTCTACACCCTAACAAGCCAGTAGTAGAGCAAAATTGAATTCATCTACTTGCGGAAATGATGAGTAAAAGGGTGATATATATATGTGTGTGTGTGTGTGTGTGTGTGTGTGTGTGTGTGTGGTATTTTGGATTCGTTACATTCCAGCACAAGAGAAAGTTGAGTTGGTTATGAATTAGCCACGCCATACCCATCCCTCTGACCAGGATGAGGAAGAAATGAAATCCCCATATTACTAGCGATGACATCCACCTTGCGGTGCATCAGACAACAGTCAAAATTATGCTCCTTCTATGCTTGGATCGGTTCCTCGTCCCCTTCCTCCTTTGTGGTTCTCTCCATTAGAACATGGGCCAAGATTCCTTTCATCACCCAATAAGTCAAAATTATCTTGTCGTAAGTTGCCAACCTCCTCTGTGTCAATCCTAGGTTCTGCACCCACACCACAAGTTAATCAAAATACGCCTACAACTTCATCTCCTGAACTTACTCCCATAGACCACTCTCAATTCTTTCCATTCCATCCCGGATGATAGCCAGAGTCATAGTATTAAAGATCTGGGCAGCCTAGCTGGCCCCTTTTTGAGCCTTGATGGCTCAAGGACCCACACCAACCCCTTTCCCCTTTTCCTCCCACTTTTCTTATTTCCCCCTTGTATTTTTTGGCATGATTCATAGCCCAGCCTCCGTGAGGTTCAAATACCACTACTCCCCTCTCTTTTGGGAGATAACAAACAGACCTTTCAGGTGGAATATCTCATACACATACACTAAACAATTTCCTGAATAATAGTCCTTGCCACCACCTTTCTTCACAAGTGTAGAAATAATTTTCCCACGGGGCATCATACTAGCACTCAAACCTACCAAAACCTCTGTCATCACTCTCTAATATGTATGGGAATCATAATTTAATCGGTCCCGTACATCCCCATCGCCTTCATTCCAGTGTGAGAGCCTAATCCTCCAATTCTCACCATCGTCCTAGTCTTAATTATCTATCTGACTGGGTTCGCGAGAGTTGTTATACCTCAAAGACTTACTTTGAGCGCCATTTCATGTCTTCATGCCATACCACCATGCAAAACCTAATGGCACAACCTCCTAACAAGTGTTGAACCTTATTGGTCCCCTTCTTGGTCTTATTTGGAGTCCTCAGAGACAAATCCAACTTACCTCGGCCGAATGCCAACTCATTGAGCCAAGTTTCACTTGATTTGACCATAGTTTGCCATTATTTTCGTGCCCTGCTAGTGGTGCAAGACGCGAAAATCCCTTATTTCCGTGCTCTGCATACTTGTAGGGGCGCAAAAATCTTTATATTTTTGCGCCTTGCTTAGTTCATGGGGCGTGAAAATCTTTTAACTACCTCTTGGCTTGGAAAGTGGATCTTATCCTCGAAGAGATTTTCTTTGTATTGGGGTTCCTCTCGAATCCTAACTCATCCTCCCTCTTTGGCTTGGTTCAACCTCTTGATCCACTATTCACTCACCTAGATCCACCTTCCTGTCTAAGTGGTTGATCTACCAAATCCTATAAGAAGGAGACCATCCATGAGCTAAGGGAGGAACATTTGGAGGCATCAAACTTATGGTCTTAGGATATTTGTAGAGATAACTAGAGAAGGAGATTGGAAGGAGGAGTTATTGCTTGGACATCAAGGGTAACCATATCTTGATCTTCTTGAGCTCTCATTAATATAACTTGGTCTATTCTCCTATGTGTGTTTTTCATATATTTGGATGCATACCATATTCTATATAGATTAGATCTTAACCTTTACATCTTGTGTTTGGGAAGTACTATTTCTTGTTTTGCTTAATCAAGTCCAATCATTGGAGATCAAGTTGGAGCTGGAGCAAGGACAACTGGTAGATTCGAGGTGAGTCTTGCCATTCTCTCCCTCCTCAACATTCAGAAGCTTTTTGTAATGTGGTAAATCTAGGAGAGTAGATCACCATTTGTTTTGATTCTGTCTTAGATTAGACTTGTAGGAACTTGGTTTAGTCTTTGAGTAGATCTAACTATCCGTAGGACAGATTTACTGATACAAGAGTAATTAATACCCATAACTACTTCATCCTCTTGGACATTCACTGTATACACGTGTACAGTTCTAGGCCCATTTCCACTCGCATCCCCATCCTCAGAGTCCATTATATTTTATTCCTGTGTTGAATATGTTGTATATGGATGTGGTTGTGTGTGTGGATAGAGTGTATTTCCCTTTTGTTTTTAATTATGCATCCGCACATGCATTTTATTGTTATGAATTATGTAATATGACCATGGTGAAAAATTTAGAGGCACGAAATTTGTAAATCTCCCCTTCGTTGGTCAGATCAATGGATGGGGACGTGACATTCAACAACAAATATGAATGGCCGGTCAACTCCATCAACAAATATAAAAGCGAAGTCCTGGTCGAGAATGGTAGAATGAGGAAAGTGAAAAGTAATTAGATGGTTGAGATCTATAATACTTTTGACTATTCATTTTTATCTATATTGTACTTATTTAATTTTTTCTTCCATCATTTATTAATATTTACTATGGTACCTAATTATTGATGAATTATTCTTTTTTCTTACATTTGGTCGAGAGTGGGATGCACTACATTTATACATTACAAACAATCTTGATTGGATGAAGGTATGGATAGAACATTGTATACAATGTGATGGTAGGTTATCATGGGAAGGAGTGGCTACATTGATTGAAGGAGCTATCGTAATCAAGATACCAATCTTATGCAAAGGGAAATTGATTTATCATATGGTTTAAAAGATAAACATGCAAGCGTATTCACCCACAATTTTCAATTATTTTCCACTATATTAATGTAAGTTGTGTGTGTTAATATTTACCCAATATAAATATGTTTATTAATTGACAATGTATTTTTTTATGTGTCAGACATATTGCAACTGAAACACCACAAGGCTATGTGGTGCAATGGCCATAAATTTCGCATCCAAAAATTGGATGATAAGAAGAAAACATGTGATTGTGGGATAATTGCAGTCTTTCATGTCACTAATATTTCATCTAGAAGTGACATGCATCCAACATTGTCTAAAAATAGATAATATTAGTATTTGGATAATATACCTGAGTGTGACTTTAAATCCTTTAAGTTAGTTCTACAGGTTACAAATGAATCAACATGATCCTGAAAGAAATATTATTGAGCATGCCAATGGATTTACCATGGTTGATACAAGGATCATTGAGTTGGGTACAAAAAATTATGTTTTCCCAAGCTAATGTGAGCATGCTGTTTATTCATAGGTTCAAGGTAAGCAGATTGGTTGTACATTGTTAGGCATGATCCAAGAGGAAGGCCTGTAAATTATAATGTACTGAAAGAAGATGATATTGAAGAAGAAGATGATGTAGAGGAGCATGAGGTAGATATGTTAGATGAAGGAGTTGAAGAAGTTGAGTTAGATGCAGATGACAATTTTCATGGCAATGATATTATCAAAAATTACATTGATGACAATCTTGATATGGCCAATCCTTTCAACAGTTTCTAAACTAGTTGATATAGATGTGGAGTTGGATGAAGAATAAAATCAATAATATTACAAGAAATTTGTCAATAAGTGTTTGAAAATGTATTTGCAGTGCTTAATAAAGTGTATTTACCATCTACTTAATAAAGGATATAGCACATTTGTTTTCTTATATGCCCTCTACTTATTCTCAGTGGATGTAGTGTCCCCTCCCTACCATACAGCATGCTAGAGAGGACATTGGTGCTCAAACCGGGCATTTAGCCCATATCCATTAATTAAACTTATTGATACAATGACATGCATATGCGCATGCTATAGAAACACAACGGAAAACAGATAAATCGTGTTGATAACTAACATTCATTCAAGATTTCCTGTGAAAGCCATTAAATAGAGACCTTTGCAGAATTATACAAGATCATATGGAAATGCATAAACTTTTAAAAACACAGTAGAAGTAAATTCGTTTAATACATCCACATACATTCATAATATTCGTCAAATGATAATTTCCAATTTACACAAGAGAATACTTATCTCAATAAGGCAGTCCCAAGCAACTGGCTATGCAACTGCAACGTTCCACCCGACCATAGGCCAGTGTGCTCCTCAATCTCTCAGCACCACTGCCACCCCCGAGCTGGGCATGATCTCTACAAGGAACCAGGGAACAGCAGACTCACACATAGCCAAGCATACACCAAGATGAGCCAAGCCAATCTGCAATTGGGTTTATCAGGCTGTTAGGACATGGAAAGGAAGAATTGCTAAGCTAGTGAGCTCAACTACAGAGCTATGGGTACCTCTCCCAGATCTATTTAGCTTGGCACTCACAATGCCTACACACCCAACACCAGGAAGTATTCTCTTCACTGCCACACAGTCCCTCAAGCCATACCTTCCTTTCTAGTGCTCTCAGGGTGTGCATAGAAAAGTAGCCAGCCCTCTTAATCTTCTTGAGAGGATACTCCCTACACTAGGTTTATCAAGCCAATTCTGTCCACTACCATTCCAGTTTCTTGCTCATGGGTTCCAAACAAAACAGGGATGCACCTAACAACAACCTACACTTGTTGAGCATGAGAAAACATTTCCAACAGTGGGATGCATGAGATGGGGTTTCCTGGACTTCAGAAAAATGTGGGTAGACTCAAAACGTATTGGCACTTGGAAATTCGATTGGGGAAGCAAAACCCATTCCAGAAAAACGCCCCAGGGCAAAAACGCCCTCTCCCTCAGTCCCAATTCACGTCCCTCCTTCCCCAGCTGTTGCACAATCCAAAAACGAGTTCCTAGGCATGGAAAAACGCAGGGTTATGGTGAAAAACGTGAGGATAACTTCCTGTGAGCTCAATCTGCGTGAGAGGAAGAACGTAATGCATGAGGAATGGCCTTGGGTAGCATTTCGTGGGGGTTTTCTTGCCCAGCAAGCCAAAAATACGATTTTCAGGTTGGTAGCTTGCCCATGCACAAAAATCTGACTGCCATACCTCTCCCATCCCAAGACATTAACTGCCTTAACCAATTTCTTGGAAGAATTAAATGATTAGGTGCATGAGACAAAATGGGTAGTTGGTGGTTTTATGGGTTTCCCCATTGACACATGGATTAACACCATTGGCTCAAGGGTTTGAATAATTTCCCTCCCTTTTCCTTGTAGAGTCATGCCCCATCTCTTTTGTTGCATTGCATAGCCGGTTGTGGGTTTTTCATTGAAAATTCGTAATTACATGATGTCTTATATACATTGTGCCCATATCGCACAAGAACCGTAGGCATCTATTTTTTTTTAATTGTCGATACATGAAACGCTAAATCAACGGTGGGGCCTTGGCCTTGAGCTCCTCACCATGATTAATTACAATATTTACATCATTTACGATTTAATACAAAGGGGGCAAAATGGGGACATTACAGTGGAGCATGTGGCCAACCCTTTCTATAAAATAATGAAATAGTTTATTCGCCATCCAATACTAATAAATAGCATTAGCCTACTCGAGGCCAACACCATTGTTTTGATTATTGCTTCAAGGAATACGATAAATTCAAAGTTATCACATAAGCTTCTCATTTTCCTTATTACTTAAATTCATCAGTTTATCTCATGTATACTTTCTTCTTATTTTCCTCATACTTATATACTAAAACAAAAGCCTGTCATTTGCTTATGATTTAGCTCCCAAGTTTTGCTTCCGGTCACTATTTCAATGTATTTTTTATCGTTATCTAGGCAAAATTGGTGTTATTTCACGATATGGTGCAAATTTTGGCATTTTTAGTGCCTAATTTTTCAAACCAGCGCTAGATTTAGCACTAGATTTAACAATTGATTTTGCACCGGATTTTGATTTCTTTTTAGTGCTAGGTTTTGCTTCCTTTTTAGCGTAAGGTTTGGATCCCTTTTTAGCACCAGGTTTTGCTCGTTTTTTAGCACCGTATTTAGTGCCATATATTTCCTAATTAAGCAAAAGAAAATGAGGGTGACTTTTCAAAAAGTAATTTAAGAGGGAAAATTTTCAAAATGTAACTGAAGAGAAATCATGAGCTAAAAATAAGGCACTTGTCTCAATCTTAATGAGTGTGAGGGTATTTTTGTTATTTTAATTAAAAAATCTTATTTTCCCTCACAAAAACCCCTCACCCTCCTATTCTTTTCTTATTTCCTCTCTTTCTCTCTTCTTTGTGTTGCAGGTTTAGGGTTTCATGCATGGAGGCTAAGGTTTCATGGAGGAACCTCAATGACAAAGGTAATTGCTTATCCCTTACCTTATCCTCCTTCCTTCTCCTTGTACTTTTCTTTACTTTATAGTTTTGCTAATGTTTATTGTTTTTTTCTTGTTGCAGGTTTAGGGTTTCATGCATGGAGGCTAGGGTTTCATGGAGGAACCTCCATGAGGAAAGTTATGGCTTCTTCATTCCCTTCTCCTCCTTCCTTTCTCTTTTACTTTGTTTTTCCTTTATTGACTTACTTATTTTTATTGTTATTTTGTTGTTGCGGATTTAATAAAGAAAGAAGAAGAAAAAATTGATATTGGGGGGTTTGTTTAATGTGCATATCCGATTCATGGATGTGGCCTAAGGAAGGCTCTTTAAGTCTTGTAAGGAGATCTAGGTTCAAATCATGGTACCTATCTATCTATGATTACTTCCTTTTCCCTTAATACTACATTATAATATGTGATCATAGATATGCATTATTCACTTGTTTGCATGCATAGGTTAGGTTAGTTTCAGTTCAAATTTGCACTTTTAATGGCATATATGTTTTTGGGAATGTAGATCAAGTAGAGTTCTTTCCTTTTGGAAAGTGATCTGGGTTCAAATCCCAGCATTCCCTTACCATTTTCCATTTCTTTTTTTCATTTTTTTACAATTTTCCATTTAAGTTTTTGCAAATTTTAATCTGCACTAGATAAATCTATTTTAGTTTAGATCTATAATTTTAATGGAAATTTTATGTGGGAATGTAGCTCAAGAAGAGATCTTTCCTTCTTTTAAATTATCTGGGTCCAAATCCCTACATTCCCTTACCATTTCATATTTCATTTTTATTTTATTTTTACCATTTTCCATTTTTATTTACGTAAATTTTAATTTACAGAGGCGCTAAAGTCATCGCTAAAAAAGGAGAAAAACCTAGTGATAAAAAGGGATCAAAACCCGACAGTCAAAAGGGATCAAAACTCAGTGTTAAAAAGGGATCAAAACCCAATGCTAAATAGGAAGCAAAACCCAATGCTAAAAAGGAAGCAAAACCCAACACTAACGAATCCAGTGCTAATCCAGTGCTAAAAAGGAAGGAAAATATGGCGCAATTTGTCCAGATTTTTGAAAATCCATCTTTTTCCAAATTTAACACCTGATGATTGAGCTCAAACTTGGGAAAAAATGTACTAAAATTCGGTGTTATTTCTAGTGCTAATGGCATGTTTGCTTGTGGCGATTAAATTCCTCTTTGTCTAAAGATAGACATGATTTTATTAAGATTTAAATTCTAAGATAAACATACATGATCAATTTTTGTTGGCGGGAATATCTCAGCAAACAATTTCTAACAACATCAAAGTTATAAACTTTAGATTACAAATTACTAACATAGACAAATAGAGACTCACTCTAATAATAAACCATGAACTAATATTAGACTCACACGCATTCTAACAACCTTAACACCCTTTCATATGTAGTGATCGACCTCCTAGGTGAACATCTACAGTGATCAACCTCCTCCACTTCACTCATCCATATCGGTCCTCATCCACAATGAATTGGAAACAAATAATGGTGATGGTGAGATAAAACACATAATTGAACCAAAGGATAAGTGTGAGCTACCACACATAATATTTGGAGTGCTACTCTATTTTTCTACATCAAATATCCGCCAGCAAGAGACCAATTGAGAGCATTTCGTTGAGAAGAGCACACTGTTGATCCCACGACCAGATACCCAACCTCATAATGTCTAGCAATTCGGTAAGTTTCTCAACATTGAGATTTATTTCTTTACTAGTTCCGCTAGGGTTTTCACCTATTAATGGATTCCGAAGAGTGAAAGGGGAAGATAGGAGAAACTAAAAATTTTCTAAGATTTTCGTTTTCCCTAAGATTTTTTAAGAATTTCCTTTTCCCTAGCTATTTGAATGTGACAAGTATGCACCATACCAATTTTTAGAAAGAAACCTTAAGAACATGGACGTTTTATTGTAACAAAAAAATATGAGTGACTACTTACTACATGATTTTATACTAAATTGTTAATTTTTCTCCAATAGAGAGACGCGAAAGGAATTCAAGTACACTTTATTCTTATTTGCTTATTCCTAGGTATGGGTAGCTCTTTGTGTTCTCCCTCTATCTCTTTCTAATGATGAAAAACAAGAGGAAAATGAAAAGATAGGGAAGAATCACCATGAAATGAATAAGCCACACAAGACACAGTTGATCATTCTCGACTATTTTTTTGTCTTAAGAATGTGTTTAGCATGATAGTTAGGTTTTCTCACTATATACATCGTTGGGCTTTGTTGTCTTCTATCTTGGATGTTTTGAAGGGTTTATTGTCAAATCAAATTGACTAAGGGGAGCTAAAATTCTCAAATGAAGGAGCAACAATTACATGGTTTCTATGTTGATGTATTTGTAACTTTGGAAGATATTTTCCTATGTGTTACATTTGTACTTTATTGTATCCCCAATGGAGAGGTATTATTCCTCCGATTGGAAGTGTCGTCATTTGTATTTGCAAGTGTTGCAAGTATTATTGTAAGTGTCGCAACTTATATTTGATGGGTTATTAGACCACCTTAGAGGGGTCGTGTTGCTGCAACATCCCCGCCAAATTTTTGCAAATATTGGGGCCCCTCCTTTATTTTTAAGAGAAGGAAAGTTCTCCTAAAGGTCAAAGACATCAGAACCTGTTCCTTACTTAGTTTTTCTTGAGAAAAACCTTTTGCTTGTTTCTTTGAGTTTGATTTTGTTGTTTTGGCCTAAGCAAAACTCATGACTTGAAGCCGCAACGGCGGAAGAACTCATCCAACGCTTCCGAAACGGCGGGAAAATTTGGCTAAGTCAAAATATCGGCGGAAGAACTCGCCAAGTCCTTCCAAAACGGCGGAAGAACTCAGAAAACTTTGCCCCAATGACGGATCACTTCGCTCAGGTTTTGAAGCTTCACTTTTTCGAATAAACTCGCTGAGTTTTGCTACAACGGGCGGAAGGTTTGATTGAGAGTTTAACTTCACCGTTTCGGGAGAGTTGCGCTAGCTCTTCCAGAGCCTTTTCCACCAACTTTCCCGCAATGTCGGAAGAACTCAGCCAATCTTCCCGCAACGGCAGATAGACTCACCTAAGTCATTCGATTCACGGCTTAACGCCTTTCTTGCGGCGAAATGCATAGCTCCAATTTTCTAAAGAACTCGGCTAACTTTACCGCAATGGCGGCCCAAACTCGCGAGTTCTCCCCAAAACTTTCGAAGATGTTAGCCCAGCCTTTCCGGTTTTGACGGTAACACTTAATGCCGAACATGCTGATTTTACCTTGTCCGTACGCCCAATAACCCCATTTAAATTCTTACAACCACCCTATTAATGGCTTGCACATGTCAAATTCCTATAAGTAGGGTTTAAACCCCGTTAAATTTCATTGTTTCAATTGGTTCGAAGCTTGTGTCCATTTTTCGTTTAAGACTACGAGAACCTACTCCAGGCTTGCCGGTTTCGCAGCAGCATTATCACCTCCATACACGATCAATTTCTATCAGGTTGTTACCTATCGAGCCCTGTATGCTAGATTGCAGTGGTTAGTTATTTTTCTTTTAAGATAAGATCCATAGTCGTGGTTCTGTTTGTTGTATCCAAGCCCATTTTAACTTTGCGGTGTTATTTAGTCCTATTACAACCGAGGCCGACTCATGCCCCTATCCAGCTAAACACATGCAAACCTAGTTTCATGAGAGCATAGAAGTTTAAATTTTAGTGCCGTAATCACCCGTCACACAAACGTTAATCTGCGACGTGCTCCTACCCCGTTTCAGAAATATTTTGCACTGTGAAATCAAAGTCAGTCCTATCTACCCTTGCGAGAAGGACGTTGGTGCTCCTACCCTGCTACATTCTGTTATCATGAGAATGCATTAATATTATGCTCACTGCTATATCTTTAGAGACACTCGTTATATTCAGAATGTTACTCTAGTAAATGTTTTTACGTTATGAAAGTATCTTATATTCGTATGCATAATTTTGGACAGGTTCTAAGCCAAAATTCCTAAAGGTGGCAAAAGAAAGTCTAAGGCGATTGAGCCAGGATCAGCTGACACGCGAGTAGAAACTCTATTCGAAGACACTAACTGCACTACAGGCGTGCCTCCAGAAGTCAAATAGGGAGATGTATATCGTATGATAAGAGACCAGGACATCCCTGAGGCACTTCTCGAGGAAGAATACCTATATCGAAACATTAGGACCTCCTGCATATCCAGAGCAGCCACACGCCCAGAGCTCTTCCCATGCTCAGAAGTAATTGGATGGATCCTGCGGCATGCGAATGCTGAAACACGAGTTATTTCAAACAGTAAGGGGGAATATTTTGCATCCTTTCACCCATCCTATATTTCAGTGGCTTATAAGTTTCCCCGGCCACAGCAGTGGCTTAATGATGAATGGCTAGGACAGATCAAGATGGATAATCTGGAGATGGCTAGGAAGCTGCTAATCTTGGGCAAACAGATCAGAAAGAAGGATAGTGAGGAGTAAGAGGTTCAAAATCTGAGGGATAGTGAGGAGTAAGAGGTTCAAAATCTGAGGCCTCCTTTCAAAATGACCGCTCTCATGCTGAGCAGAATCTTTGGTAGGCCCGATAGGACTGTCTATATGCTCCACTGGGGCCCTATCATTCATTATGTAGCATTCAGAGGAACACTTTTTAATTGGGCAGATATGCTCTCAAAAAGCCTTTCATCAGCCATAATTGATGCACAAGAAGGGCTAGAAGGCAGAATTATACATGTCATCCTACTTGATATACTGTATTGTGGTGAAGCATCCCTTTCCAAAGCTAGGATGCATCTGGAACCAGGCCGATACCCCGGTATACACCGCGTACAAGATCTTTTGGGATCAGAATTACAGATGGCACTACAAGGTCATTTGTGAGGAGTTTATCATACCTTTATATGAGTTAATGTTCAATGAAGAACCGAGCTGTTTATCTGAGAACGCCATGGAAGTCCTGGAGAAATATGGTGATTTCTGTTTTTCACTAGAAGGCACCTACATAAGAATCTACGGAGGCTCCAAACCCTCGTATATCCTTCCCAGGTATGCTACTGACTACATAGTCCACAAGGAGGCAGTGAGATAGGTTTTCATTGATGGAGTTGGTAGCACCTTATACAAGGCAAAGAAGGCCTCTTTCCCACCTTTACCTTTTTATGTTGGGGCTAACAAGTTCTCATGGATTGCAACAGTAGAAGAATTTATTGCAGAACTGAGGGACTTTCACTTTGGGGAAAGGATTTTTCAGAGGAACGATCAATGAGGAAAAGCTGCACAACATTGCAAGGATATTCATGCTAACTTTGAATACGCTCACTATTATGATGAACATGAAGAAGTGTATAGAGGGGTCAGTAACATGACCGAACTATGGATTTTCCAACCCGGTAAGGGTGGAGCCAGTTCTATCTCTACTGTTTCCAAAGAAGTAGAACAACGACAAGCAAAAGAAACCTGAGGAGCTACTGAAGCTCTCTCTATAGAAGGCTCAAGAAACAAGCCGAAAAAATCCAAAAGGAAGCTGAGTAAAGAACCAATAGAGCAGAAGAAGAAGCTTTAAGAGTCCAAGCAGTAGAAGAAGAAGCTCTAAGAGTTCAAGAGGGAGAGAGAATCATATTGGAAGGGATTGCCAAACAGGAAGAAGATGAGAGACTTAGAAAGGCTCAGGAAGAAGAAGCGCGAAGAAAAGCGGAAGAGGAACATAAATCCAAAGAAGATGCCAACCCAAAGAGCCCAAACATACAAGACTTGGATATAAATCTCCTCATGAGAGACCTTCCACTCGTCCCTTTTACACCATCAAAAGGTAGTACAGTATCCCAATGGGAAAGATTCGCTTACAACAAGAAGAGAAAATCCATTCTTAAGGAAATAGTGACCAGAATGAAGGGACCTTTTCGGCTAGATGTAGTCACCAAACATGAAACCACAATCATGCAAGGTACTCAGCATGCCCACAAACTCATGGCATCTATTTCTGTAGCTTATGTTCAAGCAACCACAGACAATGTCAACATATTAGCAGACGAGTTGGAATTAGAAAAGAAGAGAGCCCACCATTTGCAGGAAACTCTGGTTAAAGAACATAATTATTCAAATTTGATGGTGGAGAAATGTGACACCCTTGTGTCAGAGAAGGGAGAACTAAATGGAAAATTTCAGCACCTAGAAGTTGAAAATAGAGCCTTGGTCATACAAATGTGGGCCCTAGAAGCAGAAAAGTAGGGTCTTGAAAGTAGGAACCTACAGCTGGAGTCTGAGAAATTTGATACCACTCAGCAGATCGATGACTTAAAGGAAAGCATAGAGAAGTTGGAAGAAAGCGGGAAATTACTAGAACAACAATTAGAACTCGCAACTAGCAAGGTTGGTGATCTGGGTCTCTTTCGTGAGGAGGATTGCGAAATACTGAAGAGGATACACGGGATTCAAGAGCTCATAACGGAGGAAGTCTGCAAGTTAAAGGGAGTGGTGGCCAGAATCAAAGAAATAAATGCTGAAGCAACTAGGCGTAGGAGAAAATATGTACGCATTAGTGAGGACATTAAGAGGCAAATGGAATGGAGAGAAGGAAAGTCAGGATTCCCAGAAAGTCTCCCTCTTAAATCCATCTTTGGTTTCAAAGGAAATATCCGCCTCTTGGGGTTTTGCAAGGATTTTGGAGTGAAGCTAAACGAAGTGGCCATGGTCACTCTTGAACAGTGTGGGAATTTGTATTTTAAGATAAGAACCACCCAAGAGAATTGCCAGATGATAATGCCCCATACTATAGAAGAGTTTCCAGAAAAAGTCCAATGTTTGTCTGATCTAAGGGATGGGCTAAGTGCTAAAATAGATTATGTAAGGAAAGTGGATGCTTTGACCACTAAAGACCTTTACCATTGGATTGGCCAAGTTTCTCTGAAAACTATGCTCCCTCTTGATGCAAACAATGTCATAAAAGAAACCTGTCTCTAGGTGAGAAATATAGTAGAAGCAGACAGATAGAAGCACATCAAGTATCAGTAGGAGAAGCTATTGATGTATATGTAACTTCGGAATGTATTTCACATATATGTATATTGTATTCCTATAGAGATGGTATTATTCCTCTATACGGAAGTGTCGTCATTTATATTGTAAGTGTCGTAACTTATACTTGATGGGTTATTAGACCACCTTGTTGGGGTCGGCCCTGTATAGGTCATGTGGGTCAAAGGGTTATTAGACCACCCTATTGGGGGTCGGCCCAGTCAGCATTATGTTATGTGGTTAAGTTCGAGCCTACATGAGTTAGGTAAAAAGGCAAGTCAAGTCAAGTATAAATAGAGTGCGGGAGGCACTCTATTTACTCATTCACTTCTCACTCATGCACTCAAGGAGGAGTGGCGCACTTATGGAGGAGGAGGATCTGCTTCTAGGTTATGTCTATCTCTCATGGTTGATTGTATCATTGCTCTATCTATCTCTGAGGAAGTTATTGGGGTTTTTCACCTTTATGGTTTTCCCCAAGTAAATCTTTGTGTCTCTTGTGTGCTTGCATTATTGTCTCCATGATTGATATGCTGTAGATATGTTGTACATGTTGTTCTCTCAGTTAAGATCCTAGATTAGATTGAAGTAAATTCTGAAAATTTAACATGGTATCGGAGCTAACCTGAAAGAAGGCATGATATGGCATGTATGACACTTGTTGTACTTACGATGTTAGGGCTTGATATAGCAAAAACCAGTCGTCGTAGCACTTTCGCTATAAATCCGTTTTGGCGAAGGTTTCGGATCTGAAATATTTATAGGTCGAAGATTAAATCTCCAGGTACCTTGTTTCCAAAGGACAACCTCTAATTCGTTGTACTTTGTGATTTATGATCTGTACAATATAGGGTTTCTGCCTCTTCCAGATCTGAGTCAAAATCAGGTGACCTTGGGAAAAAGGTCATAACTTGGGATAGGAAGCTCCAAATGAAATTTCGTAAAAAGTAACAGGTAGTACACAGACTGTACTATCTCAAAAAAAATTTGCAGGGGCCGAAGTTGAACCAGTGACACGTGGCACGCTGTACAAGTTCGCTCTCCTGTATTATCCCATAAACAGGTCATGTTGCGACACTTGGCATAACTCTCTCTCAGAGAGTCCAATTGAGGTCAGACCTGTCAGGATGGAAAGATAACTGGCCGAGATATCTCAGAAAACGTTTTTAGAGTCCGAAGTTCAAACAGTGACACGTGGCACGCCGTACAAGTGCGCTCTCCTGTATTATCCCAAAATAGGTCACGTTGCGACAGTTGGAATAACTCTCTCTCAGAGAATCCAATTGAGGTCAGACCCGTTGGGATGGAAAGCTAACAGGTAAGGCTATCTCAGGAAACTTTTTCAGACCCTGTGGATCAAAAAAGTTTGGAGTTACACCAGAAACAATCAGGTACATATTTCTGTCAAAACAGAATTATTTTTGAGTACCTTCATTCATGGCTTCCGGAATTTAGGGCTTCGGAGAAAGTTGGAATTTTTTGTAATCGGAGACCACGGCTGGATGCTACTCATCAAAATAGAAATTTAGATACCAATATCAGAATTTTTGGTTGGACAGAAGGCCGGGTTTGATCAAACCCTAGTTCAGGACTTTGATCTGAAAAGTGGAAAATTAGGGCTTCTGTAAAAATGAGAATTTTTGAAATCTGTGACCACGGCTGGAAGCTCCTCAGAAAAATAGAAGCTTAGAGCTTTGGTTCAAACCTTTTGATTGGGCAGAAGAGTGGGCTTCATCAAACCCCAGTTTAGGGTCACGTCCAGTGAATCCAAAAGTTTCAAAGGAAAAATTGAGGAGTGAAACTTTGCAGTTTTCAAATTCTGAATATACCAGTTTGATCAGCTCATCAAGGCGCATATTTCTATCCTTTCGGAAGTTTGAAATTCAAAGTTTGAATTTTTGGGGTTTCTCTGACAAACCCATATCCAGCTCCAGGTCCAGTTCTTGCAAATCAAGTGGATAGGGTTAATCCTAGAAGAAGATGGATTGGTCACCTGCATAAGTGAAGGAGTTCCTGTTTCACAAGGAGATGAGGCTAAGGCTTTACATAAGGAGATTACAAGCGATCTCGACAGGTATGACTCATCGAGGTATGTTTTGAGATTTGTTCATGATTAAGTTTATGGTATGTTTGTCTTCATGTTATTATGGTTAGTACAATCTTGATTTTAGATTTGTCGTATCACCTTAACAAAATTATGAATGCATGATAGAAGATATTCATTGGTTAGGGTGTTGACACTTATGATTGTACTAATGCATTATGGTGTTGTATGAGGTTTATGTTGTCTACTAACATGAAAGGTACACCAAGAAAGACAAATCATGTTTCAGTTCAAGAACATATGATGATGATGACATGAGGATAAAGAGTCATCCATTGTCATGGATCTCATAGAAGATCCATTTACGAGGTATGTATAACTTGGTTTTATAATGGCTAACCTATGAGATATACAGGTTACTAGCACAAGTCATTGAAGAAGAACAAGAAGACATCATGTAAGTATGTTAGACATAACTAACTAGCATGCTAATCCAGGTATGTTTTTCCTATATCAAGCTAGAATCCTACCTTGTGTTAGGATATTATACTGTTGTTGATAATGATTATTCATGAAGTCATAGGTTTGAATAATCATGGTTGTATGCATATTATGTTTCTTACCATAATTGATGATATGACTAACCAGAAGAATCATGAAGGTATAGGTTTGAATAATCACAGGTTTTATGCATATTATATCTCTTATCTTGATTGATGATTCAACTAACCTGAAGAGTCATAGGTTTGAGTAATTACAGGTTTAGACATGTTATGTTTCTTATGATTTGACTAACCATAAGAATCCTACATAAACCTTGAATGCTAATGCTTATTATTTTCTGTTTGAAATGATCATGACTATACATGCTTGAGATTATTGTGTTTTAATAGTATACTAATGAATGTATGATTTTATATGAGATCACAAGGATAACACAATCATGATACTAATAAGCATGCATAGGAACCAAGGATGAATATGATTTCAAGAACAGGTAATCCAGGAAGCAAAGATCAAGAGGGAGCACACTCCAGTTGTTCCTGCAAGAAAGCAAAGGAACACACTTCAGTAGTTTCTGCAAGGATGCAGATATTCAAAGGGAATTGACCATCTTTCCACAACAGAAAGGTGTAGAAGAAGCTACTTCAGATTAGGACTCCAGCAGCTCCTGTAAGGAAGCAAAGACTCAGAGGGAGTCCACCCAACGAACAAACAAAGATAAGTATTTTAATTTCTTGCATATTTGTTTGTTTAATAAAATTGTTCAATGATGTATATGCTCATGTTCCTAGACTTAGGATATGTATTGTGCATATTAGAATAGTTGCATTGATGAACAGTATATTACTAATATACATGGGTAAGTGGCCTATGGCACTGTACAACATTCCATTGCTACTTATCTAGAATGAAACCTCTTTGCTGACATGTTGGGAGTTGTGCACACTGTGAACAATGTTCTGGTAGAGATTGGAAGGCATCTAGAAAGTTACGGAATATGGATAAATGTTGTATTGAAGCATTGGCTAAGATAATTGCATGACTATATGACATATTTCTTTATGTGTAAGAATTTGTTCTGAAAATTATGAGATGTTTCTAATCATGCAATTTAACCTGTTTTGTAGGAAAGACCGTATATCTTCACCTACAAAAGGACTACAACATTTGTTCCAGCAATAAAGATATCTATTGAAGATATTGAAGTTCCCAGGATCTGGGATGAAGAAATGGAATGCCATGATCCGTCGATCATGAAGAATGATGTTTGGGTTGCAGTCCCAAGACGTGAAGGGAAGTTTGTTATGACTTCCAAATGGAACTATCAGATCAAGCATATTGCAGATGGCAGCATTGAGAAATATAAAAGTGATGAAATAGAAGATGCACCAGATGGATTTCAAGACAGCATGGTGTAGTCAGATATGTGTGCAGAACTTGGTATGGTAGGATAGACAGCTTTCTATCCAGTTTGGGCGTTACCAAGAGTAAAGAGGATTCCAACCTTTACTACAAGGTTGAGGAAGGCAATCCAGTGATACTATTTTTGTATGCGGATAACCTGTTTGTTACAGGTGAAGATAGATTGATTGCCGACATGCAGTGGAAGCTTACTGTCGAGTTCGAGATGAAGAACTTGGGGATGATGCACTATTTGTTTTTGGCATGGAGGTGTGGCAGAGTGATGGAATCTTCCTTGGACAAGGGAAGTATACAGTAGAGATCCTGAAGAGGTTCGAGATGATGGACTGCAAGGCTATGGCCACACCTATGACATCGAACCTGAAGCTTCTATGTGATGCTTCATCTGATCTAGTTGATGTCATGATCTATCATCAGATGATTGGGTCCTTGATATACCTGACGAACACGAGACCAGACATTTGCTTTGCTGTGAACACTTTGAGCCATTTCTTGACAGATCCGAACAGTGTTCACCTAGTTGCTGTAAAGCATGTTCTGAGGTACCTGAAGAGTATAGTGGATTATGGACTCAGGTATGAGGCGGATCAAAAGTTTAACCTACAGGGTTATGTTGATTCAGATTGGGCTGGCAGTGCTGCAGATAGGAAGAGCACATCTGGGTGCTGCTTCAGTATGGGATCAAGTGTGATCTCTTGGTTTAGTAGGAAACAGTCTTGTGTAGCACTCAGTACAGCTGAGGCAGAGTATGTTGCAGCCTGTTCAGCTAGTTGTGAGGCAGTATGGCTACGGAAGCTACTGTCTGAGCTATTTGATCTCCCGTTGGAGGCTACTGGTATCTTCTGTGATAACCAGAGTTGTGTGAAGCTGTCCGAGAACCCAATGTTTCATGATAGGTCGAAACACATAGAGATCAAATATCACTATATCAGGGATATGGTGCAAAGAGGAGCTGTGAAGCTCCTGTATGTTGCGATGGACGAGCAGATTGCAGATGTGCTGACGAAGCCACTAGTTAGGGTGAAGTTTGAGTACTTCAGAGAGAGGCTTGGCGTTCTCCAGATCGAGGACACTTCGAGGAAGAAGTGATGGACACATTTGCTGAAGCCATTCCAAGCATGTTGGAAGGAGGATCCTTCACATGGATGTGGATGTAAGCGCTGGATGATGAGCATCAGGATGATGTTCTGGTTTCTACTTTGATATGATCAGTTGGATCATTTATATGTATGCATCATGTTGGATGCTGGATATGATCAGTTGGATCATTTATATGTATGTACGCATCATGTTGGATGATGGATATGATCGGTTGGATCATGTGTATGTGTTTTTGTATATGCATCATGTTGGATGCTTGGACCATGTATCTGTATATGTATCAGGTGGATACATTGTATGATTAGGTGGATCATGTATGGTGATATGTATCATGTATTTGTATTTGTATCAGGTGGATACATTGTATGATCAGGTAGATCATGTATGATGATATGTATCAGGTAGATACTTGGTATGCATCAGGTAGATGCATTATATGATCAGGATGATCATGAATGACGAGCTTCAGGATGTTGCTCCAGATGACATGCAGCAGGATGTTGCAGTGATGATGATCAGGATGATCATGAATGACGAGCTTTGGGATGTTGCTCCAGATGACATGCTGCAGGATGTTGCAGTGATGATGATCAGGATGATCATGGATGACGAGCTTCAAGATGTTGCTCCAGATGATATGTAGCAGGATGTTGCAGTGATGATGATCAGGATGATCATGAGTACATCAGGATGATGTATGGTGAGTATCAGGTTGATACTCTATGGCCGTGGATCAGGTTGTGCAGATGAGCATGTAATTGGGTGCCCTGGGAGATTTGCAGATAGTCTTTCGAGGTTTTGCCTATGGCATGTAATTCGGTTCCCTTGGATATCTGGAAAATGCTCTTTCGAGGTTTTTCTCTGGGAGGACATGTAATTCGGTGCCCTGGGAGATCTGCAGATAGTCTTTTGAGGTTTTTCCTATGGCATGTAATTCGGTTCCCTGGGATATCTGGCAGATGCTCTTTCGAGGTTTTGTCCTATGGCATATAATTCGTTTCCCTGGGAGATCCGATAGGTTGGGCTGTGTGCCCGTAATCAGTCTTGGGATGCTCTTGCGAGGTTTTGCCATGATCACATGTAATTCGTTGCCCTGGGAGATCCTATAGGTAGAGCTGTGTGCTCGTAACAGCCTGGGATGCTCTTGCGAGGTTTTGTGGTGAGGTCACATGTAATTCGGTGCCCTGGGAGATCCTATAGGTAGAGCTGTGTGCTCGTAGCAGCCTGGGATGCTCTTTCGAGGTTTTGTGACGCACGTAATAAGTCCTGAGGATTCCACAGTATGGCCAGTGATGATGAAGACCTGCAGGTGGTGGGCCTACATCCAGTATGAAAAAGGACTGGCTCTGTAGAACTTCCTATGACGAGTAGATTCAGAGATTGATTGAGATAGCAGCAGCAGTGACGATGATGATGACTTGATGACGATTATCCAGTGACGATGATCCAGAGAAGATGACTTGTGCTAGAAGAACTATGCTGAGAAATACCTTCCTAGTTAAGAGGGAGTGTTGATGTATATGTAACTTCGGAATGTATTTCACATATATGTATATTGTATTCCTATAGAGATGGTATTATTCCTCTATATGGAAGTGTCGTCATTTATATTGTAAGTGTCGTAACTTATACTTGATGGGTTATTAGACCACCTTGTTGGGGTCGGCCCTGTATAGGTCATGTGGGTCAAAGGGTTATTAGACCACCCTATTGGGGGTCGGCCTAGTCAGCATTATGTTATGTGGTTAAGTTCGAGCCTACATGAGTTAGGTAAAAAGGCAAGTCAAGTCAAGTATAAATAGAGTGCGGGAGGCACTCTATTTACTCATTCACTTCTCACTCATGCACTCAAGGAGGAGTGGCGCACTTATGGAGGAGGAGGATCTGCTGCTAGGTTATGTCTGTCTCTCATGGTTGGTTGTATCATTGCTCTATCTATCTCTGAGGAAGTTATTGGGGTTTTTCACCTTTATGGTTTTCCCCAAGTAAATCTTTGTGTCTCTTGTGTGCTTGCATTATTGTCTCCATGATTGATATGCTGTAGATATGCTGTACA
This sequence comes from Larix kaempferi, assembly GCA_027924585.1. NCBI lineage: Eukaryota > Viridiplantae > Streptophyta > Pinopsida > Pinales > Pinaceae > Larix > Larix kaempferi. The sequence goes on along the minus strand of BSBM01000074.1, from coordinate 27,836,195 downwards.
TGTTGTTCTCTCAGTTAAGATCCTAGATCATATTGAAGTAAATTCTGAAAATTTAACAGAAGCAAGGGCACCAGCTTCAGTGGAATTACCAGCAGAACCAGTGGCACAAGTTCCAACAGGAGTATCAGCTGTAGCAGAAGTGCCCGAATTAGCAAAGGCGCCAGCTCAGAAATGATCCACCTTTTGTTTTATCTGTTGATTCATAGCCAACACGCTCTCTTTCGGCCTTTGTATATTTTAATTATTAAAGGGACATTTGGATCTCTTTCCCGCCCATTTTGTAATATTGATGGGCTTTTATTCTTTTTGTAAATTGGACACTAAAAGAAAAATTAAAAGAATTTGGAGAGTTAGGGTATAGGTGGCAGCTCTTGGAGCATTTTGTAAAGCTATATATAGCTGATTAGAGAAGAATAGAAGGACTTTTGGTAGGTGAAAGGACACTCTTCTTGTGTACGTGAACTATTTCTGCTACATGAATTAGAAACCATTTTGGCCTGTGAAAGCTGGTGCAACATTTTGTCTGGAATTGTGATGAATGATGGCTGAACTATTTCTGCATTTTTCATATACATTCAGTGAGATCTTTCCTAGCTTTCTGTGAACTACTTCTCTACTATGAATGATATTATTTCGTTTGCAAAATTTATGTGCTTTATGAGCAATGGGATGTTTTAATTAAATCAGAGTTATCTTTGATATCATTCATATTTCGCTGGAAATACATTTATCTGATTAAATGGCTATTTGTTAAATCTTTAGATGTTTCTTTCAGTGTATTGCTCATACCTTCGATTTGCTCCTTGAAAGGATAGGTTAAATTAGCTTAAATAATTTAGATCAGATTTGTCTTATTGCATGCATTTAGTTTAGAGCACTTGCATATCATTATTTAATATAAAATACATAAACGATGGATCGGGCCGCATCCAGTGAAAGCAAAACAAATTTTTACATCTTACACGGTAGCTAGAACCGTTAACCGGATGGATTCCCCACACCAAACGGTGAGCGATCTAATTGGGCTTGCCTACCGAGGAGAATCCCTTGTTGATTGATGCTGCGATTTTTGAGGCATCAACAGTTTTTGGCACTAGAAGGAGGGCCACCAGTGCATGGCTAGCAGAAGAGATCCTTTTGTTAGAAAATTTTCCACTGAGAACCCATCCAAAACAGCTATCCCAGACATTTCATATCTGGAATCAAGAAATCAAGCAAATCTTAACTCTGAGATAGAACAACAAGAAACATTGTATGCTGTCCCTTTTGAAGAAGTAAACCGTTTCAGAAGACATACCCGTTCCTACGTTAGAATTCTAGGAGGATTAACTACCATTCCTTTCCTGCCTAGAATAAGAGCTCCTAGAAAAAACCCTCAATGCACTAAAGATTCCGTTCTAGTTCAGAGTCTAGAAGAATTATTGGATCTATCCCTAGAAGAAATCACTGAACCTTTTGACGAGGTCAGACCCGAAACTCCCACAAATCAAGAACAACCGCACACTCCAAGGCACACTCCTCATAACTCACCGCCGCACACACCACCGTGTTCTCCACCAAGAGTCATGGTTGTGCCTGCATGGAGAGCAAGAGGAGCGTTGAATTTAGTTGGGTCGTTCCATGATTTGCCCAAAAACCCAGAGAAGGTTTTCCCTAAATACGACCCTCAGAAAGGAATTTCTGTTGAAGATCATCTTAAAAGTTTTTATTTAGCTCTGAGTCTTCTTAATGTAGAACATGAAGATGTAGTCTGCCGTATTTTTCCTTATAATTTCGAACCCAAAGTGTCTTCCTGGTACTTTAGCCTACAGGCTAGCTCAATAGTAAGTTGGGAATATTTTGAAAAATGTTTTTTAAAGAACTATGGAAATCAAAAGACAGTAGCTACTCTCATTAAAGAATTTTTATCCATGAGAATGGAAAAAAAATGAGAAAGTTCAAGAGTTTAATCAAAGATTTATGACATTGTTAAATAACTTTAGTGATGCAACAAATCCCATTGAGGAATGCTTGGTAGAATATTATACAACAACTCTTAAACCCCTGTTAGCAATGTTTGTCAAAATAACAAAGAAGACTACCCTAACAGAAAACTTTGAAGAAGCCAAGAAGATAGAAGAAGAGGTCGACAACATTGCCAAACATGCTCTCGATTTGGAAGTAAAGCCAACAGTCGTTAAAAAACCTTTTTTTTTAACTAGGGATAAAGAAGAACCCACAGCAAATTTAGAAAATGTTATAAAAATGATGCAAAAAATTTCTAATAAAATTGTAGATCTAGAGAAAGATAAGGCAACTAGCTCTTCAAGGCCACCTTTCAAGCCATTCTATATAAAAAAAAAATCCACAGCCAACCCCACCGGTAAATAATTCTGCTGTGCTAAACTTAAATGAAATAGGCATGGACCACTTCTGTACCTTTCATCAAGAACAACACTCAGAAAAAATTTGTCCAAAGTGGATTAACTCAATGAGTTTGGTAATGAATCAAATGTTAGATGCACAAATCTCTGAGCAAACAGATCTTCAGCAAGAACGAATTCCTGAGTGGGAAGAGTCCGTTCCAGACACCACAATGATCCTTTGGGACTGGACTCCTACCTCAGAAACGTCTTTTGAAGTCTTGTTGATGAAGTACAAGCAACATCTATTAATGTTACTACTAGAAGTAAAGGCCCGGTGCTTGATCAAACAGTAGATGTGCCTAAAGCTAAATATGTAAATCAAATACCAAAACGGCACATAACTGTCATCCCACCCCAGCCTAAGACAATTCCAACAGTAAACCCCACAGTGACAAAGGAATCAAACGCAGAAATATCCAAACAACCAGAAGTTTCTTCAGACAAAACAGAAAATCAACCTAAAGTTTCGAGAGAATGTGACATGGGCTATGACATAATCGAGGATATTAAGAAAGCGAAAGCTAATGTTTCTATCTTTGATATGTGTAGCCTGCCCCAACAGAGGAATAGGTTAATGGAAGCTTTTGATCCACAAACAAGCATTTCATTAGGAAACACTGATGAAAACCCAGAAATTAATGAATCCAGCATTGGCGGAAAATCAAAATCTCATACTCTGCCTTTTCTCTTAACTTTTGAAATCTTTAATCATAACGTGCATAATTGTCTGGTAGACTCTGGTGCTAGTTTGAATGTCATGCCTTTGTCTATCTGCAAGAAGATTAATGGACAACCTATCCCATCCCCATCTCAAATCATACAGTTGGATAGAACCGTTGTCAAAGTCATTGGTGAATTAAAGGACGTGCTTATTAGACTATCAGCTGATTTGAGAGTGTGTTAAATCATTGATATAATGGTGGTCGATATTCCCGAAGCTTATGGTTTAATTTTGAGTAGGGACTGGTCTGCGAAACTGAATGGTTACTTTGCAACGGATTGGTCCCATTTATGGCTACCTTATCAGAATAGGCAAAATCAAATCAAAATATTAAGAGAACCTCACATGAGACAAAATGTCACTCAGTTGGAGGAGAAGAATGAAGCTGTAGCTTTCTCATCTTCAGTTTTGGGAAATTATTTCTTAGAAATCGAACCCAAAAATTATCAATCAGAAAATGTTATCCATGATTTAGACAAATAGTTCGATCTCCTTCATTTTTAACGGACTGATGATATCGATTGTAACATAGTAAATTTAGTCACTGACTTAGATAGTAATAGCACTAACTTAGTTAAAGAAGAAAGAACTTTTTGGACTCTCTACTTTGATGGCTCCAAAACTCAAGAAGGATCTGGAGCCGATTGTGTTTTGATTGACCCCAATAGAAGTAAACATTTTTTATCTTGTAGATTATAATTCGAATGTACAAACAATACTATTGAGTATGAAGCTCTGATCCATGGATTAAAAAAGGCCATTGGTTTGAATGTCAAATATTTGAAGGTCTTTGGTGATTCAAAAATAGTTGTCATTCAAATAAGGAATACAATTCATTTCCTTTCACCACACTTAAAAGGATATCAGGCTGAGGTTTGGGACCTGATTTCATATTTCGATGCTTTCAATATTAATTCTATTCCTAGGTTGAAGAATGTTGCAGCTGATTTGTTAGCAACTTTTGCTTCCATATTAGTGCCTACTAATAACAAATGTTCTATTGAATTAAATTTCAGGCCCTCTGTTCCAGATAACATCACAAACCTTAGGGTATTTGATGATGATGATCAGATCATTAGTTTCTTAACAAATGAAGATGTCTTCCAAGAGGCCATAATAGACGAAGAACATCATGACTCAGATTTACAAAATAAAAATGTTGTAAAGGGAAACTTCATGCCTAAAGGCGTGAGAAATATTGAAGCATTATTTGATTTACAGAGCAAGTTCAGAAGACCTGTAAATGCTAAAATGCACAGCTCATCCATGCAGCATGAGTTAATAAATTTGGGCATGGAAGCTGAACCAAAATACATTAATCTTGGTAAGTGTTGTAGCGAGAGAAGTAAATTCATCAAATTGTTTCAGCAATATAAAGATGTGTTTGCTTGGACCTACGGCGATATGAAAACATATGATACCCGCATCATCCAACACATAATACCAATGAAGGAAGGTGTCAAACCTTTCCAGCAACAATTAAGAAGGATACATCCGACACTCGAGCCTTTAATTCAAAAAGAATTGAAAAAATTGTTGGATGCCAAGATTATTTTTAAAGTTCGACATTCCGAATGGGTGGCTAATATAGTTCCCGTGCAGAAGAAATTGGGAGAAATCAGATTGTGCGTAGATTTACGGAACTTAAATAAAGCTTCAAATAAAGACAACTATCCTGTTCCCCCAATGGAGCAAATTTTGTAGATGGTGTCAGGATCAAAACTATTCTCCCTACTAGACGATTTCTCTGGTTATAACCAAGTGCTCGTAGCGGAAGAGGACCGGCTCAAGACCACTTTTTGTACAAAGTGGGGAACCTTTGCATATCGAAGAATGCCTTTTGGCTTGATAAATGCGGGAGCTACTTTTCAGCGAACCATGGACATTGCCTTCCGAGGATTGGGAAGTCAATGTGTAGTAGTTTACTTAGATGATGTGACAGTTTTCTCAAAGAAAAGGGAAGACTATATTTTCCATCTGAAGCAAATATTTGATCGCTGCAGGAAGTATGGTATCTCTTTAAACCCTAAGAAAAGTATTTTCGTTGTTCTTGAGGGCAAAATTTTGGGTCATTTCATTTCAAAGGAGGGAATCTCGATATATCAAGAGAGAGTGCAAGCTATCAGCAAGATTCCCATGCCCCATAGCAAGAAGTCTATGCAATCATTCATGGGCACCATAAATTTTGTTTTAAGGTTCGTACCCGACTTCGCTCAGATCGTTAAACCTTTGCAACAAATGGTCAAGCAGAGTGTACAGTTTAAGTGGACTAATGTGGAAAAGGTTGCATTTAAAGAAATCAAAGCCGCCATAGCTAATGCACCGTCTTTAAGAATTCGAGATTTCGAAAAGGATTTCATCTTGTACACCTTTGCTTTTGATAACTCTCTCGCAACTGTGCTCACTCAAAAGGCGGAATCTGGAGATGAATACCCAATTTCTTTTATGAGCACTGGTCTGCAGGGCGCTGAACTGAACTACCCTGTGGTAGATAAGCAAGCATGTGCAGTTTTCAAAGCGGTAAAGTAGTTTAGGCCATATATTCTAAAAAATAGAACTAAAGGCGTAGTCCCTCATCCCGCTATCAGATCTCTCTTCGTTCAGAAAGAATTAGAAGAAAGGAGAGGAAATTGGGTCACTGCTCTTCAGGAGTATGACTTGGAATTCAAACCTGCTACTATTATCAAAGGACAAGGCTTATGCAAGCTGCTTACTAAAATTCCAACTGATGATGAGCTAGATTGGAGGAATGAAGCCGAGCTGAACATGATCGAGGTATGTCCAATTTTTACAGCTCCGAAGTCTTGGTACAGGGACCTAGTACATTATTTACAGTCAGGGTACTTTCCAGAGCACTGGAGTCCGAAGCAAAGAAGAGATCTCCATCTTAAATCAGCAACATACCAAATTATTGAAGGAGTGCTTTTTAGAAAGAACTATGATGGCATTTTCCTCATATGTCTGGAGAAAGAAGATGCGAGCAACGTGGTCAAAGAGTTACATAATGGCCCTGCTGGGGGACATTACTCTGGAGATACTACAACTCACAAAATTCTCAGAGCTGGATACTATTGGCCCACTCTTTTCAAGGACGCTCACGCCTATGCTAGAAATTGTGACGTATGGCAAAGAAGCGCCGGAAAGTTACCAAAAGCAGCAAGACCCTTGCAGTTAGTTATAATCTCGGAACCATTCGAGCAATGGGGCATAGATATTATTGGAGAAATAAACCCAAACTCCTCGCTGCAACACCGGTATATTCTAACATCCACAGATTATTTCACAAGATGGGTTGAGGTCGTTCCGCTACATAAAGTCAATGAAGATACACTCATCGAATTCCTAGAGGAAAATATCATAACTAGGTTTGGGTTCCAATGACCCTAGTCTTTGATAATGCAAATTATTTTTCGTCAATGAAGATTAATGAATTCATGTATGAGAAAGGAATTAAACTCCATTATTCAGCCAATTACTATCCCCAAGGAAATGGATTAGCTGAGTCTACCAATAAAAATCTCATTTGAATCCTTAAGAAAACCGTCATTGAAAATCAGAGAAGCTGGCACATAGCCCTCCCAAACGCCTTATGGGAAGATAGAGTTACTCCCAAGAATGCCTTGGGTGTCTCTCCATTCACCCAAGTCTATGGCAAGGAAGCCATCCTTCCCCCGAATGTTTTACCCCCATCCTTGCAATTGGCCCAATCCTCCCAAGGTTCTAGCAGTCAAGCCCTCCAATCTAGAATTGATACCCTGCTAAAACTTGAAGAGTCACGACAAAAGACCAAGGACCAATTCCATCATCACCAAGACATAGTCAAATGATGGCTTGATAAAAAGAAATCTGGTAAGAGAAACTTCAAAGTAGGTGACTTAGTGCTGAAATGGGATCACCAGCATGAAGGAAAGGGAATGCACACAAAATTTCAACACTTATGGGTTGGCCCATACCAAATTTCTGAGAAGCTTGTCCCTTCGACTTACAAACTGAAAGACCTACAAGGGAAGGAAGTAAATATCCCTCTCAATGGCCTCTCCCTGAAGCAATATTTCGCCTAAGTCCTAGGTGGTTTTTTGTACATAAATAAAACGTTGTCTTTTCTTTTCTAGTTTGTTTTTCTTTTGTTTCATTTTTAGTCGCTTTTGATCACCTTTTAGTCTGCTAGTTAGCTTGATTTGTTTTCTTTGTTTGATTTTTCCCTTTTGTTTGATTCCTTTGTTTAAATAAAGCTAAGCTCAATTTTGGTGTAGCTGAGAGATGAGACTCCAGGCAAATTCAAAGGGATGGTCATGAAGAAACTCACTGATAAAGGAAAAAGATATGTGTAACGTTGTTTTCACTGAGTGGTTTCCAGGAATGCAGAGATCCTTTTTTTGTGTGGTTGATTTAACCCCTGTCAAATAACTAAAATTCAGCATTTCCTTCTGACTATCTTAGGACCCCATTCACTCTAACATTAATGATTGCCTTAGGAAGTTCACTATGATGGACCCATGGAGAGGAAGAATGTCTCACAGATGTATGGTACTTAAAATGATCCCATGCTGTTAGTAAAAGCCAAAAGGATTATATCAAGGAGTCTGTTTTCCAAAAATTCTCGCCTCAATCAAAGCATGGCTGAGGGAAGCAAATAAAACTTTCAAATCAGAGAAGCTGTTCAAATAAGGCAACCCAACAAGGTTCTTCTCTGTCCATGAAGCATATAAATAAATGAATCTTTTGCTCACACAAAAGGACACTATGGATTGAAGAACCTATATCAATCATTGAAAGACTAAAGAAATTCATTTCTAGAAGGCTCAAACGACAAAAGTCGTGAATTAAGGAAACATCCAAAAGGATGCAAAATAGCATGGCAATGAGGAACAAACAAATATGTCTGTGAGATATTGTTATGATCCTATGGAGTCTTATAACGGTAAGATTTTGAAATGAAAATTTTTAAAATAAACCTCACAATTTTGGCCCCTAGAGAGTGATAAGGAAAGCTGAGTCAAAGTTGCCTTTTCCCTCATCACCATTATGATAAGAGTGATCACTGCATTCTCAGGAGCTGAACTATGAAGACATGTTGTTGCTAGTACTCTGTAAGTTTTCTGACCATGAGATGAGTTTGTTTCAGAGATCTATGTTCACCAATGAATTTCCATTTGTTGTTGCTGCAACATCCCCCCCCCCAAATTTTTGCAAATATTGGGGCCCCTCCTTTATTTTTAAGAGAAGGAAAGTTTTCCTAAAGGTCAAAGACATCAGAACCTGTTCCTTACTTAGTTTTTCTTGAGAAAAACCTTTTGCTTGTTTCTTTGAGTTTGATTTTGTTGTTTTGGCCTAAGCAAAACTCATGACTTGAAGCCACAACAGCGAAAGAACTCATCCAAATCTTCTGCAACGGCAGGAAAATTTGGCTAAGCCAAAATATCGGCGGAAGAAATTGCCAAGTCCTTCCGCAACGTCGGAAGAAATCATACAACTTTGCCGCAACGGCGGATCACTTCGCTCAGGTTTTGAAGCTTCACTTTTCAGATAAACTCACTGAGTTTTGCCGCAACATGTGGAAGGTTTGATTGAGACTTTAACTTCACCATTTCGGGAGAGTTGCGCTAGCTCTTCCAGAGCCTTTTCCACCAACTTTCCTACAATGACGGAAGAACTCAAACAATCTTCCCGCAAGGGCGGATAGACTCAGCTAAGTCATTCGATTCACGGTTTAATGCCTTTCTTGTGGCGAAATGCATAGCTCCAATTTGCGGAAGAACTCGGCTAACTTTCTCGCAATGGCGGCCCAAACTCGCGAGTTCTCGCCGAAACTTTCGAAGACGTTAGCCCAGTCTTTTCGATTTTGATGGTAACACTTAATGTTGAATGTGCCGATTTGACCCTGTCTGTACGCCCAATAACCCCATTTAAATTCTTACAACCACCTTATTAATGGCTCGCAAGTGTCAAATTCCTATAAGTAGGGTTTAAACCCCGTTAAGTTTCATTGTTTCAATTGGTTCGAAGCTTGTGTCCATTTTTTGTTTAAGACTACGAGTACCTGCTCCAGGCTTGCCGGTTTTGCAGCAACATTATCACCTCCATACATTATGAATTTCTACTAGGTTGGTACCTTTCGAGCCCTGTATACTAGATTGCAGTGGTTAGTTCTTTTTCTCTTAAGATAAGAGTCGTAGTTGAGGTTCTGTTTGTTGTATCCAAGACCATTTTAACTTTGCGGTGTTATTTAGTCCTATTACAGCCAAGGCCGACTCACACCCCTATCCAGCTAAACACATGCAAACCTAGTTTCATGAGAGCATAGAAGTTTAAATTTTAGGGCCGTAATCACCCGTCACACAAACATTAATCCACGGTGTGCTCCTACCCCGTTTCGAAAATCTTTAGCACTGTGAAATCGAAGTCAGTCCCGTCTACCCTTGCGAGAAGGATGTTGGTGCTCCTACCCTGCTACATTCTGTTATCATGAGAATGCATTAATATTATGCTCACTGCTGTATCTTTAGAGACACTTGTTATATTCAGAATGTTAGTCTAGTAAATGTTTTTGCGTTATGAAATTATCTTATATTCGTATGCATAATTTTGGACAGGTTCTAAGCGAAAATGCCTAAAGGTGGCAAAAGAAAGTCTAAGGCGACTGAGCCACGATCAGCTGACACGCAAGTAGAAACTCTATTCGAAGACACTAACTGCACTACAGGCGTGCCTCCAGAAGTCAAATGGGGAGACGTATATCGTATGATAAGAGACAAGGACATCACTGAGGCACTTCTCGAAGAAGAATACCTATACCCAAACATCAGGACCTCTTGCATATCCAAAGCGGCCACACGCCCAGAGCTCTTCCCATGCTCAGAAGTAATTGGATGGATCCCGCGGCATGCGAATACTGAAAAAAGAGTCATTTCGAACAGTAAGGGGCAAGATTTTGCATCCTTTCACCCATCCTATATTTTAGTGGCTTATAAGTTGCCCCGACCAGAGCAGTGGCTTAATGATGAATGGCTAGGACAGATCAAGATGGATAATCTGGAGATGGCTAGGAAGCTGCTAATCTCGGGCAAACATATCAGAAAGAAGGATAGTGAGGAGTACGAGGTTCGGAATACGAGGCCTCCTTTCAGAATGATCGCTCTCATGCTGAGCAGAATATTTGGTAGGCCTGATGGGACTGTCTATATGCTCCACTGGGTCCCTATCATTCATTATGTAACATTCAGAGGAACAATTTTTAATTGGGCAGATATGCTCTCAGAAAGCCTGTCATCGGCCATAATTGCTGCACAAGAAGGGCTAGTAGCAAAGAAGGCATAAGTCTACATGTAATCCTACTTGATAGACTGTATTGTGGCGAAGCATCCCTTTCCAAAGCTAGGATGCATCTGGAACCAGGCCGATACCCCGGTATAGACCGCGTACAAGATCTTTTGGGCTCAGAAGTACAAATGGCACTACAAGGTCATTTGTGAGGGGTTTATCATACCTTTATATGAGTTAATGTTCAATGAAGAACCGAGCTGTTTATCTAAGAACGCCATGGAAGTCCTGGAGAAATATGGTGATTTCTATTTTTAACCAGAAGGCACCTACATAAGAATGTACGAAGGCTCCAAACCCCCGTATATCCTGCCCAGGTATGCTACTGACTACATAGTCCACAAGGAGGCAGTGAGACAGGTTTTCATTGATGGAGTTGGTAGCACCTTATACAAGGCAAAGAAGGCCTCTTTCTCGCCTTTACCTTTTTATGTTGGGGCTTACAAGTTCTCAGGGATTGCAACAGTAGAAGAATTTATCGCAAAACTGAGGGAATTTCACTTTGGGGAAATTATTTTTCAGAGGAACGATCGACGAGGCAAAGCTGCACAACATTGCAAGGAGATTCATGCTAACTTTGAATACGCTCACTATTATGATGAAGATGAAGAAGTGTATAGAGGGGTCAGTAACATGACCAAACTACGGATTTTCCAACCCGGTAAGGGTGGAGCCAGTTCTATCTCTATTGTTGACAAAGAAGTAGAACAACGACAAGCAAAAGAAACCTCAGTAGCTACTAAAGCTCTCTCTATAGAAGAACAAAGGCTCAAGAAACAAGCCGAAAAAATCCAAAAGGAAGCTGAGGAAAGAACCAATAGAGCAGAAGAAGATAAACTTCGAGAAGAAGAAGCTTTAAGAGTCCAAGCTGAAGAAGAAGAAGCTCTAAGAGTTCAAGAGGGAGAGAGAATCAGATTGGGAGGGATCGCCAAATAGGAAGAAGGTGAGAGACTTAGAAGGCTCAGGAAGAAGAAGCGCGAAGAAAAGCGGAAGAGGAACAGAAATCCAAAGAAGATGCCGACCCAAAGAGCCCAAACATACAAGACTTGGATATAAATCTCCCCGTGAGAGACCTTCCACTCGTCCCTTTTACGCCATCAAAAGGTAGTACAGTATCCTAATGGGAAAGATTCGCTTACAACAAGAAGAGAAAATCCATTGTTAAGGAGACAGTGACTAGAATGAAGAGACCTTTTCGGCCAGATGTAGTCACCAAACATGAAACCACAGTCATGCAAGGTACTCAGCATGCACACAAAATTGTGGCATCTATTTCTGTAGTTTCTGTTCAAGCAACCGCAGACAATGTCAACATATTAGCAGACGAGTTGGAATTAGAAAAGAAGAGAGCCCACCATTTTCAGGAAACTCTGGTCAAAGAACAAAACTATTCAAATTTGATGGTGGAGAAATGTGACACCCTTGTGTTAGAGAAGGGAGAACTAAACGGAAAATTTCAGCACCTAGAAGTTGAAAAGAGAGCCTTGGTCATACAAATGAGGGCCCTGGAAGCAAAGAAGCAGGGTCTTGAAAGTAGGAACCTACAGTTGGAGTCCGAGAAATTTGATACCACTCAGCAGATCGATGACTTAAAGGAGATCATAGAGAAGTTGGAAGAAAGCAGGGAATTACTAGAACAACAATTAGAACTCGCAACTAGAAAGGTTGGTGATTTGGGTCTCTTTCATGAGCAGGCTTGCGGAATACTGAAGAGGATACACGGGATTCAAGAGCTCATAACGGAGGAAGTCTGCAAGTTAAAGGGAGTGGTGGCCAGAATCAAAGAAATAAATGTTGAAGCCACTAGGTGTAGGAGAAAATATGTACGCATTAGTGAGGACATTAAGAGGCAAATGGAATGGAGAGAAGGAAAGTCAGAATTCGCAAAATGTCTCCCTCTTTAATCCATCTCTGGTTTCAAAGCAAATATCCGCCTTTTGGGGTTTTGCAAGGATTTTGGAGTGAAGCTAAATGAAGTGGCCATGGTCACTCTTGAACAGTGTGGGAATTTGCATTTTAAGATATGAACCGCCCAAGAGAATTGCCAGATGATAATGCCCCAGACTATAGAAGAGTTTCCAGACAAATTCCAATGTTTGTCTGATCTAAGGGATGGGCAAAGTGCTGAACTAGATTATGTAAGGAAAGTGGATGCTTTGACCACTGAAAACCTTTACCATTGGATTGGCTAGGCTGCTATTCACACACATTTTCTGAAAGAAAGCCTCCAGGCTACTGCAGCAGAAGTCATTGATCTTAAAGAAGAGCTTGCCAAGCATGAAGTTTCTCTGAAAACTATGCTCCCTCTTGATGCAAACAATGTCATAAAAGAAACCAGTCTCTGGGTGAGACATATAGCAGAAGCAGACAGGGCACTGACAGTAGAAGGACATCAAGTATCAGCAGGAGAAGTAGGGGCATCAGCTTCAATGGAATTATCAGCAGTACCAGTGGCACAAGTTCCAACAGGAGTATCAGCTGTAGTAGAAGTGCCCGAATTAGAAAAGGCTCCAGCTCAAAAATGATCCACCTTTCGTTTTATCTATTGATTTATAGCCAGCACACTCTCTTTCTGCCTTTGTATATTTTAATTATTAAAGTGACATTTGGATCTCTTTCCCACCCATTTTGTAATATTGCTGGGCTTTTATTCTTTTTGTAAATTGGACACTACAAGACAAATTAAAATAATTTGGAGAGTTAGGGTATAGGTGGAAGCTCTTGGAGCATTTTGTAAAGCTATATATATCTTATTAGAGAAGAATAGAAGGACTTTTGGCAGGTGAAAGGACACTCTTCTCGTGTACGTGAACTATTTCTGCTACATGAATTAGAAACCATTTTGGCCTATGAAAGTTGGTGTAGCATTTTGTCTGGAACTGTGATGAATGATGGCTGAACTATTTCTGCGTTTTTCATATACATTCAGTGAGATCTTTCCTATCTTTCTGTGAACTACTTCTCTACTATGAATGATCTTATTTCCTTTGCAAAATTTTTGTGCTTCATGAGCAATGGGATGTTTTAATTAAATCAGAGTGATCTTTGATATCATTCATATTCCGTTGGAAATATATTTATCTGATTAAATGGCTATCTGTTAAATCTTTAGATGTTTCTTTCAGTCTATTGCTCCTACCTTCGATTTGCTCCTTGCAAGGATAAGTTAAATTAGCTTAAATAATTTAGATCTATTTGTCGTATTGCATGCATTTAGTTTAGAGCACTTGCATATCATTCTTTAATATAAAATACATAAATGGTGGATTGGGCCGCATCCGGTGAAAGCAAAACAAATCTTTACATCTTACACGGTAGCCAGAACCATTAACCGGACGGATTCCCCACACCAAACAGTGAGCGATCTAATTGGGCTTGCTTACCAGGGAGAATCCCTTGCTGATTGATGCTGGAATTTTCGAGGCATCAACAGGTTGGCCCAATGTGGGTTAAAGGGTTATTATACCACCCTAGTGGGGTAAGACCAGTGACATGTGGATGGGTTATTAGGCTTCCTTAGGAAGTCGACCCAGTTAGGGTTAAAGGCAAGTCAAGTCATTTTATAAATAGAGAGTGTGACTCTCTCATTCTATTCATTCATTCACTCACTCACTTCGCATTAGTGAGGGAGAGGAGGAGTGCGCAAAAGTGGAGGAGGAGTAGTTGCTACAGACATCTATCTTTTGGGGATTCATATTTGTGATCTTTGTATTGGTGTTCATTCTATCTCTGAGGAAGTTGCGGGGTTATTCACCTTCTTGGTTTTCCCCGGTGAAATGCTTTGCGTCTCTTGTCTCTTGTGTTTGATATGTTGTACATGTTGTTCTCTCAATTAAGATCCTAGATAATATTTAATTAAATGATGAAAAAGTAACATGGTATCAGAGCTATCCTGAAGGAAGGCATTGTATGGCATTTACGACACTTGTTGCACTTGCGACAAATTGGAAGCTAGGGCTTGGTATAGTAAAACATAGTCATCATGGAACTTTCGCTATAAATAGTTTTGGCGAAGGTTCAGGATCTGAAACTTTTACAAGACGAAGATGAAATGTTCATGTACCTTGTGTCTGAATATTAGCCTCAGATTCGTTGTACTTTGTGAGATATGATTCGTACAAGTTAGGGTTTCTGCCTCTTTCAGAATGCATCCCTAAACAGGTGACCTAGGAACAAAGGTCATATATCGGGCTAGGAATCTCCAAATGGAATTCCATAAAATGTGGAAGTTAGGGAACAGACTATAGTTTCACAGGCCCAGGTTTCAGAGGCCGAAGTTGAAACAGTGACACGTGGCACTCAGTACAAGTTCGCTATGTTGTTTCATCCCATAAGCAGGTCATGTTGCGACACTTGGCATATCTCTCACATGGAGAATCCATTGTAGGTCATGTCTATGGGGTTGGAAAGATGACAGGTCATTATACCATATGATGAAGTTTCAAACCCAGAGGATCCGAAATTTCAAAGATACATCAGAAACAATATGGCATATATTCCTGTTGAGACAAAATTCAATTCTGAGAATTTTAAGTTTTTGGCTTGTCACTGCTGCGGGAAATTAGGGTTTTTGAGAAAGTTGGAATTTTTGGAATTTGAGACCATGGTTGGATGCTCATTAAAATCAAAATTTAGAGACCAAGATCAAATTTTTTGGTTGGGTAGAGCCTCGGGCTCTATCAAACCCTAGTTCAGGATTTTGACTAGAAAACCAGAAAAACCAAAAAACCAAAATTTGACAGGAGCTGCATATCCGAAACTCGCAGGTCAATTTTGAGGGGTCATTTTTTGGAGTTCTCAAAGTATGAGCACACCAGCTTGCTCGCCTCAGTCATCTGCATATCCCTGTCCAGACAAAAGTTTGGAATTCCAAGTTTGGATTTTTAGGGTTTCTCTGACAAACCCTAGCCAGCTCTAGATCCAGATTCAACAAATCAAGTGGATTGGGTTAATCCTAGAAGAGAATGATTTGGAGCACACTCCAGTAGTTCCTACAAGGAAGCAAAGATCAAGAGGGAGCACACTCCAGTAGTTCCCGTAAGGAAGCAAAGATTGAGAGGGAGTCCACCCAACAAGAAAACAAAGATAAGTATTTGAATTGTCATTTCTTGTAGATATGATTACTTAAATGATGTTGTTCAGTCATATACATACTTATGTTCCTAGATTTAGGATGTATATTATGCATATTAGAAAAGTTGCATTAATGAACAAGATACTACTAATGTACAAGTAATGGGTAAGTGGCCTATGGTATTGTACAACATTCCATTGCTACTTATCTAGAATGAAACCTCTTTGCTGACATGTTGGGAGTTGTGCACACTCTTAACAATGTTCTGGTAGAGATGGAAGGCATCTAGAAAGTTACATGATATGGATAAATGTTGGATTGAAGCATTGGATAATATAATTACATGACTGTATGACATATGTCTTTATGTGTAAGAATTTGTTATGAAATCTATGAGATGTTTCTAATCATGCAATTGAACTTGTCTTATAGGAAAGACCGTGTACCATCGCCTACAAGAGAGATTTGTTTCAGAAAATAAGCGACGAAGACTCAACAAATCTAGAAAACTACCCATTGAAGATATTGAAGAATCTGAAGTTCCCAGGATCCGGGATGCCATAATGGAAGGATGCAATGATCGAGGAATACCAGTCGATCATGAAGAATGATGTTTGGGATGTGATCCCAAGCCCAGAAGGGAAGTCTGTTGTGACTTTCAAGTGGATCTACAAGATCAAGCATGCTGCATATGGTAGCATAGAGAAATACAAGGCAAGTCTTGTGGCTCGTGGCTTCTCCCAGAAAGAAGGGATAGATTATGAAGAGACCTTTACACTTGTATCCAGATACACTTTCATCAGAAAAGTACTTGCTCTGGCTGCAATGATGAAGTGGAAGATACACCAGATGGATGTCAAGACAACTTTCTTGAATGGTGTAGTCGAAGAGGAAGTGTATGTGGAGCAGCCACTCGGTTTTGAAACACATGATAGTGAGTCATATTTGTGCAGATTGAAGAAATCCTTGTATGGCTTAAAGCAACCACCCTGGACATGGTACGGCAGGATAGACATCTTCCTATCCAGTTTGGGCTTTACCAAGAGTAAAGCGGATTCCAACCTTTACTACAAGGTTGAGGAAGGAAATCCAGTGATACTCCCACTGTATGTGGATGACCTGTTTGTGACAGGTGAGGATAGGTTGATTGCAGACACGAAGAGGAAGCTTGCTGCTAAGTTCGAGCTGAAGTACTTGGGTATGATGCATTACTTTCTAGGTATGGAGGTGTGGTAGAGTGCAGATGGAATCTTCCTTAGATCAGGGAAGTATGTAGTAGAGATCCTAAAGCGGTTCAGGATGATGGACTGCAAGGCCATGGCCACACCCATGGCATCGAAACTGAAGCTATTGAGTGATGCTTCATCAAATTCAGTTGATGTCACGATGTATCATCAGATGATTGGGTCCTTGATGTACCTGACGAACACGAGACCAAATATTTGCCTTGCGGTGAACACCTTGAGACAGTTCCTGACGGATCCTAGACATGTTCACCTGATTGCTGTAAAGCATATTCTGAGCTACCTGAAGGGTACGATTGATTATGGGCTCAAGTATGATGCAAATCAAAATTTTAACCTGGAGGGTTATGTTGATTCAGATTGGGCAGGCAGTGCTGCAGATAGGAAGAGCACTTTGGGGTGTTGCTTCAGTATGGGATTAGGTGTGATCTCTTGGTTTAGCAGGAAGCAATCCGCGTAGCACTGAGGACAGCCGAAGCAGAGTATGTCGCAGCTTGTTCGGCTAGTTGTGAGGAGTATGGATTAGGAAGCTACTGCCTGATTTGTTTGATCTCAAGTTGGATGCTACCTGTATCTTCTATAACAACTAGAGTTGTGTAAAGTTGTTTGAGAACCCGGTGTTCCATGACAGGTCGAAGCACATCGAGATCAAGTATCACTATATCAAGGATATGGTGCAGAGAGGAGCAGTGAAGCTCTAGTATGTTGCAATAGATGAGCAGATTGTAGATGTGTTGACCAAACCACTAGCCAAAGTGAAGTTTGAGTACTTCGGAGAGAGGCTTAGTGTTCTTCAGATAGAAGATACTTCGAGGAGGAAGTGATGGGACACATTTGCACGATCCATTCCAAGCATGGTGGTAGGAGGATCCTTCCCATGGCTGTGGATGTAAGTTTTGTGTGATGAGCATGAGGATGATGCTCCAGATGATGATCAAGATGATCATGTGTGATGAGAATCAAGATGATGCTCCAGATGACGATGATTAGGATGATCATGCGATGATTATATGCATCAGGGTGATGCTATATATGATGATAATCAGTATGATCATGTGATGATGATATGCATAAGGATGATGATCAGTATGATCATGAGCATCAGGACGATGCTCTGTGCGAAGATGATCAGGTTGATCATGAGTATCAGGATGATACTCCATGGCCATGGACAGGTTGTGTGATAAGCATATAATAGCACCCTGGGATATTTGCAGATACTCTTGCTAGGTTTTTCCTAGGGCATATAATAGCTCCTTGGGAGATCTGGCAAATGCTCTTTCGAGGTTTTGCTTGGAGGGACATATAATAGTGCCCTAGGAGATTTGCAAATACTCTTGCTAGGTTTTTCCTATGGCATATAATAGCACCCTGGGAGATCTAGCAAATGCTCTTTCTAGGTTTTGTCCTTGGCATGTAATTTCACCCTAGGAGATCTTGCAGGTTGTGCTGGGCATGTAATCAGTCTTGGGATGCTCTTGGGAGGTTTTTCTTGGCAGCATATAATAGCTCCTTAGGAGATCCTATAGGTTGAGTTGTAGCTCGTAATTAGTCTTGGGATACTCTTGCGAGGTTTTGCTTGCTTGGTCGCATATACTATCTCCTTGGGAGATCCTATAGGTTGAGCAGTAAGCTCGTAATCAGCCCTAGGATGCTCTTCGAGGTTTTGCGAGGTCACATGTAATCAACCCTAGGAGATCCTATAGGTTTAGAAGTAAGCTCGTAATCAGTCTTTGGATGCTCGTGCAAGGTTTTGTTGATGCACGTAATCAGTCCTGAGATTCCATCGGATGGCCTGCTCGCAGAGATGACGAAGACCTACAGGAGGCTATGCCTACATCTAGCATGAAAAAGGGCTGGCAATGTAGAACTTCCTATGAAGAGAAGAATTGAGAGATAGCACTAGTGATCGAGATGATGAGTACAATAGTAGTGATGATGATGCTCCGTGATCCAGTGACAATGATCCACCTCCAGAATTGAAGACTTGTGCCTATATGTATTGATGACATGTGTCGAGAGAATACCTTCCTAGTTAAGAGGGAGTGTTGATGTATTTGTAACTTCAAAAGATATTCTCCTATGTGTTGCATTTGTACTTTATTGTATCCCCAACGGAGAGGTATTATTCCTCCGATTGGAAGTGTCGTCATTTGTATTTGCAAGTGTCGCAACTTATATTTGATGGGTTATTAAACCACCTTAGAGGGGTCGGCCTAGTGTGGGTTAAAGGGTTATTATACCACCCTAGTGGGGTTGGACCAGTGACATGTGGATGGGTTATTAGGATTCCTTAGCAAGTCAGCCCAGTTAGGGTTAAAGGCAAGTCAAGTCATTGTATAAATAGAGAGTGTGACTCTCTCATTCTATTCATTCATTCACTCACTCACTTCGCATTAGTGAGAGAGAGGAGGAGTGCGCACAAGTGGAGGAGGAGTAGCTTCTGCAGACATCTATTTTTTGGGGATTCATCTTTGTGATCTGTGTATTGTCGCTCATTCTATCTCTGAGGAAGTTGCGGGGTTTTTCACCTTCTTGGTTTTCCCCTGTGAAATGCTTTGTGTCTCTTGTCTCTTGTGTTTGATATGCTGTACATGTTGTTCTCTCAGTTAAGATCCTAGATAATATTGAATTAAATGATGAAAAACTAGCATTCTATGCCATGCACTGCATTGATACATTGGAATATTCTCCATTGTAATAGTACATCAATTATTTTTGCGTCTCCAAGGAGTTCACAATATAAATTTTCTTCCTTAGAAAAAACTATAATTCTATTCATAAGAAGAGATACATTTTCTACATGCTTTATACATTTCCAACCAACTGATAGATGGTTTTTAAGTATACAGTGAGTGCCTAATATAAAAATTTGTTGTATTTTTCCACAAAGGTGCATAAATACAACATTTACATTCAAATAAACCCTATACTACAAGCATAAAAAGTTGTCAATAAGTATCATAATGTCTGGAAAAAAATTTGTCACTAATTGCATAGAGGTTCCTAACTAACCAACCATATATATAAACCCATAAAATCATCTAAAGTGAGCTACATCCCACCCTCCCATGATCTCATAATATAAATAAAAGCTTTGTGATTAAAACACTACTTGGGGACCACCAACTATTAAATGGAAGATAAAATAGTGAGAAAATGCAATTGCTAGGTTACAAATTGCATGGAAATTTGGTAAAATAAAATTGTGCTTGTATTTATTGTTGAACTCTTTAATTTTTTTATTGTGAGGGTTGAGAAAATTTAGAAACCTTTATCCTGATGTAACCCTCCACTTAGTAGAGAGCCTCTTCACTTTACAACACTTTGTTAATAAACTATAAATCAATGACAAGCTCATGGCTTTGATTTAAAAGCGGGTCTTGTAGTTGTGCATGCATGGAACTGGTTGATGTCGTCATTGGGCATTGTGCGAGATCACCATGTTTGATCAAAATTCCTCATGCTAGTGAAATGGTTTTGGCCGCAACATATGTTGCTCCACCACCCCATATCTATAACCACACATATATTGTGATAATAAGACAATTAAGACTTCAAAGTTTCATCAACCACTCAATGTGAGGAATTAACATCTAATATCATTTTAGGGCTCCTAGGTTAGCTCATTCAATATATGAGAACTCTGAATATGTAAAAGTAGAGCCATATCTATCCAAACAATTATTTATGTATTAACAATAAATGCAATGCAATTCATTCTATGCTAATAATCAAAGGATAGAGATGAAGGCATCTTTTTCTTTGACAATTGAAGTTTTGAGGTGACTTATTTCTTCCTTCAAATATATTTCTTGGAAAAAGAATTTCATTTAAAAAGATAAATTTGTTTAACTGATTCATCTTTCTAATGAAATCATCAAATTTAAGTATCTACACCAATTTGTAGGTATTTTTCCATAACCTCGAAGTTATGGTGCATATAACATACTTTCAACTTTATAAGCAAGGTTAAAATCATAACTAATATTAGGATTTATGTATAAATTGTCAGTTTATATATGTTCTTGTTCCATTAGTTGGGTATGAATTACATATAGGTTTTATAAGTTGATACTTTGAACTAAGTCAAACTGATTCATGATCAAGATTAAGATGTATAAAAAGGAATTTTGATTAATAAGATTATTGATAGTGGACTATGTTGTTTAAAAATAAATTAAAAAACCCCAAGTGGTGCCTAAAAATCAAATCTAATCTAAACACATTAAATTCCCTCACTTTAAGGCCAAAATAATTTTTTAGTTAGGTTAGAACTTTGGGGATAGGAATCCAAGCAACTCCCCCTAGTCACTATACATCTGAGACATAATGGTTGACTATTTAGGGAACCAAAATCCTCTATTATTGAACACTATCATTACTATTTTATTAGAAGGCTCATCCTTTCAGGGCGATGCGTTCCAAGACCAAAACCAAAGGGCTAATCATGACACTTTCCCTTTCGAATCCCAAAGATATTATGGATTGTTTCCTTCAGGATGAAGGTGTACGAGACCTATTGAACATGTCTGAGAATGAGGTATCCTAGTGACCCTTCTATTAGGTATATTACCCATAGGTGGCTCTCATAGGTGGGAGGTTGTTCTCACCTAAATGTCACACACATGCAACATTTTAGATAATATTGGAGAAGGACAACATCAACATACAACATGCATTTCATTAATGACATCCTCATCAAATTCACAATGAGAATTGAACCTTAGAATGATAAAGTCATTAATTATGGACAACTGTGTAGATTTTGTTTGAAACCTGCATGGATCAACATTGTTGGAATCGATTTAATACTCAGAAGGGGGGTGAATCAGTATTAGTGCAGTTATCAGCAGATTTTACCTTCTTTAAAAGATTAGTCTTTTCTTTAATCTTGATCTTTTAATTATGCATCCAACATAAATAAAACATTGCTCCACATATGCACCAAGACAAAGCACACATAACACACATGATTTTGACGTGGAAACCAAATCGGGAAAAAAACACAGAATGCTCTTTTGTAATGAAAATAATGCATTCAAGGAAGCACTGAATTCTTGTTTTTACCAGCACCCACTGGAAGGAGGCACCGAGCCCCTGGTTTTACAGGAACCGACCTGAAGGAAGCACTAAATCCCTATGTTCTCTAGCACCAACTGGAAGGAAGATACAACCTCCTTCTCCTTTCCCCATCCTACTACCCAGATGAACAATATATGATGTTTCCTTACTAAACTTCCAACTTGTGCACACTTCCGATCTTCTTATTTTAGTTCTGTTGTGCACTACCTTCGTATGAAGATGATTCACTTTTACTATGTTGCATACATCACTTGACTTCTCATTCCACTCCATTCTTCACTTTTGTTGATGACTTACGTCATATATTGTGTGTTTATGATCTTGCAGTGTGCATCACGGTTCACTCTGTCATTCTGCTACTGCAATCACCAACTAATAATGTGCTTTCAATTGATAGCTTGTTGTTATGATATTATGCACCAATATCAGATGTAACTATGCACTTACTAAGATGTGTCTGTTATGTATAAGTGCCACAGTCTTTTGGACAATCTGCGACATGTTGTGCATCAAGTGATTCGTCCTTTCAGTTTAATTCACTTGTCTCAGATCATCCTCATCATGACACACATACTGGATTCTGTTGTTGCTCTGTCGTTGTGCATCTAATGGAATTCTTTACTTCGCACACTTCACTTCAACATTCATGCATCAACCAAACTGCTGTGCATCTTCTGATATACTGTGTTTCTGTCTCTATGCTTCTTTCTTACCACATCTGTGAAGTTTTGCATGCTATCAGCAATAATTTCATTTGGTTTTCACTCACTTGCACATACTTCTATGATTCTTCTTTTCAGTGTTTGTGCATCCACCACAGATCTACAACATCATTCTATGCACCATCAGTATTTCATTATGTTGCATGTGCACACTCGGCTCCTTGCT
Source organism: Larix kaempferi (assembly GCA_027924585.1). NCBI lineage: Eukaryota > Viridiplantae > Streptophyta > Pinopsida > Pinales > Pinaceae > Larix > Larix kaempferi. The sequence continues at coordinate 27,813,458 of BSBM01000074.1, read as the reverse complement.
AGATCATGATGTTCTATCCTCGAGCCCTTGATGCCTTGAATATAAATCTATATATTCCTCTTGAAGATCTATAGACTTTCCATCAAGCTTGCTTCAAATATCCAACTTGCATCTCTATTTATACATGTTTTGCATGTATTGTATGTCCACAAATTGGTTGTGGCATTCCTTCTTCCTTGCTTCACGGATTGTGTTTTTTTCACATGGCATCTTCTACGTTGTTGATGTGTCATCCTTTGTGAGTCTTGCGCATCCATGGTCCACGACTTAGTGGAACTTTACACCTCTCTGGTGTAGTCTTGCGCTCTCGATGTACCATTTCTGTGTGGAACATGCACATGCATGATCTTCGACTTGGTGGTACTTTCACCCTTGTAGTACCACCACTTGTGGGTATTGCACACTTGCTATGTCACTGGCTATGAAATTTTCTCATATACTAACTTCAACCGCTACACCCTTATTGGAACTTGTGCCCTTTATCAACTAAAAGCATCTTCTGATTGGTGATGACCTGCCCGCTTTCAAGACTGTTCAACCATCAGTTGTTTCTTGCTACTTGCGCACACCCGATCTTTGACCATACAATGTTTAGACTTGCTTGCGCATTCTAGAATATTCTTTTGATTTTATTGTGCACTTGTACCTTTCCTTGACCAACTCCTTGGCTGCTTGTGCACATGTACCTTTGTCCAACCAATTCTTTGGTTTCTACCTTGAGAGAATATGACTTGGTGGACTCGACATCTGCGCAAGAACCACATGTAGTAGGATACATTACTTATGTATTTCTTTGAACTGGATATGCATGATGTATATTCATTATGTACTTCTTCATACTGGGCATCAATGATGTATCCTTGGACACACATATTCATATTGGATGCAACTTCTAGATATACTTCTTTAGATTGGAATCCATATCCTTCACCATCTTGTGCATATATTGCTTCAAAGTGGCTTCCATATACTTATTCAAACTGTTGTAGGAATATTGTATCCACTTTGACATCAGTTGACATCAATGACTCAAACTGAATCAATTAACATCCTCTTTGACTATTTAGGGAACCAAAATCCTCTATTATTGGGCACTATCATGACTAGTTTATTAGAAGTCCCATCCTTTTAGGGTGGTGCATGCCAAGACCGAAACCAAAGGGCTAATCAGGACACTTTCCCTTTTGAATCCCAAAGATATTCTGGATTGCTTCCTTCAGGATGAAGGTGTACGAAACCTATTGAACATGTATGAGAATGAGGTAGTCTAGTGACCATTCTATTAGGTATATTACCCATAGGTGGCTCTCATAGGTGGGAGGGTGTTATCACCTAAACGTCACACACATGTGACATTTTAGCTAATATTGGAGGACATAATCAACATACAACATGTATTTCATTAATGACATCCTCACCAAATTCACAATGAGAATTGAACCTTAGAATGATAAAGTCATCAATTCTGGACAACTGTGCATATTTTGTTTGAAACCTGCATGGATTAGCATTGTTGGAATCAATTTAATACTGAGAGGGGGGGTGAATCAGTATTAGTGCAGTTATCAACAAATTTTACCTTCTTTAACATATTAGTCTTATCCTTAATCTTGATCTTTTAATGATGCATCCAACATAAATAAAACATTCATCCACATATGCACCAAGACAAAGAATACACAACACACATGATTTTGATGTGGAAACCAAATCAGGAGAAAACCACAGAATGCTCTTTTGTAATGAAAATAATACATTCAAGGAAGCATTGACTTCCCGTGTTTACCAACACCAATTGGAAGGAGGCATCGACCCCCTGGTTTTACAAGCACCGACTTGAAGGAAGCACCAACTCCCTATGTTCTCCAGCATCAACTGGAAGGAGGCTAAAAACTCATGCTCCTTGCCTCATCCTACCGCCTAGATCAACAATATATGATGTTTCCTTGCTAAAATTCCAACTTGCGCACACTTTTGATATTCTGATATTAGTTATGTTGTGCGCTACCTTCGTATGCAAATGATATACTGTCATTCCATTGCATACATCACTTGAATTCTCATTCCACTCAATTCTTCACTTCTACTAATGACTTACATCATATGCTGTGTGTTGTTGATCCTGCAATCTGCATCACAGTTCACTCTATCATTCTGCTACTGTGCAACTGCAATCACCAACTAATAATGTGCTTTCAATTGACAGCTTGTTGTTATGAGATTATGCACCAGTATCAGATGGAGCTATGCACTTACTAAGATGTGTTTGTTTTTTTTAAGTGCCATAGTCTTTTAGACAATCTGCAACATGTTGTGCATCAAGTGATTCATCCTTTTAGTTTAACGCACTTGTCTCAGATCATCCTCATCATGACGCACATACCGGATTCTGCTGCTGATCTATCGTTTTCCATTTGATGGACTTCTTTACTTCGCACACTTGACTTCAACATTCATGCATCAGCCAAAATTCTACGCATCTTCTGATATACTTCGGTTCTGTCTCTGGGCACCATCAGTATTTCATTCTGCTTCATGTGCACACTCGGCTCCTCACTAGATCATGATATTCTATCCTCGATCCCTTGATGCCCTGAATATAAATTTGTATCTTCCTCTTGAAGCTCTATAACCTTGCCATCAATCTTTCTTCAAATCTCCAACTTGCATATCTATTTATACATGTTCTGCATGGATTATGGTGGACTCCAGGAATGTATACCTTTTTGAAGTAGATATACCTGAAGTTTACTTTAAATATCGACCAGGGAGTGTACAAACTTGAGAGTGTACTCAACACTGTATGTGCACTATGGGATAATATTTATCATTATAAGTGTCCTATGTATTCTAAAGGATATTCTAAGGAAGCAGGAAATATTGTTCTAGGGAAACTAAAAAGCATAAAATGAAAGCATGTGAATCCTATTTTATGAAAGCAGAAAATGAAAGCAAATCTATTTTATCAAAACAAGAAATGAAAGCATGTAAATCTATTTTATCAAATAAAATGTTGAAAGCAGATAAATCCTATTTTATCAAATCAAATGCTGAAAACTGATAAATCCTATTTGATCAAATCAAATGCTGAAAACTGATCAATCCTATTTTATCAAATCAAATGTTGAAAACAGATTAAATCCTATTTTATCAAATCAAGAAAGGGAAGCATGCATAACTTTGATATAAGAAGCTTGAATCTAATATAAAAGAAGGCAAAGATCCATTTTATCAGTAATCACAAACTATTATCTTGGAAGCACGAAAACATAGATCTGGTCTTTTTCTGGAAATGCTATAAAAAAATGGAAATTCAGATATGAAATTTGCCTGTGCAGATGGCATGTACAGGACTACAGATAGTGTATTACATAACTACAGACGCAATGTTATTGAACTACGGAAAGAAAAGTGCTTTTGCTGAAATTGAAATCTGATATTTGAACGAATGCTGAAGTTAATTCACGCACAATGATGATGGAAATAATTAATAGAATGCATGAGAAATACCTGAAACAAAGCACGAAACTCCTGATTTACATATTGAGGAGGGCCTACCCAACACGTATCTCGGGAGGGAAAGAAACTTATGAACTCACAAGATTAAGAGAACGTTGATCTTTCATTATTAGTTCATAAATCCATGCTACAGAAAATGTAAAACAAAGATGTCTCATCAACGAAAATCCTGAAGATTGTTTTTAGAAAATGTCTCCAGACCCCCTGCTACTCAAGAGGTCCTATTTATTATTACTTCTAACCTAGCTTTACATTGAAAATCAGGATCCTAAATAACAAAATTCTTTCCTACAAATCAGGAGAAAATGGGATCATTGTGTCTCTTGCAATCTTTAGTTTGGAGCTTGGTCATTTGTTATTCTTCCAGGTCACCTATGCCCTATCCACAAATGTCTTTATTCATATGATTAGTAAATAAAAATTCTAAAACATAAGAAAAGATAATTGCTAAATTACTTCATTTAATCATCAACCAAAATGCATTCTCCCCTACAGAAAGATGTGTTTTCTTATCCTTTCTTCGCTTATGTGTGGCATAAAAAGATTCTATGGAGTACCTATATCTTGGGCTCATCAGATTGTATGTCCACAAGTTGGTTGTTTCATTCCTTCTTCCTTGCTTCACGGATTGTGTTTTTTCCACATGTCATCTTTTGTGCTGCTGATGTGTCATCCTTTGTGAGTCTTGCACATCCATGGTCCACAAATTAATGGAACTTTACACCTTAGCAGTGTAGTCTTGTGCTCTCGATGTACCATTGATTTTTGGAACATGCGCATATGTGATCTTCGACTTAGTGGTACTTTCACCCTTGCGGTACCACCAATTGTGGGTATTGCGCACTTATTGTGTCATCGGCTGTGAAATTTGCTCATATACTAACTTCAACTGCTACACCCTTCTTGGAACTTGTGCACCCTTTATCAATTGAAAGCATCTTTTGATTGGTGATGACCTGCGTGCTTTCAAGACTGTTCAACCATAATCTATTTCTTTCTACTTGCGCAAACCCGATCTTTGACCATACAATGTTTAGACTTGCTTTCACATTCCATAATATTCTCTTGATTTGCTTGCGCACTTGTACCTTTGCTTGATCAACTCCTTGTCTGCTTGTGCACATGTACCTTTTTCCAACTAATCTTTGGCTGCAACCTTGAGAGAATATGACTTGGTGGAATTGACATCTGCGTAGGTACCACATGTAGTAGGATACATTACTTATGTATTTCTTTGAACTGGATTTGCATGATGTATTTTGCTTATGTACTTCTTCATACTGGACATCCATGATGTATCCTTGGACAGACATATTCAGATTGGATGCAACTTCTAGATATATATTTCTTCAAACTAGCATTCATATCCTTCACCATCTTGTGAATATATTCCTTCAAAGTGGCTTCCATATACTTCTTCAAACTGTTGTAGGAATACTGTATCCACTTTGACATCAGTTGACATCAATGACTCAAACTGAATCAATTGACGTCCTTTTTGACATTAGTTGACATCAATGACAACCAAAGTTGAACAATCTCCCCCTTTGGCATTTATGTCAACACCTTATGAAGCTGTGTATAATTTTCTTTGAACTGTATGCTTCATCTGTACTTTTCGCAGTGCTCCCACTATGTATAGGCTCCCTTGATTTCTTCAATCCTTTGACTTCTGCGCAATACTTCTTCCTATTTTTGTTACTTCTGCGCAGACCATTGATCTACTTCACGTTGTTTCACGTCTTCTACAATTTCATGTTGTCTCTTCAATAATCTGCTTCACGCTCTTTCACGTTTGTTGCCTCTGCATGTTGTCTCTTCAATAATATGCTTCACGCTCTTTCACGTCTCCTTTTCATTCATCTTTTCTCCTTGACTACTGTTAGTTCTTCTCAGCTCCATGCCTCAGCTTTATGCATCTTCCCCAATCGGCTTTGATCTCATTCTTTTCTTCATGCTGGTTCTTCTTGCATTCAACTTCATGTCATATGTACAATCAGCTTCATGCTTATCTCCCCATTTGACATCAATGGCAAAGAGGTGCCATTACTTGTGCAATGTAGGTTCTTCTTTCATTTTATTTTGCGTTAGTTTCTACCTCAACTATTTTTAGGGATGACTCCCCCGATCTTCATGCTTCATTGTTCCTTTGTTGATATCCTGCATATTTCTTTCATAATTATCTTTTATTGCTTTCTTGATACAAGTGTTACATTACTCCTTCATCTTGATCTCATGTTCCCGTCACAAAAATTCATCATTCTTTGCGCAGTGATTCATGCAAACATCCTCTCGTGCCAACTATGCAGTGCCAATCCTTTCCTGGATTCATGCCTCTTTATTTGGGTTCTCACTATGTTGAGAATTAAGAACCATGCCCAGTTTTTCCCCGAGATAGTAAAATGTGCTTCGTGGAAGAGGTTTCATAAATATATCCACAATTTGTTCCTTGGTGTCAACATATTCTAGCTTGATAACATTATCAGCAACTTTCTCTCACACAAAGTGATACTTGATGGGAATGTGCTTAGTTTTGCAATGCATAACAGGATTTTTGGAGATACCGACTGTGCTTTTGTTGTCGCATAGAATCTGCATTGGCGGATTTATATTTACTTGCAGATCCTTAAGGGTTTGTTTCATCCATAAAAATTGTGAACGAAAGGAAGTTGCTACAATATATTTATCTTATGTTGTGGATAATTCGACTGATGGTTTTTTTTTGTTGATTCATGACACAAGACAATTTCCTAAGAAAAATGCAGCTCCACTAGTACTTCTTCTATCATCTATACTTCCTACCCAGCCTACATTGGAGTACGCTACCAAGTCTAGTTTTTTGCTTCATGGATACCATAAGCCAAGATTCATGGTCCCTTTCAAATGCCTGAAAATTCTCTTGACTGCTTGAACATGTGTTTCCTTGGGTGTTTCCTGAAATCTTGCAACAAGTCCAGTGGCTTGCATGATATCCGTTCTTGAGGTAGTTACATATAGTAGGATGCTAATCATGGATCTGTAAAGCCTCTGGTCAACTTCCTTAGACTCATCTTCTTTTCTCAACTTGCACCCCATGACCATGGGTGTACAAATTGACTTGTAGTCTTCCATGTTGAATTTATTCAGCATTTCCTTCACATACTTAGATTGTGAGATGAAGATGCTCTTATCCAATTTGGATATCTGCAATCCAAGAAAAAAGGATAATTCCCCAAGCATGGACATTTCAAATTCCTTCTGCATATCTTTGGAAAATTGCTGACTCATTCTATCATCATTGCTTCCAAAAATGATGTCATCAACATATACTTCCACAACTATCATTTTCTCATTCTCAATATTTATATAAAGGTTGTTGTCTACACTGCCCCTTCTAAAGCCTTGTTGTTGCATATATTTATCCAACCTTGAATATCAGGCCCTAGGAGCATGTTTAAGTCCATAAAAAGCTTTCTTCAATTTGCAAACATAATCTTTGTTGCCTGAAAGTGAAAAACCATATGGTTGTTCAATGTATACTTCTTCTTCAAGATCTCCATTTAGAAATGTTGATTTTGCATCCATTTGATAGACTTTAACATTTTCTGCACACGCATAGGCAAAGAATAACCTGATTGCCTCCATTCGCGCCATAGGTGAAAAGGTTTATTCAAAGTATACTCCTTCAATCTGCATGTATCCCTTGCACACCAGTCTCGCCTTATTTTTGACAACTTGTCCTTCATCGTTTAGTTTATCCTGAATACCCACTTTGTTCCAGTAACATTCTTATTCTTAGGTCTTGGAACAAGTTCCCAGGTTTCGATCTTTTCAATTTGAACTAACTCTCCATTCACGGCCTTCATCCAACCTTTATCAGCTTTGTCTTCTTCAATTCCTTCTGGTTCTATTTGAGACAACAACAAAAAATGTACTTCCTGAGTTGGATTTCTTAGACTTCTTATGGTTCTTACACCAACATCCTTGTATCTAATAATCAAGTTTCCTGAATGATTCTTTTGGACATATCTAGAAGGGACCTTTGTATCCTATTTTCCTTCTTCTAATCTGTGCTGATATATCTCCTCTAGTGGAACTTTTGTTTCTTGATTTTCTGGTAGCTCTTCATATGGTTGTTCTAGCATAAGTAAATCATCATCTTCTTCTATTCTCCTATGAGTCAATACTTCATCAACTCTCACTTCTGGACTTTCAACCATCTTTCTAAGTCGCAAATTATAACACTTGTAGGCTTTTCTTCTGGAGGAATAACCAAGGAAAATCCTTCATCTGATATGGAATCAAATTTTCCAAGGTTTTCATCATTTCTTTTGATGTAGCATTTGATTCCGAATATTATGGAATGCTTAACTGTAACTGGTCTTCCTTTCCAGAGTTCATATGGTGTTGAATAACGGTTTGTTCTGATCAGACATCTATTGAATATGTGAACAGTTGTATGAATGGCATGTGTCCAAAACATATATGACAACTTTGATTCGTTCAACATTGTCCTGGCCATTTCTTGAACAGTTTTGTTTTTCCTTTCCGCCATCCCATTTTGTTGTGGAGTTCTAGATGCTGAAAATTGCCTTCTAATTCCATGTTTGTCACAGTAGTTATCAAACTTGTTTGAAGTATATTCTCCTCCATTGTCAAATCTCAAACACTTTGTTCTCAAATCCGATCCATTTTCAACCACTTCTTTAAAAATTTTGAAACATTCGAACATTTCTGATTTTTCCTTAAGAAAGAACACCCACATCATTCGGGTGTAATCATCAATGAAAATAAAAAAGTAAGACTCACCATTCTTTCCTATGGTTCTCATTGGACCAGAAAGATATGAATGAACCATTTCCAAGGGTTTTGAGGTAGTGTACTCATTTGTTTTGAACTTAATCCTTGCTTGTTTCCCATGTATGTAGTGTTTGCAGAATGAGTTTGGTGGCTTAGTAGTTCTTGGAATGTCCCTCACTACTTGTTTTCTATTGATTCTGACAAGGTTGTCAAAATTTATGTGTCCCAATATTCTATGCCATAGCCAACTTTTCTTGGTTTGTCCCATGTAGAATTTCTCTTCCTTCTCCTCATCTAGAATATAGACATTGTTAGGAGTCTTGAAGGTTGTTGCTACTATTATTATTGTATCCTTGTTTTATATTTTGCATTTCTCTGAGTCAAATGTGAGAGTGTGTCCTTGGTTGCACATCTGGATGACACTCAGAATATTGTGTTTCATGTTTTTGATTAATAGGACATTTTCTGCCTTGGTCCTTTTGGTTCCTAGGCTTTCCAAACCCTTTCCTAAGATTTTGTCTAAGCCATTATCCCCAAAGTAAACATTGATCTTCTCTAAATTCCATAAATGTGTTTTTATCACCTGTCATATGCTTGGAACACCCGTTGTCTATGTACCATTTCCCCCCTTTTACTTTGTGCATGTAATTCTAAGCTGCAGGCTTCCTGATGGACTGATCCTTTTGATCTTCAGCTGTTTCAGTGGATTGCATAGGTTGCTGCTGATTTTCATAGTTCTGATTGTCATGACCATGATTCTTACTGTATTCATCATCTAGGCTCAAAACACTGAAGGGATTGGGATCTTCTTTTAATATTTCAGTTGGTTTTCTGATATTTCTCTATTTAGGATTTATCTGATTTCACAACTAGCCATTCTTCCTAGCGTATGCTAACACACAAGCTCTGAAATATATTGCTTTATAACCAAAATTACTACAGTAATAGAAATTTCCCAAGAAGAGATTTTGGTACTTGATAGGATAGATTCTCCAGAGATGTACAAGCTCATTTTTCGGATGACTTGGATTTATGTGCTCTTCTTCAAACTTCTGATCTATCCTCGAAAGTGGAGGCTTGAGTGCGTCTGCATAACTTTTAACAAAGTGTGATTCTTCATTAAAGTTGTTTCTGCATTTTTGTTCATCCTCCAGCTGAAGGCTTAATTTTTGGATTTCGTTCCTCAGAGAGACAATTTCGGCTTCCATACTTTCACACTTATCTTCTTTCAGTTTCAACTTTCTGGTGGTGTATGCCTCCAATATCAGAAGAGATTCCTGTAGGATCTTAATTTTCTTCCTTGACTTATTCAATTCATCTAGAGCACTGATAAGTTCCCCTTCAAAATCTAGTTCATCCATCTATTCATATTTTGAATCCATGTCTGTTGAGTTCTACGTAAGTATCTTCCTTCCAGATGTTAAGTTGTTGCTGAAGACACCTGCTTATACATCACTTGACTTCTCATTCCACTCAATTCTTCACTTATGTTGATGAATTACATCATATACTGTGTGTTGTTGATCCTATAGTCTATGTCACGGTTCACTCTATCGTTCTGCTACTACGCAACTGCAATCACCAACTAATAATGTGCTTTCAATTGATAGCTTGTTGTTATGAGATTATGCACTAGTATTAAATGGAACTACGCACTTACTAAGATGTGTCCGTTCTATTTAAGTGCTAGAGTCTTTTAGACAATCTACGACATGCTATGCATCAAGTGATTCTTCCTTTCAGTTTAACGCACTTGTCTCAGATCATCCTCATCATGACACGCATACTGGATTCTTTTGATGCTCTATCATTGTGCATATGATGGACTTCTTTACTTTGCACACTTCACTTCAACATTCATGCATTAGCCAAACTTCTGCGCATCTTCTAATATACTTCGATTCTATCTCTATGCTTCTTTCTTAACACATATGTGACTGTCTGCGTGCTGCCATCAACACTATCATTTGATCCTCACACATTTGCACATACTTTTATGATTCAGACTTTCAGTGTTTGCACATCCATCACAAATCTATAGCATCATTTTGTGCACCATTAGTATTTCACTCTACTGCATGTGCGGACTCAGCTCCTCACTAGATCATGTTGTTTTGTCCTCAAGCCCTTAATGCCCCGAATATAAATCTATATCTTCCTCTTGAATTTATATAGCCTTCCCATCAAGTTTGCTTCAAATATCCAACTTGCATATCTATTTATACATGTCCTGCATGGATTGCATGTCCACAACTTGGTTGTGGCATTCCTTCTTCCTTGCTTCACGGATTGTGTTTTTTCCACATGTCATCTTTTGCGATGTTGATGTGTCATCCTTTGTGACTCTTGTGCATCCATGGTCCACGACTTAGTGGAGTTTTACACCTCATTGGTGTAGTATTGCGCTCTCGATGTACCATTGCTTTGTGGAACATGTGCACATACATGATCTCCGACTTGGTGGTACTTTCACCCTTGCGGCACCACCACTTGTGGGTATTGCGCACTTGCTTTGTCATCGGTTGTGAAATTTAATCATATACTAAATTCAACTGCTACACCCTTCTTGGATCTTATGCACCCTTTATCAACTGAAAGTGTAATACCCCATTTTGATCCTTAGGATATATTAGCTTTTTATGTAAATACTGTATGCATGTGATGTATGTTTTCCTAGCGTGGATCTCAAGGCCAAGGCCCCGCTAGTGGATGCTCGAATTTTATTTAAAAGGCAAGTATTAGATATTATGTTACCCATGTGCTATTTAGCCATGGAATATTGTAAAAATGATGTAAATATACATCATGCAATAAAATACAAAAACTGGTTATGGAAGCAACTAATGAGAAGGGGCCATGTGTATCCACTAGGGAGTGGTGAGGGGGTTGTGGGATTGAACCATAGGTTGCCAAATGTCATTGTGAGAACTATTTGAATTTCCTTGCTGACATTTAATTCTGTTGTAAGTTGTTGAAGAATTCAGTCCATGGCTTCAATGGAGTATGAGCAACCCAGAAATTCGTATGGCAGAGTATGGGCTTTGTTTTCTTAACCCACAAGTCACTCTACCTCATGGGAATTGATTATTTCTCATTCCCATCCCATTGTTGAAGAGCCCAGCATCAATTTTCATCCATTACGAATTCCCAGTAGTGAGAAAAACCAGAAATCGCAACTTTGCCAGAACCCACGTTTTGAAGTGCCATAAACGCTCAGAATTGGTATTTGACAGTGAAATCCAATGGGGGATCCATAGATATGAACCTTGGGAGAAATTGAGAGTATTAGATACCCCTAAATCCATTGGAAAACCCAGTTTTTATAGCCCAGAAAACCAGTGACGGGATTGAGTTATTTGTTGACATAATTGTGAGAAATCCAAGTGTGAATGTTTGAACAGAGGATTAGATTGCTTGAATTTAGCCTGAGATGTCTGTAGCTCTGTGGTTGAGCTCACTGGCTTAGCACCCTCCTCCTCTGCTTATTGCATGCTTGATAAACCCAACTGTGTGTTGGCTTAGCATGACTGTTTGAGTGAAACCATTGCTGTGAGTGAGCCTGTTTAGTTCCTCCTTAGTGGATACACAACCCAGCTCGAGGGTGATCTCTCAGCTGAAAGAATATAGGCTAGACAGAGATCTATGGTTACATTTCCGTGACCGCGACTTGACTTTCCGCACCCGCAATGTCGGGTTGCGGGTTGCGGGGTGGCAAAAAAGAAAAAAAAGTATAGAGCCCAAAATTTGATTTTTGGATAACAGGAGCTTGTAGGATCAGAATTTGATGAGTTCACTGGCATTCTGAGGCTATTGACGGAGGCCATGAATGAACCAGTGATGATCCCGAGCCCATTATGCTCCAATTTGGCATAAATTTGGGATTAGTGGCTTTTACATATTGGTGTCCAAACGCTTGACAAAAAGTCGGATTGAGCTGAAACTGATATGGAGTGGTCATGGAGCAGACACGGTGTTAATTTTGGAGTTTTGGAGCCAAAATCCAAAGGATGTGGAGTCGGGGTGAGTGTGAAGGCAAAAAAACACTATTCCAGGCCACATTTTTTGAATTTTGAAAAGCTTGCAGTGGATGAAAGTGACCCTGTAATTGGGATTCAAGAAATTTACTGAACTCAACATTTCTTAATCCCATTAAAACAGACAAATCACATTAGACAAATATTTTCCAGAAATGCACTGTTTGGGAAATAGCCATTTTTGGCCCAAAATTTGAAATTTTGGAAAAATGTGAAAAGTGGAAAGTAGTCAAATCCATAATTTAATAGAAATTAAATGGTACATCGAAACATATATCCGAGAGTTGCTGAGTGTTCCTTGTTGTATTTACTAACTTCGCCCGCTAGAAAAGTTTTCCTGATTCCTTCTAGATTTACTTCTACAGGTGGCTGAAGTTGGTCTTCCATGATGTTTTGCAACTATGTAAAAGTGCATAATTTTAGTGAAAATTGTCATTGTTGAAGTAATGTAATTTCCACATCCGAAGTCAGAATGAAGCACGTGGATAGGCATTGGAAAGATATCCAATAGGGAACAATGGTGCATAACCAGAATTTGAATGAGGTTGTCATACCTCAGAGTTATGCAGAGTAGAAAAGTGCCAGTGGTTGTTTTGACAAAGATTGTTGTCAATATGAGCAATTTCTAGAATTACATGCCTGGAAAGTAGCATAGACCATGAGATTGAACCATCTATGATGTGGAAGAGGAATTCCATGCAAAGATGAGAGATTGGAAAAGGAGAATTCCTTAACCCCTGTCTTGCTAACCATATTCATATTTTATAAGCTTTGTGTACATAAAATTATGGCATTGGAATGCTGAAAATGCAAGAGATTAGATGGGTGGCATGAATATGCATCGGTTGACATATTAATAAACATTGCACAGTTCATGAGCAGATGTTTGTGCACACATATGATATTACATATTGGTAAAAGTAGTAAGATTCTACATATGCAATGAACCACTAATGGAAAATATTGTGGTTGATAATCACTATTGGTGTTGGTATTGGTTGTAGGACCAAAGACAGCAGAAGCATGGCTAAGTATGGTAATGATGTTGTTGCATGTGGCGAACAACCTTATGAAGAAAAATGTTAGGTAGCGAATTGATATGAACCCCCTGGTTGTAAGCCCATAAAATTTGTGTTGTGCCCCATTGACTAAAAACTGCATCCAAAGTTCAGCAAAATCCCATAAGATGGGGCCAAGTGTGCGTAACCATTGAGCGCCCAAAACCACATCACATCCTCCTAAGGGACAAGGAAAACATGTGAGAGCGCAGGTTATAATCTTCCATAGAGATACACACATTGTGACACTTCCCCTTGCAAGGTAAGGTACCCCCATTGGAAACCATGACTTCAAAGTTGGAGCAAGGATGGACAAAACAATTAGCCTGTTTGGCAATCCGAGGATCAATAAAGTTATGAGTGCTACCAGAATCAATGAGTATGGTAAGAGGGAGCTTCTTGAAATATCCCCTGACTCGCATTGTTTGTGGGGTGGTGACGCCGGTTACAACATGGAGAGATATCTCAGGTGGGTCGTCCTAAGATGGGGTGTCAACAGGTGGGTGTTGAATGTCGACCTGATCATCTACTGTATCTGGAGCTTCTTCATCAAGTTCTGAGGCAGGCGGAGAATCCACATCCAAGAGATAGAGCTTTTGTGGAACACATCTATGTCCCCGAGTGAATTTATCATCACAATTATAACAAAGCCCTTTTTCTCGACGTGCCTGCATCTCTGTTTCAGACAATTGCTTGATAGGAGTTTAGTTGAGGAGCAGACGTGATGGGAGGTCGTTGGGAACCCATATTTCTGAAGGGAACAAAGGTGGGTTTTGAGAATTGTTGAGCTACGATCTTGTCCTCGTCCAGTTTTAGCCAACCCTAGGACTTCTATCATTGTGTTGGGACAAATCATTTTGACCTTTGAGCGGATTTCATCCTTGAGACCACTGATAAAACAACTCCTGTAGAATTCATCAGACAATCCTTCTATGTGATTGTCTAGTTTCTCAAATTCCATATGATACTCTCTCACTGTGCCAGTTTGGTGAAGTTTAGTGAGTGCTCCTGTGAAGTCATCAAAAACACTAGGACCAAATCGTGGCAAAAGGAGTTGGTAAAAATCTGTCCAGTTTGGCTCGGGATGAGCTTTGATGTACCAACGGTTACCATTGAAGGGCTTCCTGTTCCAAATGAAAGGATGCAAGTGGAACTTTCCTGAACATCAAAAGTATTATGCAGACTGAAATATTGTTCTGCTCGATATATCCATCCAGTCGGATCAGTACCATTGAAGCGAGGAAAATCAAGCTTTGGCCCACGAAAATTGCTGGAAGAAGAGAACCCGGTGGCTGCAAAAGATTCTGGTTGTCGGTTATTGTTCATGGTTGAATGCTGAAGATGGAGGCTGAGAAATTTTTCATCCAGATCTTGGAGTTTGGTTTGGATGGCTACAAGTGCTTCCTCCGTGGTGTTTGCTCCTGTGCGAGTGACAACCATAACCAGTAATTTTTTTTTTTTTTGGGGGGGGGGGGAGGATGGATAGAAAAACACAAACACAAGCTTATTTAGTAAGGGGAAATTTGGATTTGGGAAAAAATCGGAGGGGTAATTGGGGTTTGACTAGGTTTTCGACACTTTCCTAAGGGACAGGGAAGCAAAAAATGGGGATTTCAGAAGCGGGAACTCTATGGTAAAATTTGAAGGCAATCGGGTGAAAATTGAAGAAGTTATGGCAAACCCTAAAAATAGACAAATGTGGGATTTCTGGTCTTGGGAAGTGGAATTTGGGATAGGGTCTTCAGGAATGAAATATGCAAAATGGGATTGCAGGGATGTCAGTGAAGTTTCAGAGAAAACAGAGTTGAAACAAGGGAGATATTTTTTCTTTTCCAGAAATGGATCGGCAACAGTGGCGCGGAAGGGATCCGCAACAGATGGATCTGCAACGGCGCGGAAGGAATTGAAAATGGCTGGATCTGAAACGGCGAATAGATCTGGAACGACTTTCAGAATAGATCTGAAACGGCTGGATCTGGAGCGGAAGTGATCGGCAACAATTCAACTGAAAATAGATATGGACCCCAGGTATGTACGGCTTCCTAACAGTTCAGTTGTTTCACTCAGCCACCAATGTTGTCTAACGGCTTGCGTATTGGAGCAGTACCCCTCACTCCACGGCTCAGGTAAAACTGATAACCGCTTTGCCACAAACGACATCTCTTGGTTTACCTCACGGGTGGGAACTAGTCAATCAGGTAGGGGTCGTTGCCCTTTTCGCTGGCAAGTCCTCTCAATGGGCCAGCTACTTTGGGGTTCCTGTGGTACTCCTCACAATGAGTTTTAGGGCTTATGCCCAAGTACTTCCCACAGTTAAGTGGATAGGGATTATTCCCAAATCCGAAGCTGCAACAGATGCGAAAAAAATTTTGGCAGAAATTCCACCCAACGAGCCCAAGAAAGTGCTCTGATACCAGATGATACGAACCGTTACACCAAAACCCCGAGGTGTTAGTGAAGGCCGTCCATTAGGATCTTAACACGAATCCATGATCAAGAGGTTGGTGGAAGAATTTTGTAATCCTCTATAAGAGACCAACGGATCAGGTAACATCAAAGGTGTAAATGGGATCCATACAGGTAATGATTTAATTATGATGATTGCATATGTGTTGAAAGGGGATTAGGTAAGAATCCATTGAACCATATTTAGTAATCATAAAATGGTATGCATTTAGAGTTGAAATGCATTCATGTGAATGCCATACTGCCATAGTGTGGTGGAGCATGGAGTGGTGAAGGAAAAAGGTCTCATACCCTATGATTGTTTAGAAATTTAAACTACATTCATATAAAAATATATCATTGCATGTGTATGTCGGTTATGAGCTTAATAATCAAAGCAAGTGAGGACCGGTGGTCCTGATTATGGTAATGCATCCTATATGATGTAGTCATGGTTAAGCCATAATATGTTTGAATGCATAGTATTCATGAATCAATACAAGGTAGCATTGAGTGGATATGTATTAAGAGATTTTGTAAATCTTGTAGTTATGCATTGAGTGTAAGCATATGAAAAGTTTGAGTAAATGTTGTAAATGTGCATGCATAAGTGTGGGTGCACATGTTGTGATGCATTGCATGAATGCATGGGGATGGTGCGTGTGTTATTGCAAACTAACTAATGAGTGAGATGATGAATTGATGATAGTTCTAGGATCATTTTATGGACTGTTATGAATGCAGAATAGTAAGTGCATAAAGAGGGAAGTCATGATCGATGGGCTGTCGGAATACTCTGTGGAAGGGCAGAGTTGTATAAATGATATGACTGTGAAATAATGAGTATCTAAAGTTTCATTTAAATTGTATAAATGATGTGACTCTACCTTGAAATTTTAGTATGATAATGATTCACGAGAAGTAAATGAGTTTGGTGATATTGATATGTTAACAACTGGAAGTGTTCGAATTATTGAGTGTTATAATTATGAAATCACTTCAGTGACTGTTGTAGCAATGAACAAATTATACGCATAGATACTCACAACATGTTTGGCTGACTGAAAGTTTCAGATTCTAGGTAGAAATGTCTTGCGTATGGCAATGAGGATAAGACCATAGTGAAGACTCAGATCTACCATGTGCAGAATCCAAAGGTTATGAGAAGGTTCTCATGGTTGTGAAATTTAACTTATGCATGAAACAGATCTGAAAATATTTTGATTTAAGTTTATGAGAATGGTCTCATGGTTGTAGATCTATTTGAAATTTTGCTAATAATTGCTAATGACTGTTTGGCTTATGTAAAATTGTGTCAAGAGGACATGTTGTAGGTGGATTCCCATGAATGGTGGAAAATATAAATCCATAATGGACAGAATGATGCCACTTACAAGAGCCAAACAATAGAAGGATAGCCTCATGGCTAAGCAAGTCAATTTTTGTAGTAGACATAATTGCAAATTATTAATGCCATTGATTGGTTATAAGACAATCATATTTGAACTGTATTGGTAAATGTTGCTGACTGTTTGGCTATTTAATAAGTGTGCCAGGAAGACACATTGCAGTAAGACCATGAGAGAGGGCCTGCAGAAGCCGAATTTCATGGGAAGGATCCCATATCTTGGAAATGGGTTTCAGGTGAAATGCCATTGAACATTTTGATAATGTCCCATCTACGCTGCATGATTGGTAAACAATATGAGTGAGATGGTAAAGATTATGTCAATAAGACATATGATGGTTATGTAACATCAAAAGGAGTTGGGATGGTAAACCGAGGGACTATCAACTCAGAGAAGGAGCCCCCATTCCTCATTAATAAAGAAAGACTACATCTGCAAATGGATAAGTGTTCTCTGACCCTAGCTAAGAATATGCACGTTTAATTGTTAGATTAAATATGCAGAGCATGTTTTGATTTTATTTCCATCATGGAAGATTGCTTGAGTATGAGTAGGGCCTACATGGCTCACATCAGAAAGGGGGTGCACACTTTTCTGATGTTGGGTTATGACAAGATTGTCAATATTGACAATCCGGTGTTTCAATGTTGGATAGCGAATGTTATGAAATGTGTTTACAGTTTTAGAGCAGCAAGACTAATGAGCTGCTTATCCTTCTTGTGCTATCAGCTTACACATATGCAATTTGGTGATTGCACGATAAACGACAAAGTAAAGAAATGGTACTCAAGAGGACTGTATGAGAAGTGGTAACCTTTGTGCAGTATGAGTGGGTATTGTGGGGCCATGCTAGCCTGCAGTCAAGAAAGTCACCTAAAAAGTTCCTAAAGGGAACCGTCGGTTTGCACAAGAGAAGGAGTGCCATCCTTGTGTGGGTGAAGAATTGTTATGCGCATTGAGGGGTTGTGACACATGTGAAAGGCTGATGCAAGCCTAAGGCAGAGTAGTAGAGCCTTGACCTATAATGTTCGGTGGTGCAGTTTCCTTCCATTGGCTGATGACCCAGATGGATGTGTTGGCTCGGCAATGGAGAGGGCCAACCAGGTATGGGACTGGTTGGGCACCACAAATTCTTGGTAAATCCAGTCGGCGTGAAGGTGTACTGGTTGAGCATTAATTATGTGATGTTTTGGAGCAGCCTGCGTGCTGGCCAAACATCCCAGTCCATGGGCGATCCCAAGGTTCGCAAAGCAAAGCAGGACCCTGTGGACCAGAGAGGAAACACACAATACAGATAAGTATTTGGTTATCTTGCAGCTTCTTGCTTATGAATATACATGTGTATATGATTTGGTTATGATTTCCTCACGGGGGATTCACTCAATAAACCACTATCATAGCACGTTCATTCATGGCATATGAAATAATACCCCTAATTTCACTAAACATTGGAAAATACCTTCCAAAATCGTTTTTTTTAACCCCCTCCCCATATGTCTTCCCAATTTAAAAAAACCCCTATTTTCACTAGATATTGTATGTATCAATTTTTTCATTAACATTTTTTATACCCCTTTATATTTCTACCTAGTATATTAATATGATACCCCTCTTATGACCCCACATGCATTCTACAATGCACCTTGCTTCTTTCAATGTATATTGTGGATGCACATTACTTCAACCACAATGCAATTACACAACCACATATCATTATGATTTACAACATCTAATGGTCTAATGAAGAGATAGGAGATCACTTCTTGTATGTCACTAGAGCCAATGCACATACTACAACATTTAGATTGCATGTTGCAGTTCCCCAATTGCTGAGTAAGCCTATTGTGGGCTAGGTATCCAATTCTCCAGGGCCTGTAACAAGCTCTAGGAGGCTAACTAAACCTCCCAAGGCCTCTAATAGGCACGATTGGTTGGGTATTCAAGCCCCCAAGGCCTATTGAGGGCCTATAACAGGCCCTAGAGGCTTAGAGCCTCCCAAGGCTATCTGTAACAACTGGCTGAGTGCTACTGGTAACAATTGGTTGTCAATGACCACTGTCTCTCGACTATGATTGACTGGAAACCCAATTCACCATGAAACCCACTGGCCTCAAGCATGCCTTAACACGCGATTTCCCTGTGTACTGGTAAGGCCGAGCCTTGCCTCAACCCAATTTCTCATCCGACCGTGATCCCGCCATCTCCATTTGGCGGATATTTGTCAGCCCGCCCATATAAAAAAGACCCCGAAGTATTTTTGTATAGTTACATTAAATAAAAAACCATTTGCCCCTTAATATATAGGCAATATAATTTTTAGGTTTTCATGAATATTTAATACAGCAATATGAATGAATGTGGTATTATATTGCCTTCTAGTGAAGCCCCCATGGATTTTCTAAACTCTTGTTTAGAGATAAATCCTATGAAAATAAACTAAACAGGTGAATTAATTCAATTTTTGAGTGTAGGTATTGTTGGAAGCAAGGACTATGAAGGCATCCTAGGGATGCATGTGGACATGTAACCGTCCTAAAGAGCTCAACATGAGCAGTAATGAAAGATGGGGCTAGTGGAACTGTGTGAGTCCTAGCATCCAAGAGTTGCAAACAGACCATGTGGAGGGACTCCATGGTTGAGAGGTATGAAATAGACCATAGACACTAAGTGTCATAGCCAAGAAGGGCAGGTCAAGCATTCACATTGAAGTGAAAGAGGCTAGGAGCATGAAAACCAGAGTGGTGGTGTAGGTTCCAGAATGGAACAAGACTAAGAGGAGAAAAATCTTATGGCTCTCTCTTTCCTTTTTATTGATGCATTTTTAAAAACAAAAAATTGTTGAATGCATGTATGGCTGAAAGTAGAGTGTGTTTATTGCTTGGAATAAATTGTGAATGCTAAAGCAGTTAATTCCCTGTGAAAGAATGGACATGAATGAGCTCATGTGCCTGTTGGGCAAGCATGAAAAGTATGAAAGTCTCATGGATAAAGCATGGAATACACATGTCAATTGGCAATTAGTTGACTGATTTTAATGTTTATATTATGCTTGGCCTAACAGAATTACAATGATGCATTTCACAAGTGAGAAAGTGAAGTTAATTAATTACAATATGTTGCAAAGCAAGTGCTACTTGTGAGCAAAGTGAATGCCAGTTGTGCACATTGTCCATGGCAGCAGACCAAAGGCTATTGGACTTGGCTGGAAGTCTCCTACAAACAATTGCCAAGACCCAAAAAAATCTTGGAGAGATGCTCAAGATATAGAAGAGGCAGAATGAGATGAGCCACAGGGTTTTGCAAGACTCTATTGTCTGCAAAGGGAGGTAAAAAGCATTATGGGAGCAATCATTAAGGAAAAGGAAAGTGGATCAATGATGAGGCATTCATCCAATTGATCCAATAAGAAACGTTCTAGGCATGAAGACACAAAGAAAATTGAGTAGGTAAAGATGAAGCAGCCAGTGAAATGTTGGAAATGTGGAGGACATCATTGCCTCCGCAACTACCCAACAAGGGGACATCAAGAGGGTAGGAGCCATAAAGTTTTCAAACTTGTGGATGAGATGAAAGGTCAAAACCAACAAAAACAGTTTGTGGAAGACAAGGGACTTAGTCCTGAAAGTTAAAAGTAAAGGATAGAACGCAGGGCAGATCTGCAAATTTTTTTGAAAATTTTGGATGTGTAAATTGTATATGTATTCCTAAGTATTGGAACACCGAGGACGGTGTTATTCTAAGAGGGAGGGGATTGTAATACCTCATTTTGACCCTTAGGATATATTAGCTATTAATATAAATACTGTATGCATGTGATGTATGTTTTCCTAGCGTGGAGCTCAAGGCCAAGGCCCCGCTAGTGGATGCTCGAATTTTATTTAAAAGGCAAGTATTAGATATTATGTTACCCATGTGCTATTTAGTCGTGGAACACTGTAAAAATGATGTAAATAAACATCGTGCAATAAAATAAAAGAACTAGCTATGGAAGCAACTAATGAGAAGGGGCCATGTGTATCCACTAGGGAGTGGTGAGGGGGTTGTGGGATTGAACCATATGCTGCCAAATGTCATTGTGAGAACCATTTGAATTTCCTTGCTGACATTTAATTCTGTTGTAAGGAAGTTGTTGAAGAATTCAGTCCATGGCTTCAATGGAGTATGGGTAGCCCAGAAATTTGTATGGCAGAGTATGAGCTCTGTTTTCTTGACCCACATGTCACTCTACCTCATGGGAATTGATTATTCCTCATCCCCATCCCATTGTTGAAGAGCCCAACATCAATTTTCATCCATTATGAATTCCCAGCAATGAGAAAAACTAGAAATCGCAACTTTGCAAGAACCCACGTTTTGAAGTGACATAAACGCCCAGAATTGGTATTTGACAGTGAAATCCAATGGGGAATCCATAGATATTAACCTTGGGGCGAAATTGAGAGTATTAGATACCCCGCAATCCATTGGAAAACCCAGTTTTTATAGCCCAGAAAACCAGTGACGGGATTGAGTTATTTGTTGACATAATTATGAGAAATCCAAGTGTGAATGTTTGAACAGAGGATTGGATTGCTTGAATTTAGCCTGAGATGTTTGTAGCTATGTTGTTGAGCTCATTGGTTTAGCACCCTCCTCCTCTGCTTATTGCATGCTTGATAAACCCAACTGTGTGTTGGCTTAGCATGACTGTTTGAGTGAAACCATGGCTGTGAGTGAGCCTGTTTAGTTCCTCCTTAGTGGATACACAACCCAGCTCGGGAGTGATCTCTCAGCTGAAAGAATATAGGCTGGACAGAAATCTATGGTTGGGTGAAACGTTGCTCTCACATAGCCAGTTGTTTGGACAACTTCATCTTCAAGATAAGTATTCTTTGTGGTTTAATTTATATGCATTATGTGTTCTGCAATGTGTTACTTCTGAATGTCAATTGTTCATGTTGATGGAATTGATATGAAGTCTGTGCATAGTATGAGAAAGGGATTGATTCTCTGCATATTGAATCACCTTTTGTTTGTGATAGATTTGTTGATGCATTACTGTTTGTCTGTGTGCAAATGTGTTTTAATTCCGATGTATTTATATTGAGTTTGAATCTGCACACAAAAGTTTTTAATTGTTAGGAATTTATGAGTAATGTTTGGGGTTGACTTTACCAAATAAGCCCGGTATGTTGGTCATGTTTCCTTCCTTGCACCGGATTGATGGAAGGGGATGTTACAGAAAGCATATTATGATTGGTGATGACCTACACGCTTTTAGGACTGTTCAACCATAAGTTGTTTCTTGCTACTTGCGCACACCTGATCTTTGACCATATAATGTTTAGACTTGCTTGTGCATTATGGAATATTCTCTTGATTTTCTTGCGCACTTGTACCTTTTCTTGAACAACTCCTTAGCTGCTTGTGCACATGTACCTTTGTCCAACCAATTATTTGGATGCTACCTTGAGAGAATATGACTTGGTGGACTTGACATCTGCGTAGGTATGACATGTAGTAGGATACATTACTTATGTATTTCTTTGAACTAGAACTGCATGATGTATTTTCCTTATGCACTTCTTCATATTGTATGTCAATGATGTATCCTTGGACACACATCTTCAGATTGGATGCAACTTCTAGATATACTTCTTCAGACTAGAATACATATCCTTCACCATCTTGTGCATAAACTGCTTCAAAATGGATTCCATATACTTCTTCAAACTGTTGTAGGAATACTATATCCACTTTGACATCAGTTGACAGCAGTGACTCAAACTAAATCAATTGAGATCCTCTTTGAAATTATTTGACATCAATGACAACCAAATTTCAACAAGCATGACTTATTCTTCAAAACATACACGATTGTACCAGCGGCAGGACCACCATCCTTTTGTGGTGCATTCAAGGCTCACAACAACACTATTGGATCCAAAATTCGAACTACCCTCTTCACATGCTTCAAAGTATTCAATAGATCCCTTCTTGTACTTGGAGGACCACTTCATGATTTGAAGCATTCATATTGGGAACTAGATGTTTTAAGGCCTTCATTTGGCCTATAAAAGGAAGCCATGGGTATGCATTCATTAGAGAGAAATATAGAGAAAGGTTATGCTACAAGAATTGGTTTGAGAGATCACATTTCAACCCATTTCTTACCTTCATTTGGAATTCAAGGCTCCGTTGTCTTCTTCCTCAAGAATTGGCTTCCATTGAGCCTCATTCTTCTAGGTGACACCATTGTAACAAGATTTACCATTTGGTTTAGACAAAGTCTCCCTCTTTATTTTATTTTGTTTAGCACTTGTGAATATTTCCTTTCATTTGTTTATTTGAGTTTTTATTTGTTATTTGATGTATGGACGACTAACCAACATATAACACTATTTCCTTGAATGCAACCTACAAGGATAGTAGGGGAGATTGCTCACTCTTGTGACATTTTTCCCTCAATAGTATTTTGGAAACTCCACTACTATTTTTGTTTAGTTTCTCATTTATAGGTTGTCATTTACTTGTAAACTTATTTGGGGTGTCTTGCAGGATCATACTCATGGTATTCATTTCCCTATCACTCAGGAATTTTAGGCTCAAGGTTCATTTCCATCAAATTTTTGGCCAATACAGTTCCTGACATTTGTTATGTGCAATTTGGAATGACTTTCTCTTCGATAGTCGTGCTATAGCGTGGGATTTTGTTCATTTATGTGCTTAGTAAATTCACACTACCTATGTAACGCCCTGCTCATGCCAATTCCCGTCTCTAGGTCAAATACTCATATTATTGTTCATTTTTAGTCTTTTTAACTTAGTTTCACTACAGTTGCAGTTTCAGTGACTACTCAATTCATGCTAAAGAATTAATTAACAACTCATAAGTTGTTTTTATTTTTCTAGAATCAAATCACATAGCTCAAATAGGAAGTAAAAAGTCATATTTTACAACTATTAGGAAAATGCTTTGAGGTTTTCAAGGGGCCTTTTACTTCTCATTAGAAGTTGGATATATCATTAGATATTTGTTGTTCGTAGAAATTATTAGTCTAGGAAACTAAAATAATTTACATCAGTTTCATCCTCATTACTTCTTGCATTCTTGTTTCAAAGCAAGGTTAGATTAGATCACTTCTACTCATAAACAAAAGACATAAAGACTCTTATTGCTTCAAAGTGTGATCTTTGCCTTGCACTCATAAGTGAGCTTGGAAAATAAAAAAGAAGCAAAAGTTGTGAAAAACCTCCCTTATCACATTTTAAATCTTGTTATACTTGTCTTTTGCAAACATAAATTCACACTTAGATATTAATTAGAAGGATTAATGAACCATCAATGTTCACATCTATTTGCTTTATTATGCTCCTAAGTTAGTTTCAAATTTTCACTTTACTTTGCTTTCAAACACATGTGTGTATCTCTCACTTGAATCGCACACCAAGGGACCTAAAGACTCCTCCTATTCGAGTATGTTCTTCATCTTGCACTCACAAGTGATATAGATGAATAAAAAAGATTGGAATATTTGAAATACCTCTCTTGTCACACCTTTAATTCAAATTTGGACCCTCATAAAATCAACATTGCATTGTAATTCTCAACCAACTAAAATCCTCCATTAAGGAGGTCATAAAACAATATTTTAGTTAGGTTAGGATTGATTGGGCTAGGAATTCAAATAATGCCCATCAATCTTCTTCATTTGGAAACAATATTGTTGTTGAATTTCAGGAGACTTTTCAAATCCCGCTACAAGCAAGTGTGATCAAACCGGGATAAGAAGGTGCAACAACTCTTGTAGGTGCAACAACTCTTTACAACATTGATAAATGCTTACGACAAATATTGCATATGCTCATATCATACTTTGTGCAAATGTTGATATTATATTCCTAGGACACTTGTACTAGGCTCAACCAGAGAGAGACTCAATGATATTTGAAAACCCAAAAGTAGACAAAAACACAATTGCATATGACTTTTGGAAGGAAAAAGTAAAATGCTATGAATTGCAAAATGCAATGTGCCAAAAGGACCCATACTTTGTCAATGTTCTAAGCAAAATCAGATTGAACAATCAATCAAAAGAAGACATAGATTAAATCAATTATTATTGCTTTAGACCACCACCCCTTGACCCACAACTATCCTACATATTCTATCAAAACAAAGATGTCCAGAGCCATAACACTAAAATGCTATCTCTAGTACATGAATAACAAATAATGCTCAATGCCATTGATGAACATGAAAACATAGGAGCAAATTTCTATGCTTACGAAAAGACAATAGTGCTACCTCCAATAATTCTCATGAAAAAAATTATGTTAGTTGAGCTATATGCTATAACTTACAACACCGAAGATGGACTAGTGAATGGCGCTGAAGAAATATTCAAAACATACACAAGCACCAATAGTGAATATGATATTGTTTGGATATAGTTCTTAGATCCAAATATTGGAAAGCACCAAAGAGCTAATTTCAATCAACAATATGACACATATACGTCTGTAGGTTGGAATCCAATTTTACGAGTTGCAAATCCATTAGCAATAGCACGCAATAAGTCCAAGATCACAATACAAACAATTTCTAGTGTAACTTTCATGTGCAAGGACAATACATCGTACGCAAGGCCTTACACTAGATGTTATGGCATTTGACCCAACTGGGATAAATCAACATGGCTTAATTTATACTGAATTGTCATGGGTTAGAAGCACTGGATCCTTGTACCTTGTACAAAAATTTAAAGCAAAGAACTTCAAGAAAAACAAAAGAATATAAGACGAGATGACAAGATTAAGAACACTTTTACCATGGAAACTAGACTTCATGCAAAACCCAATAGCCAACACTAATGCTTTATCAATTGCAACTCTAAACACATGCAATGCACCTACACATATGGATGACATTGTACATAATACAAAACTAATGAACAATATGCTAATATGTCTCCAATAAACACATTTTCACACTCCACCAAAACAAAATGAATTTGCCACATTCAACATGTTGATATCACAATTGAATTATGGACTAGTCACTTGCATAAGAAAAAATATTCAAATCAACACAACTAAGAACTACCACAATGGAAAGGTTGAACTAACTCTTATAGACATGTATTTTAAACAACCAATTTGTCTAATGAACAAATATGCAACACCATTTGAACAAGTGCAAACAATAACCGATACGATCCAAAAAGCAAAATCAGAGTCAACAAATATCAATTGCATAACTATAATAATCGGGAACATTGATATCCGTTCAAATTCTGCAAGAAGTAAATATTTGATACAGTATATGTAATCACAAAACTTGAAAGAAGTAACAAGTATATTTTCCCCTACATCACACATTATGAACCATCTTTGGACAAATGTTCCTATTGAACAATGTAAATTCAATGTTTTTGATACATATTGGATTGATCATGACATAATCTATACTTCACTGAAACTCCAACTTCAAAAGCAATAAGAAAAAAGGTTAGGTTGTGCATATTTTCAATGTATTTCCAATTTTCACATAACAATTCTTTACAAAGAAAAATGTTAGCACGTGTATACTTAGGTCTTTCAATGTATTTCCAACTCTCGCTTAACTATTAATATGCATTGGAAGCAATGGAAACATATTATATCTCTCTTGTATACCAAATACAAAACGAAAACACCACACCTAGACCAAGAAGACCAAGCATCGATTGAGCAAGAATGCGATCAACAATCAACAAACTAAGCAAAAGGGTACACTCTGACTATTCTAGTATTTATCATACTTTGAATTACTGTTACATTTATATGGAACACTATTGATCAAGGAGTACTGAAAATTGATGAACATGCAAAAGCATGATGATGACCAAGAAAACCAAGCATCGACTAAGCAGGAATGGGATCGACAATCAATAAACCCAACAAAAAGGTACACTTTGATTATTCTAGTATATGTTATACTTCGAATTATTTTTACATTTATATAGAACAATATTGATCAAGTAGTACTAAAAATTGATGAACAAGCAAAAGCATGACGATTGCAACTTGATTACAATTCAAGATCTCAGAGGCTTGAAAACTGAGAACGTCTTCCATGGAGATGTCATTGTATCATACAAAATAATAGTTTGCAGGGCACATGGTATAGAGTTACTTCGAGTTGACATGGTTGACTAGAAGGGTGAGATGACAGTCACATTAAATATACCACATAATCTTATCCCAAAACATGAAAATAAATTTCTTGAAGGGCATGGCCTTTGCGTCTCAAATTTCAAAATATCACCAAGGACAACATATGACCATGGAGACTGCAACTGCATATTAGTCATAAGCGACACAAGCACAATAGAGCCAATAAAACCTGTCTGTAGTGAATACAAATTTGTGCCCAACACCACCATAAGGCAGTTGATTTCAAGC
Organism: Larix kaempferi; assembly: GCA_027924585.1. NCBI lineage: Eukaryota > Viridiplantae > Streptophyta > Pinopsida > Pinales > Pinaceae > Larix > Larix kaempferi. The sequence goes on along the minus strand of BSBM01000074.1, from coordinate 27,785,789 downwards.
AAAAACACTTATGCAATCGACACAATCGGTGCTCTTGTAAAATCATCAAGACAAATAGGTACAAAATATGAATTAGAATTAAAACATGCAAACTAAGAGTACGACCAAGCTATGGTAACTAGTTCACAAAACAATATAAACATACAACTATGTGAATTAATCATAGTTTTACCTTAATATTTATCCATCAAACTAACACATGGATCACTTGCAGCTTTACCTTTTTTCTACATATGACTCCTGGTATGCAAAAATAAGTAAACAATTATCAAAGAACAAGATACCAATGCTCTTGTTTATAAATATTCTAAAAGGAAAAGAAGAACAAGGCAGAATGCTACGGACTACTAAAGCAATATTCATCATGTACTTGAATACAAAACGAGCAATTATTGACCTTGGAAAGTTGATTACCATGACGACAAGGGTAAAATACATGCACAATTTACTGTGAAATCATTTACTTAGATTACAATCACTAGTTTAGCTAACATATTTGCAACTTGACTTCCTGATCTCATGCAGGTTGAAGGCATGTTAACAATAACAAATGTCAATTTTGATCCATTCGTTCCAACTTGCAACATTTGTGATATGCCAACAGAAAAATTTGGAGCAATAGATCATGACAAACTTCATTGTCCCAAATGTGAATAAGTGACAACATACAGACGCTTTCCCAGATTGCACTACACAATTCAAACCTCGTCAAATGTTGAAAAACAATGCATTCTAAAAGGAATTTTGTTGACAACACTTTGACCTGCACTGGTTGATATAACGTATGAAAAATATTTGGCAAACACATCCAACATTATATACAAATTATGATATTTCCATGTGCAAGGTACTTTTACACTAGACCATGCAAATTTCATTCTACAGAAAGAACAATTACCACATAGACAAATGTGACTTGTTAAAATTGTAAGTATCAATTTTCTTTATGTCATCTCAATTAAGTCAATCTACATAAGCATTTGTAGCCCTGCTTCTTCTTCATTATTGTTTCTATCATACAATTGTCACTAATCTACTATTGTCCTTGTCTGTTAGGAAACCGTCTTGAGAAAATATCAACTAGAGCATTAATGAAATTATGGAAAATGGTCTTGAAAAAAAGTCAACTAGAGCAATAATGCAAATCTATCTGTCCCGACCATGAAACGACCTTGAAAAAAGATAAATTTGACAAATGCCAATTAAGCATCTCTTTTGTTGTACAACGCTCCAATGGAGCCAACATAGAATGAATACCGATTTCTTTTGTTTACTTGAATGACCTATTATACTTTACCAATACAAGAGCAAAGTCTTGGGATTCAATTACTTTGCCTTAAATTGTATTCCAATGAACCGATCTCTAAGTTTCTTTTGTTTACTTGAACTATTATACTTTACCAATTCACTTATACTTAGCCAATGTCTTGGGCTTCAATTACTTATAGTTCAAACCATTGCATGTATATTACACAGTGTTAGTTCAGTATTGATCATTACTTGTAACATAGGATTGTAACTTTTATTATGAAAATAAAAGTAAGCTGTTTGTAATACAAGAATTAGGCCTATAAGCTTGATATAGATATGTAATCCAATCATTTAAGATGCATATAAAAATGGTTGAATAGGTGTAATCTATTGAATATTATGAATCATTGTACTACTTAAATTGAACATGGTAATTGAAACCAATAGTTTCTGTAACAAGCTCATACCTTGAACAAAGATTTGTACCTTTCTTTAACAAGATACACATTGCCTACATTATCTCATATTAATATATAATCCCCAAACCACTGGACGGTTGTAATTACTCTGCCAACCTAACCTATGTGCAATTAAATCCTATCAATAACTTGGTAAATGTTGAGCTATAGCTTCAAGGTATAGTATGATGTCACAGTTAATGTGCTGTGATGCGTAGGGATAACTCGTTTTCTTTTTCTTTGTCTCTATTTCACATTCGCCAAGAAAGTCTTCATCTTGCGGAATTATGCATATTCGTTACTTAGTTGGGTGGACTAACTCATGAAAATTCCAGTGGTTTTTTGTTCACGTATGCGATCCCTCTCTTATGACATTTCTAAATTCCTTCTTATGTTTCTTTTAAGTTTACCACAATAATAAACGACTACGGCTATAATAACATGGGAACGCTCACAACACAATACTTCATGTGATAATTAATACATACATTATTTAAAAAATTGTCAAAAAAATCGAATGCATGGTTCTTGACCTCCATAAGTCTTGAGCATGAAGTTTGCTCCCCCTAACACTATGCATTCCATTCAAAAATTCTTATACAACATGACTTGTACTCGAACCTCCTTAACAAGAAAGCACTCGATACTAATACCTAAAGGCAGGGACTTGCTGCTACACAACCCGCCTTGTTTTCTATTTGAATAGATCACCATTTCTAACAATGGACTTACAACATGAAACTTTAATGAAAAATAAATCTCTCTTTCCTGTAGTTTTTTGTAGAAAGAAACCTTTCTGTATTTTTATGTCCATATTTTTCTAGTGTTATCTTTTACTAGAGAACAATATTTTTTAAAGGTCATATATCAAAAACTAATGCACACTTACCACTATGTAATGCTCTTATGCCCTACCTTAGGCATAGAATGTAGATCTACCATTTGTTATCTTAAAAAATCTTTACATAACATCCAAACACCATAAAACTATACAATTCTACTATAACCATTTTCAATAACTATTTCATTAAATACTTATAAAAAAACTTGTAATTGCAAATTTATAACAAACATAAATTTATGTGTATGAAAATAGTTAAATTTTGATTATGCATACATAATTGTATAGTAGATCTAACATTTACACATATTATAAAGGAGATCCATTAAAACAAGCAAAAATACCCCTAAATATAGACATTTATCTATTCTTTAAAATTTGCACAACGATTCACTTTCGAGGATTTATTGATACCAACCAACATTACATTTCCTGCGACATTAGAGGTTTCCCTTTGTTTCTCTTCTGAAATGGTTTATGCAAATATTCTTGTATTTGACGATAGGGTGACTGATCTTAAACACAGTCCCACCTTTTCATCAGAAAACTCTTGTCCCCCAACCTCTTTTCCTTCTACAATTGAATATACCCCTTCTCTTGGGGGATCCAAATACTTTCTCATATCTTATAGTTCTCTCAAAATTGGTATAGATGTGGGTTCGATTGGTGGTTTAGCTCAGGATCCCCTTGACATCTCTCCTAGAGTTCAGGGTAGGATCTTTATAATGGCCTCAGTCAGGGAATAGGCAATATGTGACGTAAGGGTAGGTAAACATAAATCCTTGAAAGGGAATCTTAGAGAGAGTACTCCTTGTACAAAGGTTATTTAATGTTGATTATGTCCCTAAATTGTAGAGAGTTAGGGATTGCCTAAAAAAAGCTTGCCCTAAAACATCTAGTTACTGCTAAACAACCTTCTATTCTTCTTCTACAAGAGACTCTGGCCTGTGGGGACCTTATTTTGTATGATCTTAGAGTTTTGCTCCCAGGATGGGATTTTGTCACTCTAGATGCTACTGGTAGATCAAGGGGATTGATTACTGGTTGGAAGACTTCTCTCTTTCTATGCACTATCAACTAGAATGTTCATTCAAGTATCGACATTTTTCTCTTCTCAAGAGAAATTGGCTAGGCTTTTAGATTTATTAATATCTATGGGCCATATCAACAGAGGGTGGATTTCTAGGAAAAATTGTTCAGATGTGGAATGATGGAGGGTGATAGAGTAGTTATTGGTGGTAATCTTAATTTTTTGCTGGGTGAAGATGAAATTTGGGGGCCAACTACTCACAAAGATGCTTTGAATGATTACTTTATCAAAATATTGGATGGGAACTCTTTATATGATAGTCCTCCTATTAAATTAAGATCTACATGGAGGAAAAAAAGAGTTGGAAATGATAGAATAGCTAAAAGATTTGACATGCTCCTTATAAATGAGGGTACTCTGAATTCTGTAGTATGCATTAGACAATGGGTTGGGGAAGGTGGTGATTCTGATCACTTCCCCATTTTCCTAGAACTAGTGGTTGCATTAGACAAACCCTCTAGTCCTTTCAAGTTTAACTCAATCTAGTTGGAAGATCAGGAGTTCAAAGATTTGGTCAGAGGCCTATGGGTCCCTTATGATAGCTCTATAATTGAATCAAAATGCATTCATTTCTTAGCAAACCTAAAGAGAATTAAGATTCGATCTACTTCTTGGGATGCTTGCTAGATTCTATACTGCGTGCTATATCTTATAGATCTACTTGGAAGTTATCTTAGATCTCGGAACAATATCCCACATCATTCTTCATGATGGACCAGTACTCTTCCACCATGACATCTTTCCAAACCTGCTAGTTTGATGCCTCCTCATAAATGGAAGGTTTGGAATCACTAATGTGACTCATCAATGCCATATAACTTGAGAACCTATGAGGTCTTTTGCTCTCCCTCAAAGTACCACTGGGAGCTGCATGCCTCGCTGCATCCCGACAAGCCTCTAGATACGACTCATCGGATCTTAGGCTTCTACCTCTCACTGTGTAGTGACCACCACAAGATATATAACTCGCTCTTGACTTATAGAAGATATGACTCACTTCTATCACTCACAAGAGATATGACTCTCTCTTACCCATTCAAGATATATGGCTTACTCTTGATCTACAGGAGATATAAATCACTCCTGTTACTTTACAAGGGATATGACTTACTCTCTTGAGCATAAACTGTCACACTGGATGTATCTGCTTTGACATCCTTCATAATGAACATGTTAATACATGACAGACATGTCCACAAGTGTTAACCATTACTAATCAAACAATTATGCTGTCCGTCAACAAAATATCAATTTAACTTAAGTAAATAAAACTCATTACTTAAAACATTGAATACTTATCTTTGTTGTCGATTCCCTCTTGATCTTTGCCTCCTTGCATAAATCATTGAAGTCCTGTTGATGCCTCGGATATTGTAGCATCAATCAGAAAGGGATTCTCCCCGATAGATTATCCCAATTAGATTATCTACCGTTTGGTATAGGGAATCCGTCCGGTTAGAGGTTCTAGCAACCGTGGATTTGGAGTTTTATTCCAATTATACCGGTTATGGTCCAATCCACCTTTCTTTTTTTGAATTTTATGTTTTATAATGACATGCAAGTGCCTAGTCTAAGTTTAATCTAAATGCAAGACTGGAAAAACAGATCTAAGTTTAAGACTGAAATAGATCTAACTATCCCTGCAAGGAGCGAATTAAAGGCATGAGCAATGAGCTGTAGGAGATATCTTAAAGAAAGAACAGATAGCCATTAAATCTTACAGGTAAAGCTACAGCAAAGATGAGAAATATCAGAAGATAGCTTCTAATTTAATATGAAACACATTCATTACTCATGAAACAGAGAATTTGTTTGCACAGAAAGGAGTAAAAATCATTAGTTACAAAGAAATAATTCAGACAGCAAGAAAGATCTCACATCAAAGTATGGAAATCACCAGAATAATCCAATATACATCCATTCTTCATTCCCATGCAAAACGTCCTCTCCAGGCTTTCATTAGAAGATTTTATTTTCTTAAAACATGTGCAGGTCAGCCCGTACAAGTCTAGAAAATAATTCCCTGCCAAAAAAAAGTCCTCTTCATTGCTTCCTAACTTCTATTTATAATTACAAAAATGCCCTTTGGGCTGCCACCTGGCCTTTTACACTTGTCATCTACAGAAATTTTCTTCTATAACAGACAGAATGTGACTCCCTTTTTCATTACAGAAATTATTATAAAAGAAAATAGGGACAGCTGTCCCATAGCTCCACGTTTTTACACATATGAAAAGCCCCAAAATACAAAATATTAAAATTAACGCTCTAAATCAGCGCTTTCACTCCTGTATTTGTGCTTCAGTTGGAAGAGAAGCACTCGATCAAACTATTGATGCTGCTGCTGCCTTAGGAGAGGCACTCGAACCCACTATTGCTGCTGCTGCTGCCTGGGAAGAAGAAATCGAGCCAACTGGAGTTTCTGTTACTGCTGGGAGAGAGGGAATCGAGCTAGCAGCCACAGCTGGGGCTGCTGGGAGAGAAGAGTCTGGGTTTGCTGTGCTCCTGCCACTGCTGCTGCTTTCTTCTCTTCCTCCACAATGTAACTATACCATATACCCGTGTCCCTTATGACTACATTTGCGGAAGCAGGGAGCAAGATTTTCTGAGAAGTTACATTTTTTCTAAGCTCTGCTCCAATGTCTTGAACTTCTGTTACTGCAGCTTGATGCACTTCTTTAAGCAAATGGCTGTGGACTGATGACATTCCAATATAATGTTGGAGGTCATCAATTGCTAGGACATCAATTTTCTTCACATAATCAGTTTGGATGCCCAGTTCTTCCTTCAGTTCAGCCAAACGTTGTTCTTCACCCAGGAAAACATCGAGGGATTGCGGGAAACTCAATTTGCACCTGTCATGCACTCCCTGGATTCTTTGATACAGACCGATAATCCTATCCCTTGTCCCTTGTACGTTGGCCATTAGCTTACTGCCACATTTTCTGCAGAATTCCAAAAGGGCTATGTCTTCGTTAAAGCCCTCCACAGACTTGAATGGGATATGTGTGGGGAAATCCCCCTTTCCTTCTCACCATTCTATCTGGCTCAGGATATTTTCCTTAAACCGAGTATGCTTAGCTTTAAGCCTATGGGCCTCTGCATTAACTTCTTTTAACCTGACCACCATGGCCTTGAGCTTGCAAACTTCATTAGTGATTAGCCCCTGAGTGTCATGCATTTGCTTCAGGATGCTGCAGGACAACTCATGGAAGGGAGACATTCCATCGTTCTGCTCTCAGCTTGCTCTAATTGCTCAGCTAATTCCAGCTTGTCTGCTTCTAGCTGGGACACTCTGGCTCCTGCATCGTCCTCTTCTGCTTCCACAATCATCATCAAGACTGATAGTTGTTCATTTTCTTCCTCCAGCTGGTTATACTTGTCTGATAGCTCTTTATGCTCGATAGACAGGCGATTATACTTGTTCACCACAAGATCCCTGTAGGCTTGCTCATTATCCACAGTCTGTTGTAGCATACGAGCTCTCCTCTTTGTCGATTCATTTTCTCTAACTATATCACCTACATTGTCCAGTGATGCTTTTGTTGTCTCTACAACTGCGGATGCCATAGATAAGGGATCCTTATTTGTATTCCGCATTACAGTGATCTCCCGATGGGTAATGATATCCTCCTGAAAGAGTCTTTTGATCCTCTCTTCCGATTTAAGGACCATTGCTTTCCTTTTCTTATCATAGACAAATTCATCCCACCTGGATACCGTATGTTCTTCTGATGGAGTGTACGGGACAATTGGGAGGTCCATAATGTCTATTTCTACTTCAGCTAGTGGGGTATGGACTACCTGAGCTGGATCTGTTCCCACATTTTGGGTACCAGAGCCACCTGCCTGTGCTGCGTCCGCCTCCACATTTTGAGTGCCGGAGACACTTGTTTGAGGTATGTCAATTTCCATGTCCTGTGCACCGGAGCCACCTGCCTGGGCATCTTCACCTGCTTTAAGCTCTTCTTCTGCTTTCCGCTCTACCTCATCTCGTTTCCCTTTCTCTTCTTCCCCGGCTTTCTGTTGTCTTTCATCTTCAGCCTCCTTTTGCTGTTGGGCTTCCTCAGCTTCTTTCCGTATCCTCTCACTTTCTGTTTCTTGATGCAATCTGACAACTTCATCCTCTTGCAGCAACCTCGCTTCCTCAGCTTCCTGTTGTGCCCTTGCTTCCTCTCTCAACCTTTGTTCTTCTTTGGCTCGGGCATCCTCGGCTTCTTTCTCCTTCTGTTGGATAGTTTCCTGGGTCTTGGTAGAGCTAGAACTTGCTCCACTGCCTTGGCGAAAGGTTCGCAACTCAGCCATGTTGCTGATGCCTCTGAATACTTCTTCCTCGGCATCATGATAGTGAGCGTACTCAAAATGAGCATAAATTTCTTTACAATGCTTGGCCACTTTTCCCTTCCTGTCATTCCTATGGAAGATCAGCTCGCCGAAGTGGAAGGCTTTCAGCTCCTGAACAAACTCCTCGACTGAGGCAACCCCTGAGAATTTGTAAGCCCCTATGCAGAAAGGTAGAGGGGGAAAAGAAGCCTTATGTTGTTTGTTGAGCATTGCTCCAATTCCATCCAGGAAGATTTGTCTTACTGCCTCCTTAAGGACCACATAATCTGTAGCATATCTTGGCAAAATATATGGAGCTTTAGTTCCTCCAAACATTCTGAGATAGGTTCCTTGCTCCGAGAAATAAAAATCTCCATAATTTTCAAGGACTTCCATGGCATTCTCCGACAGGAAGTTGGGCTCTTCCTTGAATAGCTGCTCATATAGGGGCATGATGAACCCCTCACAGATGAGCTTATAGCTGGGTTTGTAATTCTGAGCCCACAACATCTTGAAAGCGGTATAAACCGGGGTGTTGGCCTTATCCCATGAGCAGCTCAATTTGGGAAAAGATAACTTGGCCAAAACACAATCAATAAGATATGAGGACATGTAGAATTCTGCCTTCTTTAAGGCCAGTCCTTCTCTTGCAGCAACTATCATTGAGGCTAAACTGTCTGACAGGAGAGTGGCCCAGTCAAACATAGTTCCCTTAAATGCCATGAAGTGGATGATGGGGACCCACTGAATCTTGTACACGGTGCCATCGGGCATGCCGTAGATTCTACACAACATCAAGGCGATCAACCTGAAAGGAGGTCTTAAATTCTGGACGTCGTATTCGTCATTACCTTTTCTTTCTCAAATGTTTGCCTGCGACTAGTAGCTTTTTGGCCATTTCAACGTTGTTCATCTGGCCCAGCCAATCATCAGTCAGAGATTGCTGGGCGCGGGGAAATTTGTAGGCCGCGGCCAGGTATGCTGGGTGAAATGAGGCAATGGCTATCTTCCCGTTGTCATGAATTACTCTTGCTTTCGCATCAGTATATTGGAGTATCCACCCGATTACTTCAGAACATGGGAATAGTTCAAGGCGGGTAGCCGTTCTGGCTATGCCTGAGGTTCTGATATTGAGATAGATTTGCCCCTCTTCTAGCAACATGTCCGGGACATCTTGGTCTCGGATCATCCTATAGATGTCACCCCAGCGGATCTCTGGAGGAATACCGGTGGTGCACCTAGTATCCTAGAGTGTGGTCTCAGTTCTAAGTGGTGTAGGCTGTTTTTCTGTCATTTAATCCTTCTTCCTACCACCTTTTGGCATTTTGACCTATCCTTGATAGCAACAAAATACAAGCCATTATAAAAATGTGCAACATACTGTGAGATTTTAACAGAGAGCATCACCATTTTAACATGTTAATGAGATAAATACAATGTGAAGCTGCATGTTGGGAAGCAAAATACACCATTTCAACAGGAAACATAGTTATAGAAATTTGATTATTTTAAAGGAACGGGTTTGGAATGCTCCCGAGAGGATAGGTATGTTGTGGAAAAAATCCGCTCTCGATCTAGCTCTAGGAGAGATGCTGACCTTTGTCATTGTGATTTTAAATGGTTAGTGGCGGGGAAGTCTGGGGTGAAACAACCCTACGACGAAATAAGGAGCCGCTTTCATATTTATGAGCCGACGAGGGCTTCGACCGCTATGGTTATCTGATGGCACTTGGCGAGGCGTTCTACGGTAGGCTTGGAAACTTGAATAGGGGTTGACGACGCCGAGAATGTAGGTGATGAAAAATCTCGGGTGGCTATAGTTTCGGGTTTCGGCTGGGGTAGAACGAGAAACACATGGAGCCTCGGCGCCTTAAACAAATGAACACAATGATATATGCGACCAACGCCTATTAGCTACGTCCTAGACGAAACAGAAAACGGAAAGGTAATCTAACGTGTAGATGAGACAAATTTCATGGTTAGAATCCTACCTGGCACCGTGAAGATAGACGAATGAGGTGGACGCAGATGTGGACGAGCGAGCTGAGCTGGAGCGGTTGTGCGGCGTTCCACGGCGTTTTCCAATCGAAAAATAACAATGTGTTTGGCCCAAAACCCCACCGGTTATTTAAATGAAATGGGCACGTGCGGGGTGGGTGGCGCATTTAAAACGGGCTTTAATATATCGTACGTTGTGGTCATGTCAAGCAATCTCAATCCGTGTGCGCGACCGCCACCCGCGGGACCGACTTGTGAATTCCATCCGCCATTGCGGAAAGACATAGCAAAAGCTTCCGCCGTTTCGGAGGGAAATGGCGAATGGCTCCGCAAGTCTTTGAAAGAAACGCTCCGCGGGATTTCGGGAGGAATATCGCAAATGTTTCCACAAAAGGCTCCTGCGTTGCGGAAGGGAAAACCAGCAACGCTCCGCAAAAGTTCAAGTCTTTCGTAAGGGTAACGCGGAGGATTCCGCTATTTCGGAAGGTCCTCACGCATGGTTTCCGTAATTCAAAAATTTTCTAAGTCTCGCGGGTTTCGGGAATGTTCCCGTGGTTGCGAAAGCTTTCGCAATTGGCTTCCGCGGAACGGATAGGCGAATGGCTCCGCTGTTTCGGAGAGATAAACTGAAGGCTCCCGCAACTTGAAGAATTTCTAACTCTCCGCGGGGTTTCGGAAGGATAATGCGAGGGCTTCCGCAATTGCGGAAGGCTTTGGCGAATAGCTTCCGAAACTTCGGGACTTAGAAATTTTCAGAAAAAGACTAAGTCATTCGGCGGACCCAGGGAAAGTTTGCGAATGGCTCTCGTGTTTCGGGAAGCTTTCTTGAATTCTTCCGCTGTTTCGGAAGGAATTCGCCAATACCTTCCGCAAATTTTCAACAATAATTTCTAAGTCTTTTCGGGAGTCTTATGTGAGTGGATTCCGCAACTGCGGGAGGATAGCCCGAATCGTTCCGCGATTTTTTTTGGGAAAAGTTTCTAAGTTCCCTTTCGAGAAGTTTAAACAAAAGGCTTCCGCCGTTTCGGGAGGGAACCTCGAACACTTCCGCAACTGCGGGGCTTTATAAAATCGTTCCGCGATTTCCAGGAAGACTTCATGAATTTTACTCTTAGAGGAAGGAAGACTTGGAGTTGCCCAAGCAGGATTTTCAGTTGAAAAGACATTAAAAGGAGAATTTGCCTCTTACAGCAGTCTTTCTAAAAAATAAAGGAGGGGCCCCAATATGAACAAAATTTTGGGGGGGATGTTGCTACAACAACAATGGCGAGTCGCTGGCGAACACAGATCTCTGAAAAATTCCTCCCCATGGTCTGAAACCTTATCAAAGACATCCATCTTACGTGCAATATTCTGCTAAGCATTTGAATTCTTGTGAAGGGAGGATGCACTTCTCCTGCTAGCCATTGGGGAAAAAGGGAGCTTTGACCGAGACATCTTTAAAACTCTCAAAGGGCCAACATATGAGATTCATTTTAGAAGGGTCATCTTTCAGATGGTTACTACTGTCGGACTCCACAGGGTTTGCAACACTTTCTCATGGACATTATTGCTCTTGTTCCTCATTCCCATGCCGCTTGCATCCTTTTGGATGTTTGTACTTTGGACAGCTTAGCTGTTTGAGCCTTCCAGATATATTTTCTTTGGACGTGATCTTTTATTTAGGCCCCTCAATCCATAATGTCCTTTTGTGTGAGTTGGAGATTTTATTGATTTGATCAAGCCTCACAGACGGAGAGGAGCCCATTTGGGCTAAGCCTTTTGGACAACCTTCTTGATTTACATGTCTTCTGCTTTTGTCTCAGCCATGCTTTAATTGAGGCGAGAATCTCTGGAAAACAGACCCTTTGAATATTAGCCATTTTGGCTGTTAAATTTGCAGCATGGAGTCATTTCAATACCCTATGTCCTCAAGATGTGCTACTTTCCATGGGTCCAACTTTGGTAACCTTCTTGAGATGCCTTTAAGTGTGAGAGTGGGTGGAGCCCAGAGATAGTAATGAAGATGGTCATGGTTCTCTGTTATTTTAAACAGGATTAGTGTGACTAGCAGAGTAGGCTTCCTTCCTTCTGAACATTTCAGCGAGAGCACAACAGACATAATTTATTCGAGCATAGTTCCGGACTCATGGGTTGCGAGATTTCTTTGAGAGACCTATCCTCGACGAGAAACTCAACCATAAGGGCTTTCAGAAAACAAACTTGTTGCAAAGGTTCAAATGACAATGAAAGAAACAAAATGGCCGAAACTAAAGCAAATAAAGGCTAAAGCAACAATAAAAGAAAACTTTATTTATGTACAGGAAGTCTCAGTGAGACTATGCAAAGTATTGCTTCAGGGCGAGGCTATTGAGAGGAAGGGTTACTTCTTCTCCCTCGAGATTTGTCAATTTATAAGTGGATGGGCCTAATTTTGCCGAAATTTGGTACGGGCCTACCCATAGATGCTGGAATTTCGTATGCATTCCTTTACCTTCATGATTATGGTCCCATTTCAGGACTAAGTCCCCGACATCAAAACTTCTTTTACCGGACTTCCTCTTGTCGAACCATCTCTTAACTATGTCTTGGTGTTGATGGAATCGATCTTTCGCTTTCTGCCGGGCTTCTTCAACTTGAAGTAGTGTATTGATCCTGTATTGTAAGGCTTGGCTACCAGAACCCCGAGAGGCTTGGGATAACTGTAAGGATGGGAGTAAGATGTTTGGAGGAAGGAAAGCTTCCTTGCCATAGACAAGAGTGAAAGGGGACACCCCTAAAGCGTTCTTTGGGGTCACCCCTAAAGCGTTCTTTGGGGTCACCCTATCTGCCCATAAGGCGTTTGGGAGAGCTACATGCCAACTTCTCTGGTTTTCTATCACAGTCTTCTTAAGAATTCGAATCAGATTCTTGTTTGAGGATTCAGCTAATCCGTTCCCCTGAGGATAATAATTGGCTAAATAATGCAACTTAATTCCCTATTCATAAACAAATTCATTTATCTTGCAAGACGAAAAATAAGTAGCATTATCAAAAACAAGGGAAATTGGAACCCCAAACCTGGTTATGATGTTCTCTTTCAAGAAGCTGATAACCGCGTCTTCATTGATCTTGCGCAAAGGGATAGCCTCCGTCCATCTAGTGAAGTAGTCAGTAGCCGTCAGGATGTATCGATGTTGCAACGAAGAATTTGGATTTATCTCTCCTATAACATCTATACCCCACTGCTCAAAAGGCTCAGAGATAATAACTGGCTGCAAGGGACCTGCTGCCTTAGGTAATTTCCCGGCACTTCTTTGACATACATGACAGTTTCGTGCATACGTGTGGGCATCTCGGAACAGAGTGGGCCAATAATATACGGCTCTCAGTATCTTATGTGTCGTTGTCTCTCCTAAATAATTTCCACCTGTGGGGCCATCATGCAATTCTTTAGCAACCTTACTTGCATCTTCCTTTTCTAGACATCTAAGGAAAACTCCATCATAATTCTTCCTGAAAAGTATCCCATCAATGATTTGATAAGGTGTTGATTTCAAGCGGAGTGCCCTTCTTTGCTTAGAGTTCCAGTGCTCAGGTAGGTATCCTTGTTGTAAATAGTGCACCATATCTCTATACCATGACTGGGGAGTCGAGAAGATAGGACATACTTCAACCAAGTTTAGCTCAGCTTCATTCTTCCAATGTTGCTCTTCATCCGTTGAGTTTCCTGCAAGTAATTTGCACAGGCCTTGCCCTTTGATGATCGTGGCTGGTTTAAATTCTAAATCATATTCCTGCAGAGCTGTGACCCAGTTCCCTCTCCTTTCTCCCAATTCCTTTTGAACAAAAAGGGATCTAACAGCTGGGTGGGAAACTATGACTTTAGTTCTGTTCTTAAGAATGTATGGCCTAAACTGCTTGACTGCTTTGAAGACCGCATATGCATGTTTGTCAACCATGGGATAGTTCAGCTCGGCCCCCTGCAGTCCAGTGCTCATGAACGAAATTGGGTATTCGTCTCCCTGCTCCACCTTTTGCGTGAGTACAGCTGCGAGTGAGTCATCCGAAGCAAAGGTATACAAGATGAAATCCTTATCAAAATCTGGGCTCCTTAAGGAAGGAGCCTTAGCTATAGCTGCCTTGATATCTCTAAATGCGTCCTTTTCCAAGTCTGTCCACTTGAACTGGATGCTTTGTTTAACCATTTGTTGCAACGGTTTAACAATTTGTGCGAAATCTGGAACAAATCTGCGGACAAAATTGATAGTGCCCATAAAGGACTACATAGATTTCTTGTTGTAAGGCATTGGAATCTTATTAATAGCTTGGACTCTTTCTTGATCTATTGACACTCCCCCTTTTAGAAATGATATGACCCAAGAGCTTACCTTCGGGAACTGCAAATACGCTCTTCTTGGGATTCAAGGAAATACCATATTTCCGACAGCGATAAAAAATATGCTTTAAATGAACAACATGATCTTCCCTTTTCTTTGAAAAGACTGTCACATCATCTAAGTATACAACAACACATTGCCCACCCAATCCTCGGAAGGCGATGTCCATTGCTCTTTGGAATGTAGCTCCCGCATTTATCAGACCAAATGGCATCCTTCTGTATGCGAAAGTTCCCCACTTAGTCCGGAAAGTGGTCTTAAGACGGTCTTCTTCAGCTACTAATACTTGATTGTAGCCAGAGAAACCATCGAGGAGAGAAAACAGCTCAGATCCTGACACCATTTGAAGGATTTGTTCCATTGAAGGGATGAGGTAGTTGTCTTTATCCGAAGCTCTGTTTAAATTTCTGAAATCTACACATAGCCTTATCTCTCTTGACTTCTTTCTTACGGGAACCAAGTTTGCAACCCACTCAGAATGCCAGACCTTAAAGATTATCTTAGCGTCCAGGAGCTTCTTTAATTCCTTTTGAATTAGCGGTTCTAAAGTGGGATGCATCCTTCTTAACTGCTGCTGAAATGGTTTGACACCCGCTTTCATTGGTATAACATGCTGAATAATGCGGACGTCATATGTCTTCAGATCTTCATAGGTCCATGCAGTAACATCCTTGTATTGTTTAAACAATTTGGTGAACCTATCCCTTTCTCCTGGTGAACAACATTTGCCAAGGTTGAAAAATTTTGGTTCTGCCTCGGTACCCAAACTAACTAACTCATGTTGCATTAATGAGTTGTTAGTTTTTGTATTAGCCGTCCTTTTGAACTTATTTTGAAGATCGAACATCATTTCGAGGGACCTTACCCCCTTGGGAATGAAATTTCCTTTCTCCTCATCCTTCTTCTTCAAATCAGCATCATGCTCTTCTTCATCTATCGCAGCTCCTTGGAAGCTATCTTCGTTTGTTAGAAAGCTGATAATTTGTTCATCATCATCGAAGACTCTGAAGTTTGTGATGTTATCGGGAACGGAAGGCCTGAAAATCAATTCAATTGAGCATTTATTATTAGACGGCACCAACCTAGAAGCAGATGTTGCTAACAAATCAGCAGCAGAATTTTGCAATCTAGGAATATATTTTATATTGAAAGCGTCAAAATGCATAATTAAATCCCATACCTCAGCCTGATAACATTTCAAATGAGGTGAGAGACAATGAATGGTGTCCCTTACCTGTCTTACAACTATCTCGGAGTCACCAAAAACTTTCAGGTACTTAACATTTAAGCCAATGGCCTTCTTTAGTCCATGTACCAAAGCTTCATATTCATCGGTGTTGTTAGTACAATCGAATTCTAATCTACAAGACAAAAAATACTTGTTTCTTTTTGGATCCATTAGCACACAACTGGCTCCGGATCCTTCCAGAGTTTTAGAACCATCAAAGTATAATGTCCATAAAATATCTTTTGATTCAACTAAGTTAGTCTCTCTGTGATCTAAATCAGTAACTAAACTAACTATGTTACAATCAACATCATCAGTCTGAGAGAAATGAAGGAGATCGGACTGTTTATCTGATTCATGGCTAATGGCTTGAGACTGATAATTTCCCGGATCCATTTCTAAGAAATAATTCCCCAGAACCGAGGATGAGAAAGCTACAACCTCATTTTTTTCTTCTAACTGAGTTACGTTTTGCTTCATATGAGGTTCTCTCAGGACTTTAATCTGATTCTGCCTGTTCTGATAAGGCAACCACAGATGAGACCAATCAGTAGAAAAGTAGCCACTTAGCTTGGTAGATCAATCCCTACTTAAAATCAGCCCATAGGCTTCAGGAATATCGACCACCATTATGTCAATGAATTGATAGACTCTAGGGTCAGCGGATAATCTAATGAGGACGTCTTTCATCTCCCCAATTACTTTGACAGCAGCCCTATCTAATTGGATAATTTGGGCTAGAGATGGCACAGGATGCCCGTTAATTTTTTTACAAATGGACAGTGGCATGACATTTGAAGATGCCCCAGAATCTACCAAACAGTTGTGAACATTGTGATTGAAAATTTCAAAAGTTAATAGGAAAGGCAATGTTTGAGATTTAGATTTCCCACCGATGCTAGCTTCATTAATTTCGGGATCGTCTTGAGAGTTCATTAATGGAGTGCTGGTCTGGGGTTGTAGAACATGCAGCAGTTTGTCTCGTTGATGGGGCAAGCTGCACATGTCAAATATCGACACATTTGATTTGACCTTCTTGATATCTTCAATAATATCGTATCCTATGTCAGATTCGTTCCCAATTCGAGTTGGCTGATCTGTTTTGCTCATCGTGACCTTAGGTGGATGAAATATGGTGTCAGCGTTTGACTGCTTGGTCGCTGTTTGGATAACTTTTGGCTGTGGTGGGATAATTTTTATATGTCTCCTAGGTAGTTCTTTTGAAACTTTAGGCTTAGGAGGAGCCGAGATTGGTACGGGATCAGTAATAGGGCCTTTGCTGCGAGTAGCAACGTTCACGGTAGAGGGAGAGCTTTCTATGGGATCCTCTTCTGCTAATTCAGTCATAGGTACCCAATCCCATAGCACCATAGTAGTGTCCGGGGTTGGTTCCTCTAAGTCAGGGCTCGATTCCTATGGAGAATCATCTTGGTCTGGGATCTGTGAATCTAGCATTTGGTTCATGACTAAGCTCATGGAATTAATCTATTGCGGGCAGCTCTTTTTCGAATGCGGTTCTTGATGAAAAGTGTAGAAATTTTCCATCCCGATTTCATTGAGGTTCAAAACAGGAGAAGTATTCATTGGTGGATGAGTTTGATCACCGTCTTCCCTCCTTTTATAAAATGGCTTGAAAGGTTTCCTAGATGTGCTAGCAGCCTTGTCTTTCTCGAGATCTACAATTTTATTAGATAATTTCTGCATCATCTTGACTAAATTTTCCATGTCTGTAGAGGGCTCTTCTTTACCTCTAGTGAGCAGCAAGGTCTTTTTACTGGCTGCTGGTTTTGGTTCTGCATCTAAGGCATGTTTAGCAATGCTATCAGCTTCTTCTTCTACTTTTCTAGCTTCCTCAAAGTTCTCTATCAGGGTAGTTTTCTTGGACCTTTTTACGAACATTGCTATGGGTCCTTCAAGAGCAGTTGTATAGTATTCAATCAGAGATTCCTCGGCTGGTTTATTAGCTTCATTGAAATTATTTAAAAGCTTTGTGAATCTTTGATTGAAATCTTGAACCTTTTCTTTCTTTTCCATTCTCATGGATAAGAGTTCTTTCATAAGTGTTGCCACAGTCTTTTGGTTTCCGCATTTCTTTAAAAAACAGTTTTCAAATTCATCCCAACTAGAGATTGAGCTGGGTTGTAGGCTAAAGTACCAAGATGATACTTTTGGTTCAAATGTGTATGGAAACAGCCTGCAAACTACATCTTCATGCTGTACGTTCAAAAGATTCAGAGCTAAGTAGAAACTCTTGAGGTGATCTTCTGCTGAGATGGCTTTCCCTGGGTCGAACTTAGGTAAGACCTTTTCTGGATTTTTTGGGAGATTATGGAATGGCCCAGCTAGGTTCAGCGCTCCCCTTGCTCTCCAAGCAGGTACAACCATGTTCATATGCGGAGAACCTGGTGGAGAATTGTAAGGTGAATTCTGTGGGGTATTCTTTGGAGTAATTAGTTCTTCCAGGCCTTCACGATCTGAAATGTTCTCTGAGTTTTCAAGATCTTCTTTGTTCAGAGGGTCGGAAATTTTTTCTAAAGCTAAATTGAAAATTTCTTCAAAACTTTGAACAAGAATCGAATCTCGGGTATATTGTGGCTCTTTTCTAGGGGTACTCTTCCTAGGGAGAAAATTTACAGCGTTTAAAACACCTAGCTGCCTAACGTAGGATCTTGTATGCCTTCTCAAATCTTCTATTTCTGTAAAAGGGACAGCGTATAACGCTTCTTGAGGCTCAGGATCATAAATGAGGCGTTCTTGATTTAATAATTCAAGATCTAGGCTGTTTGAAATGCTTTCTTTAAGCGGGTTTTCAGTGACATTTATGACAATGGGAGATTTTCCTCTATCAGCCATGCACTTTTAGTGCCCTCCGTCTAGTGCCAAAAACTGTTGATGCCTCGGATATCGTAGCATCAATCAGAAAGGGATTCTCCCCGATAGATTATCCCAATTAGATTATCTACCATTTGGTATAGGGAATCCGTCCGGTTAGTGGTTCCGGCAACTGTGGATTTGGAGTTTTATTCCAATTATACCGGTTATGGCCCGATCCACCTTTATTTTTTTGAATTTTATGTTTTATAATGACATGCAAGTGCCTAGTCTAAGTTTAATCTAAATGCAAGACTGGAAAAACAGATCTAAGTTTAAGACTGAAATAGATCTAACTATCCCTGCAAGGAGAGAATTAAAGGCATGAGCAATGAGCTGTAGGAGATATCTTAAAGAAAGAACAGATAGCCATTAAATCTTAAAGGTAAAGCTACAACAAAGATGAGAAATATCATAAGATAGCTTCTAATTTAATATGAAACACATTCATTACTCATGAAACAGAGAATTCGTTTGCACAGAAAGGAGTAAAAATCATTAGTTACAAAGAAATAATTCAGACAGCAAGAGAGATCTCACATCAAAGTATGGAAGTCACCAGAATAATCCAATATACATCCATTCTTCATTCCCATGCAAAATGTCCTCTCCAGGCTTTCATTAGAAGATTTTATTTTCTTAAAACATGTGCAGGTCATCCCGTACAAGTCTAGAAAATAATTCCCTGCCAAAAAAAGTCCTCTTCATTGCTTCTTAACTTCTATTTATAATTACAAAAATGCCCTTTGGGATGCCACCCGGCCTTTTACACTTGTCATCTACAGAAATTTTCTTCTATAACAGACAGAATGTGACTCCCCTTTTCATTACATAAATTATTATAAAAGAAAATAGGGACAGCTGTCCCATAGCTCCACGTTTTTACACATGAAAAGCCCCAAAATACAAAATATTAGAATTAACGCTCTAAATCAGTGCTTTCACTCCTGTGCGTGTGCTTCAGTTGGAAGAGAAGCACTCGATCCACTGTTGATGTTGCTACTGCCTTAGGAGAGGCACTCGAACCCACTGTTGCTGCTGCTGCTACCTGGGAAGAAGAAATCGAGCCAGCTAGAGTTTCTGTTACTGCTGGGAGAGAGGGAATCGAGCTAGCTGCCATAGCTAGGGCTGCTGGGAGAGAAGAGTCTGGGTTTGCTGTTGCTCCTTCCACTGCTGCTGCTTTCTCCTCCTCCTCTGCAATGTAACTATACCATATACCCGTGTCCCTTATGACTACATTTGCGGAAGCAGGGAGCAAGATTTTCTGAGAAGTTACATTTTTTCTAAGCTCTACTCCAATGTCTTGAACTTCTGTTACTGCAGCTTGATGCACTTCTTTAAGCAAATGGCTGTGGACTGATGACATTCCAATATAATGTTGGAGGTCATCAATTGCTAGGACATCAATTTTCTTCACATAATCAGTTTGGATGCCCAGTTCTTCCTTCAGTTCAGCCAAACATTGTTCTTCACCCGAGAAAACATCGAGGGATTGCGGGAAACTCAATTTGCACTTGTCATGCACTCCCTGGATTCTTTGATACAGACCGATAATCCTATCCCTTGTCCCTTGTACGCTAGCCATTAGCTTACTGCCACAATTTCTGCAGAATTCCAAAAGGGTTATGTCTTCGTTAAAGCCCTCCACAGACTTGAATGGGAGATGTGTGGGGAAATCCCCCTTTCCTTCTCGCCATTCTATCTGGCTCGGGATATTTTCCTTAACCTGAGTATGCTTATCTTTAAGCCTATGGGCCTCTGCATTAACTTCTTTTAACCTGAACACCATGGCCTTGAGCTTGCAAACTTCATTAGTGATTAGCCCCTGAGTGTCATGCATTTGCTTCAGGATGCTGCAGGACACCTCATGGAAGGGAGACATGTCCATCGTTCTGCTCTCAGCTTGCTCTAATTGCTCAGCTAATGCCAGCTTGTCTGCTTCTAGTTGGGACACTCTAGCTCCTGCATCGTCCTCTTCTGCTTCCACAATCATCATCAAGACTGATAGTTGTTCCTTTTCTTCCTCCAGCTGGTTATACTTTTCTGATAGCTCTTTATGCTCGACAGACAGGCGATTATACTTGTTCACCACAAGATCCATGTAGGCTTGCTCATTAGCCACAGTCTGTTGTAGCATACGAGCTCTCCTCTTTGTCGATTCATTTTCTCTAACTATATCACCTACATTGTCCAGTGATGCTTTTGCTGTCTCTACAACTGCGGATGCCATAGCTAAGGGATCCTTATTTGTATTCCGCATTACAGTGATCTCCCGGTGGGTAATGATATCCTCCTGGAAGAGTCTTTTGATCCTCTCTTCCAATTTAAGGAACATTGCTTTCCTTTTCTTATCATAGACAAATTCATCCCACCTGGATACCGTATGTTCTTCTAATGGAGTGTACGGGACAATTGGGAGGTCCATAATGTCTATTTCTACTTTAGCTGGTGGGGTCTGGACTACCTGAGCTGGATCTGTTCCCACATTTTGGGTACCAGAGCCACCTGCCTGTGCTGCGTCCGCCTCCACATTTTGAGTGCCGGAGACACTTGTTTGAGGTATGTCAATTTCCATGTCTTTTGCACTGGAGCCACCTGCCTGGGCATCTTCACCTGCTTTAAGCTCTTCTTCTGCTTTCCGCTCTACCTCAGCTCGTTGCCCTTTCTCTTCTTCCTCAGCTTTCTGTTGTCTTTCATCTTCAACCTCCTTTTGCTGCTGGGCTTCCTCAGCTTCTTTCCATAGCCTCTCACTTTCTGCTTCTTGCTGCAATCTGACAACTTCAGCCTCTTGCAGCAACCTCGCTTCCTCAGCTTCCTGCTGTGCCCTTGCTTCCTCTCTCAACCTTTGTTCTTCTTTGGCTCGGGCATCCTCGGCTTCTTTCTCCTTCTATTGGCTAGTTTCCTGGGTCTTGGTAGAGCTAGAACTTGCTCCACTGCATTGGCGAAAGGTTCGCAGCTCAGCCATGTTGTTGATGCCTCTGAATACTTCTTCCTCGGCATCATGATAGTGAGCGTACTCAAAATGAGCATAAATTTCTTTAAAATGCTCGGCCACTTTTCCCTTCCTGTCATTCCTATGGAAGATCACCTAGCCGAAGTGGAAGGCTTTCAGCTCCTGAACAAACTCCTCAGCTGAGGCAACCCCTGAGAATTTGTAAGCCCCTATGCAGAAAGGTAGAGGGGGAAAAGAAGCCTTATGCTGTTTGTTGAGCATTGCTCCAATTCCATCCAGGAAGATTTGTCTTACTGCCTCCTTAAGGACCACATAATCTGTAGCATATCTTGGCAAAATATATGGAGCTTTAGTTCCTCCAAACATTCTGAGATAGGCGCCTTGCTCCGAGAAATAAAAATCTCCATAATTTTCAAGGACTTCCATGGCATTCTCCGACAGGCAGTTGGGCTCTTCCTTGAATAGCTGCTCATATAGGGGCATGATGAACGCCTCACAGATGAGCTTATAGCTGGGTTTGTAATTCTGAGCCCACAACATCTTGAAAGCGGTATAAACCGGGGTGTTGGCCTTATCCCATGTGCAGCCCAATTTGGGAAAAGATAACTTGGCCAAAACACAATCAATAAGATATGAGGACATGTAGAATTCTGCCTTCTTTAAGGCCAGTCCTTCTCTTGCAGCAACTATCATTGAGGCTAAACTGTCTGACAGGAGAGTGGCCCAGTCAAACACAGTTCCCTTAAATGCCACGAAGTGGATGATGGGGACCCACTGAATCTTGTACACGGTGCCATCGGGCATGCCGAAGATTCTACACAACATCAAGGCGATCAACCTGAAAGGAGGTCTTAAATTTTGGACGTCGTATTCGTCATTACCTTTCTTTCTCAAATGTTTGCCTGCGACTAGTAGCTTTTTGGCCATTTCAACGTTGTTCATCTGGCCCATCCAATCATCAGTCAGAGATTGCTGGGCGCGGAGAAATTTGTAGGCCGCGGCCAGGTATGCTGGGTGAAATGAGGCAATGGCTATCTTCCCGCTGTCATGAATTACTCTTGCTTCCGCATCGGTATATTGGAGTATCCACCCGATTACTTCAGAACATGGGAATAGTTCAGGGCGGGTAGCAGCTCTGGCTATGCCTGAGGTTCTGATATTGAGATAGATCTGCCCCTCTTCTAGCAACATGTCCGGGACATCTTGGTCTCGGATCATCCTATAGATGTCACCCCAGCGGATCTCTGGAGGAATACCGGTGGTGCACCTAGTATCCTGGAGTGTGGTCTCAGTTCTAAGTGGTGTAGGCTATTTTTCTGTCATTTTAGCCTTCTTCCTACCACCTTTTGGCATTTTGACTTATCCCTGATAGCAACCAAATACAAGCCATTATAAAAATGTGCAACATACTGTGAGATTTTAACAGAGAGAATCACCATTTTAACATGTTAATGAGATAAATACAATGTGAAGCTGCATGTTGGGAAGCAAAATACACCATTTCAATAGGAAACATAGTTATAGAAATTTGATTCTTTTAAAGGAACGGGTTTGGAATGCTCCTGAGAGGATAGGTAGTTTGCGGAAACAATCCACTCTTGGTCTAGCTCTAGGAGAGATGGTGACCTTTGTCATTGTGATTTTAAATGGTTAGTGGCGGGGAAGTCTGGGGTGAAACAACCCTACGACGAAATAAGGAGCCGCTTTCATATTTATGAGCCGACGAGGGCTTCGACCGCTATGGTTATCTGATGGCACTTGGCGAGGTGTTCTACGGTAGGCTTGGAAACTTGAACAGGGGTTGACGACACCGGGAATGTAGGTGATGAAAAAGCTCAGGTGGCTATAGTTTCGGGTTTCGGCTGGGGTAGAACGAGAAACACATGGAGCCTCGGCGCCTTAAACAAACGAATACAATGATATATGCGACCAACTCCTATTAGCTACGTCCTAGACGAAACAGAAAATGGAAAGGTAATCTAACGTGTAGATGAGACAAATTTCACGGTTAGAATCCTACCTGGCACCGTGAAGATAGATGATTGAGGTGGACGCAGATGTGGACGAGCGAGCTGAGTTGGAGAATTTGCGCGGCGTTCCACGATGTTTGCCAATTGAAAAATAACAATGTGTTTGACCCAAAACTCCACCGGTTATTTAAATGAAATGGGCAAGTGCGGGGTGGGTGGCGCATTTAAAACGGGCTTTAATATATCGTACGGTGTGGTCATGTCGAGCAATCTCGATCCGCGTGCGCGACCGCCACCCGCGGGACCGACTTGTGAATTCCATCTGCCATTGCGGAAAGACATAGCGAAAGCTTCCACCGTTTCGGAGGGAAATGGCGAATGGCTCCGCAAGTCTTTGAAAGAAATGCTCCGCGGGATTTCGGGAGGAATATCGCAAATGTTTCCGCAAAAGGCTCCCGCGTTGCGGAAGGGAAACCCAACAACGCTCCGCAAAAGTTCAAGTCTTTCGGAAAGGTAACGCGGAGGCTTCCGCTGTTTCGGGAGGTCCTCGCGCATGGTTTCCGTAATTCGAAAATTTTCTAAGTCTCGCGGGTTTCGGGAATGTTCCTGTGGTTGCGAAAGCTTTTGCAATTGGATTCCGCGGAACGGATAGGCAAATGGCTCCACTGTTTCAGAGAGATAAACTGAAGGCTCCCGCAACTTGAAGAATTTCTAACTCTCCGCGGGGTTTCAGAAGGATAACGCGAGGGATTCCGCAATTGCGGAAGGCTTTGGCGAATAGCTTCCGAAACTTCGGGACTTAGAAATTTTCAGAAAAAGACTAAGTCATTCAGCGGACCCGGGGAAAGTTGGCGAATGGATCCCACGTTTCGGGAAGCTTTCTTGAATTCTTCCGCCGTTTCGGAAGGAATTCGCCAATACCTTCCGCAAATTTTCAACAATAATTTCTAAGTCTTTTTGGGAGGCTTATGCGAGTGGATTCTGCAACTGCGGGAGGATAGCCCGAATCGTTCCGCGATTTTTTTTGGGAAAAGTTTCTAAGTTCCCTTTCGAGAAGTTTAAACAAAAGGCTTCCGCCGTTTCGGGAGGGAACCTCGAACACTTCCGCAACTGCGGGGCTTTATAAAATCGTTCCGCGATTTCCAGGAAGACTTCATGAATTTTACTCTTAGAGGAAGGAAGACTTGGAGTTGCCCAAGCAGGATTTTCAGTTGAAAAGACATTAAAAGGAGAATTTGCCTCTTACAGCAGTCTTTCTAAAAAATAAAGGAGGGGCCCCAATATGAACAAAATTTTGGGGGGGATGTTGCTGCAACAACAAGTCCTCAACAACTTTGATCTTCTTCTTTCTTAAGTCCTAAAATCTTTGAACTTGCTAAAGAATTTATCTTTGGTCTTCATGAAGCAAATCCATATCTTTCGGGAAAACATCAAGAAGTCACTAAATGGACAAGATCCAATATCCTCTTGGATCTACCATCACTGTTCTAAAGATCCCTTGGCATTCTTTCCAAGTGTAGAACCCTTGATAATATCTTCAAGCTCTATTTGGATCTTTGGAAGACCTCTTTCTGAAGTGTGCCTTGGTATGATAGCTGGTATGTAAATGTAGAATTGTCTTCTCTATCAAAACTTTTTCTTATTTATAAAAAATTGTCTTCTTCTGTGGTGGATGCTCATCAATATCCGTTGTTGATGCATGTTGCTTTCTCTTACTTTTCCTCCAAGGGCACTGAGAAACATAGTGACCAAATTTGTGACAATCGTAGCTCTTGATATTTGAAAGATCCTTTTTTTTTTTTCTAGAGCTGATCTTCTACTTGTATTTTTCTTCTTCTTGCCATTTCTTCTTCCTTTTCTTTTCTTCTGAGGACATTGAATAGTAAAGTGACCAAACTTATGACAATTGAAACATTTTACCTTTGAGAGGTCCTTCTTCTTCTGATCTTGAATTGGGGTCGATCCTGAAACCCTAGACCCAAAATTTAGGTCAAAATTGAAATATGACTCCATGGATAGATGTGCCCTCCTTGTGTGGCTTTCATAATGCTAGCATCAAATCCAATGTGTGGCTAGAAGGGTCCAAAATGAAAAGCCCTAGTTTCAAAAAAACCCTAATTTCGACAAAAAATTAGGTCAAGACTGGATCTTCACGAAACTGAGATATGTTTCCATAGATAAGTGCACCCCACTAGGGAGACCTTCAAAACATTCTTCCCAAGTCCAATATGAGGTCAGAAATGTCCAAACTTGGAAACCCTAATTACCATATTAGGCCAGAAAGAGCCACTAGAAATGCCTTCTTTCAGTACTGCTCTGATACCATGTTGAATTTTTAACTATTTCCAGATCTTGACAATTATTTCACAATGATTTCAAGCATTCATTTCACTATTCATTTCATCCCACAGTTTCATTGAATAATTGTACATTGAAAAAAATCAACTTCACGTATAGTGGAGATAAAACAAGGATCATTGAAAGATAACCATGCACAAGAGACACCAAATTTTTATCCTGGGAAACCCAACAAGGAGAAAATCTAGCCAACTTTTCTTAGAGGAAATTAATCCAATTCAAGTACAATACCATTCATGAAGATGAAAACCTAGGACAAGAGTGTTCCCTTCTTTCACAAGAAACCCTAGCAAATCTCTAGGGAGAGATAGAAAACCATGAGAAGATGATAAGAACCAAAAATGTTTGCTTCCTTGCCTTTGCTAGGCCTTCCTTGAAAGGTGCGCACAAGTGGAGAGAGAAGATATGTTGTGTGATAATGAAAATGAAATGTGAGAGCATTTTTATTCTTCAATCCACTTGATTTTTTCCTCAATGGGTCGATTTGTCTTCTTGTTGGGGCCAACTTGCCAGTTTTGATCTTCATCTTTTATTTATCTTCAGGGATGACTTGTTATTTGTCTTCAATATTTCTACTGATACTTCTTCAATGTTGCCTGGGGATTCTTCAATGGTTGACTTGCCTTCTTGGTTATTTCTTCATCATAGAAAAGTTGTCCTTGTTGATGTTCATCTCCTCACATGCAAAACAAATTCACCCGTAGAGTTCTAATGTTCTTTTAACCTCGCTCTAGGAAGTCTCAGACACTTCTTAGAGCCTATGCCACATTCAACATTAGATTATAATTTGTATATTTCACAAGGGAATAGAATCCCCTATCAAAATAAACAAGGAAACTCACTCTAATATAGAGTAGATCACTCCTTCTCAAAGAATGCAATGTGACCTATTTTCCTTCTTGGAGCACTCTTTCTCAAAGTAAGCATCTCGAGCCTTGTTTAGCCTTAGTCACTTCTCATGACTAATCAAGACTATGTAGGGGCCATCCTCTACCAACCATTGGTCACTTCTCATGACCTCTATGGGAGAATGTCTGTAGAATGTTTCCTGATGTTGTAACCATGGAGAAACATCAACATTGATGTGGTTAGGGATTGGATTGTCTGGAGGGTGTGGAATGGTGGATGTCTTCGCATAGGACAAGACCCCTGGATTGGAAGTAATGGTGCTCACAAAATTCCTCAACACATGGTTATTGCTCTATGAGATTAGGGTATTATGCACTTAAGTCAAATTGGGGTTGATGCAAACAATACTCCTTGGAACCAAACATGGCCTAGTGCTGCGGATCTCTCTTTTGTTGATGAAGACAGAGTGCTATGGAATAATTACACAAATGTACTTCATGATTGTCACATTCGATTGGTGGACATGGTGGATGAAATAGTTTGGTCCAGGAATGTTGAAGGAGGTTTTTATACCTTTAGTCTTGGGTATGGTGTTATTAGAGAGAAAGAGGACCCCCCTCCGCCTCCGCGGTGGACCACTATCATTTGGAAACTTAAATGTCCTCTTAAAGCTAAGTTATGTTTGTGGCTAGACTTATCAAACAAAGTGCCAGTGTGGGATATCATCATTAAGAGATACATGACTTGTTCGGGCTGGTTCCCACTCTACAAGGATAACAATGAATATATTGATCACTTATTTATAAATTGTCCCTTCATCATGAACATGTGGCAATATTCATCACATGCAAAAGGTATCCAATTTACTTGGACATGACGCTTTGAACCACTGGCTTCATAACTCATATTTTAAAGATTATAAGGCTCTTCTAGTTTTAATGCTATGGGGTACTTGGATAGCTTGGAACATGGCCATCTTTGAAGATAATGTATCAGATTCGAATGTTTTTGCTACATCTAGTTTGTCCATGCTTAGTTCTTTTCCACAAGATGAAGGGCCTCCCAAAGCCCATAGAGTTGTAGTGGAGAAAATTGATAAGACTAGAGGTTGGGCATATTTTAATGGGGTTGCACAGGGACAACCTTCCATAGGTGGTGCAGGTGGAATTGTTCATTTGATAGATCATCACAAGATACAATATGCAGCTGGTGTAGGACAATGCACAAACAATCGTGCTGAAATGTTGGCCTTAAAGTTGGTTATGCTTCTTGCTCTATCTAAAGGTGTTTAGATTCTACAAGTCTTTGGTGATTCACAACTAGTTGTAGACTGTATGAGACTAAAGAAGCCTCCAAGAAATATATTACTGATCCCCATCTATGAAGAACTTGCAGGCATTGCAGGACTCTTTTAAGAGCATCAACTTCAATCATATTTACAGAGAAATAAATATTCGTGTTGACCTCTTGTCAAAGAGAAGATTACAAGTGGGAGATGGCATCTGACGCCTATGGAAACAAGAAAATGACACCATCATGGAACATGATCCATGACTTCATCTCGGATAAGAACCTTTGTTTTTATTATGCAATATAGATCACAAAACATCCCTACTACTAATTTCATTAGCACATGATCTAAAGTCTCGAATGTTACTACTTTTTTGAGTTTTTTCTTTGACCGAAAGATGAGAGGATGTCTCACTGTTTCCTGTTGTGTATTTTTTATCCCAATCAGTGAGGTACTTGATTTAGTTTCAGTAGTAATTCTCCGTGGTTGACTGATAAAAACTGTATTTTATACAAGTTGATTTGATATATAAGACAAGGCACCAAATACCTCTAAATAATATGATTCATTTTAATATAATGAATTCTAAACAATATGATTAATTTTAATATAATGAATTGTGAAATTTTTTTATGAGGAAAAAAAAGAAACCTTCATTAGCTAAGCAAGTCCCAAACAAGCCATGAACCCTTTAAAATACATAACATTAGAGGTAAGGTATTTATCACTAAGAATGTTGTGCTCACTAAGCTGGTTACCGTAAAGTGACCCCTCGGATCTCGATCCGAGTCTATACATTCTATTCGGTTGTCATATTTCTAATTTTAGTAAAGAATATTTTTATTTGTTGAGGAAGCCAATTTTGTTTTTTGGCTTACAAAAATAAATTATAAATTGAGCCTCTGGCATGTGAAAAGAATTAAGCAATTTCCATCGCTATTCGGATATCTTTCTCACATGCAGCCATTTTTCAGTGTCGAAGGAGGTATGGATCTCGCCAGCGAGTTTCTTCTACAGTTGATGTCAATCGGTGAGTGAGAAGTGTTTGTTAAGACGGTTGGTTCTCAAAGAATTTTTTTTAAGGGTTTACTTTTTCTTAGGGTTTTCTTGTGAAAAATTATATTTTATCATGGCTGAGAGTTTTCAAGGCCTTGTTGTACTACCAGATGAGTACAAGCTTCACGGCGGTAACTATTTTGCCTGGAAATTTAGACTCAAAAATATTCTAGTACTGAGAAAATCATGGAGTATTGTTGATGGAGAGGAGCAGAGACCTGATGGGGATGAAGATAAACAAAAAGCCTAC
The DNA here is from genome assembly GCA_027924585.1 of Larix kaempferi. Taxonomy (NCBI): domain Eukaryota; kingdom Viridiplantae; phylum Streptophyta; class Pinopsida; order Pinales; family Pinaceae; genus Larix; species Larix kaempferi. Next base: position 27,756,644 of record BSBM01000074.1, on the reverse strand, counting down.
GATGACAGAGACAGAGAAGCTCTGGCAATCATTGCCTTGTCCGTTTCAGATAATGTTATTCCCCACGTGCAAGGTGCAAAGACTTCCAAACAAGCTTGGGATGCCTTGAAGGCATTGTATGAGACTCCTAATAAAGTCAAGATTCCCTATTTGAGAAGGCAATTGTACAATCTGATGGTAGAAGGTGACTCTGTCATAGATCACCTCACCAAAGTCAAAAGCATAAGAGCTCAATTGATTGATTTGGGTGAGGAGGTTGAAGATGTAGAGCTTGCATATATAACTCTTCAGTGTTTACCTCCATCTTTCCATGAGTTTGCTCAGGTAATGTATGGCATATCAACGGAAGATAATCTCTTGACATTTGATAAACTAGGAGAATCAATGTTGCGGTGGGAGATGAGAAAAAAGCTCCGTGATGAAGAGCGAGGCCATACGAAGCATGAAGGTTCAAAGAAGGGCAACCTTAAGCCAAGTGACAAAGGGAAATGTTTTTATTGTGGTAAACCCGGCCACTTAGAGAAAAATTGTTGGAGAAAGAGGTCTGATTTTTCTCAGTCGGAGACGGACGATTTCATGTTTTGACAATCAAAGGGCTGTTCATTCGTTTCACAGAAATCTTCTGGTCCACTAACACAATCCCCTAAAAAATTACAAGTATACAATGAGGCCTGAACAAATTTTGAGGAAATTCAAATTTTTAATTTTACTCTTTGTAAACCTGTTTGAAGGTTTATTCCAAGTATTCCTACCAGGTTGTGCCTTTTGGGCCCTGATCTAATGGTATGCGGGGTTGCTCATCATTGTGATGGCTTAAGTTTGAGTTGTAGTGTGCATAAAGGGCGTTTCACTGGCAAAAAAATGTTCGTATTAAATTGCGAAACCTTAAAAAATTTGGGTCTGAATATTTCTTTTCATTGTGAACTTTCCTAGTTATTATTAGCTGAATTATTCAATAAAACTGTACCAAGAAAAACAAATCTTTTGTCACAAAAACTATTGTTTTACATATATTATGACACCCTGAATGCCATTTCCAACAAAAACTATTGTTTTACATATATTATGACACCCTGAATGCCATTTCCAATAAATAGAAATTGGTATTTGACTAAACCTTGAGATCTGTTGTTTTAACTAAAATTATGTATCTAATGAAACTCAAGGATTTCTGTATTTTAAATGTGGCAGAGCTAAAATGAAAAGTTTATGACCATGCTTTTACCTATATTTATTACAGACTATTAAGTATGAATTTATTTGTAAGATTGGTGGCTTCATATAGGAAATAAGTGTAGAAAATACATGCTTTACTTTTATATTAATTGGACAAGTATAAATCTGCATATTATTATAGGAAGCAAATAGACTACAAGGAGGAAGGCGAAACATTTATTTGTTGAAAGAAGTGGTCTACTTCGAGGTTTGCATATTTTTATTGAAACCCCTGGAATTTTTTTCTTTTTCCAGTGTGTTTTCTTATTTCTTAATTTCTATTCTCATGTAAATTCTGTTGTCTTGTAGTCGTAATTTTTATTTTTTGGAGTTTGCAGCTTTACTGCATTTTGTTGATTTTATATCCTTTCTGTCTACTTGCTTTTGAAATGCCATATTTATGCTATATTTTGGGTTTGATTCCGAAAAAAAGTCGGACGAAAGTTACAACTTAGAAAGGGAGTTGAACTGTTTGTAAGCTGGTTAAAATGATATTTGTTCATGAATTGATACAGCCTTGGTGACCAGATTAGGATTCTTCACAATAAATTTTCCCAACATATTCCATTCTGTTTAAGTATTTATGCAATTTGTGATTATTACAAGTTTGAACTTTGAATAGCTAATCTGAACTACAAGCATCTTCTCAAAGCTACATGTTTTTGTTGTTTTTACAATTTATGATCCATAATTTGTTTTTTTATGCTTGGTACTCTGACTGAAGCTATTGTTTTTGACAATGTAGAACTTATCTCCTCTCAAATTTTTATCTAGATTGTCTTGCCGATTTAAACAATTGTACTTGACATCATTTTTGGCTAAGAAATAATACTGAATATTGTAGTGTTGATTACGGATCCTTGAATCTTCATTGGAATTTGTGTAAGGTAAGCGGCATATTGAGAAACAAAACCTCTCCAGCTTCCTGACTTCATTGGTGCAACTGGTATTGAAAAAGTAAGATTGGTAAAATGAGTTTTTTAGAAATTATGTAACAAGAGTGTAATTGCTTTATCCATTTTACATCCTTTTCCATGCACAACTATGCTTGAATGCACTTTATTTTGTCATTGGTCTAGTCTCAGGCTTTGCTTGAGATAAAATTCAGGCCTACATGTAGAAAGATCGTGAGGAGTTGAAGCAAAAACAGAAAATGGATGCAGCTATAGATGGGCAAGATGGTGGTTGAGTGCTTTGGGGCAGTGTGGGGGGTTTTGCTTGGAGGTTTTCCTATATATATATATGTCTATATATATATTTGCTGGCCAAACAGTAAGATAGGTTTTAACTTTTAACTTTTAATTTCTCTGCTGGAAACACTTATTTTCAGAATCCCCCTTCTGTTCTGCTGCTTTAGAGAAATATTTTGAGCTTCAGGAATCACAAATTTACTACCTAATCCTCTGTTCTGCATATAACACTTTTGGATAATGATTTTTTATTCTGCTCCCATGTTGTTTACATGAATATCTTGACTGCAAGAAGCTAAACTATTAATTTTGCTAGTTCCTTTCCCTGCTTTTCCTTTTTGAGGTTCTGCGTGATGTTTTTTTTTAATGTACAAACCGAAGCTCAAGTGAATGACTTATGGCGATCTAGGAAAATAATTTGAGGGAACACTTGTGATGCATCTTCATGTAATGGATAAGTGTTGCCATTGTTGTATATGGATAAGTGTTGCCATTGTTGTATAGCTAATACGAGTTTACTCAATAGGTCAAGCTCAAGGAGATAACGCCTAGGATTTTATCACAAGGATTGAAAGGGGCTATCGGATGCCTGAAGGTGCACTCCTTTCAGAGCTTATTGATATGCTTGTTTGTATAAGTGAACTTCTTTCAGAGCTCATTGATATGCTTGTTTGTATAAGTGATCCAGGATCCTATATGATTCATGGACGTTTTCTTTTGAAGCATAACCACAACTCCTTTCTGTCTATTTTATAGAGATATAGATTTCTATCTTCATATCCACATGGGAAGATATTAGGCTTGCCGCTTGTATGTCCGAGTTCTAACCAGGGCTAGTTTTGCCATCAGTTTAGAGGTGGGAAATAACTCCTAAATGAAACAAGTTTCTTTATGTGCTGCATTGATGGCAAGACAGTCATTTTAATGATTTTGATTTATTTTTGTATTTACATAGATAAGATAAGATGATTTTATTAATGTTCACAAATGACCAAAAAAGGTGGTCATAGGGTTCACAAGTACAATGAGGATTCAGTAGTGATCCACATAGAGGACCATGTGGGTTCTAGTTGTAATTATGTATTACAGACACCCTCTTTATGAAGATGGTTTTGTTGCACAACAAGCATACCTTTTTTTTCCTAGGGAAAACTTTGTGTTGAAACCCAAAGGATGCTTCCCCACATTCGTGACGTGAATGGTGTCCCTAGTTAACTTGTTAGTGTAAACCACTGCTCCTCATGTAGGGGTGTTTGAACCAAGACATTCTGGCATGGAACTAGCCAAATGCCCAACAACACTGATAGCAACTGGTTGAACTAACCCCTTATGCGCCACAACAAGCATACTTATAACCCCTTATGCGCCACAACAAGCATACTTATAAGATACTTCCATGGTTATGTTCATTGTTAAGGTAAACTTTGCAATATATTGTGAAAGCATCATCAGTGGTCAAATATAGACAAAATTAAATACCGAGTTTATTGATACTAAATTTTGAACTTTGCATGATGGAGATTGGGTAGATAGTAGTATGCTGATTTTTTGCCCGATTGCTAAACTTATTCTATCCTAGTCTTCTTATTATGAATAATTATATGGTGTGTGCAGACTTCGTAGCCAATGTCAAGGAAAGGGCTATTCTACTCTTTTTGTTATGGATAATATTATGCTGTGTGCAAACTTTAGGCCCAATGGTAGGGAAAGGGTAAATGCAAACATAATTGGTCTTAAGTAATTAGTTCATAGTAGCACACCATCGAAACAATATTGTCAAAAGTTGGATTAACCCTAAGTCACTTGGTTTGAGTTTGTGTTCGAATTCGGCGACTTTGAAATTCGACAAAAATTCGGCAATGAAAAATTTGGTGATAAAATTCGACATTAAGTTCGAGGGACTATACATTTCAAAATTTTTATATATATATAAAATTCTAGGCACTCATTAAACATTATGTAAAATGAAAAATTGCATGCCAACATTAACATATATAATTATATTTCAAAAGGATGGTATCTTGTTAAAAATTTAGGAATTTAGGTTAGGTTTTTTGTCTTTTTTTTTACATTTTAAAATTTTTATTGAATAAATTCTATGAAAATCGTCTTGAAGTTCGACTTTGAAATTCGGCTTTAAGTTCGAATTTGGTTGAAATTCGGCGAATTTCGAATTTCAAGGTTGAAATTCGCCGAATGCGGTGACAAAGGATTAACCTATCATTGGAGAGTCTAGGGCTTCTTATCACGTTATTCAATTTTATGTTTCACGTCTCCCCTCTAATGTTTCCCATGTTGAATCTAAAATATCCCTTCTGCTTGAGTTTAAACTTAAATACAGGTATCCTGATGCTTTTACTGCTTTTTTTCCCAGTAAGGTCTATGAAGTGAGAAGAGCCTATGAGCAGTATATTTCTAGTGATAGTTGTGAAGATAAACATTTTTTACCATTTTGGGTCTCCGAAAGTTAGATGTATTCCTAGTTACCGAGTAGTGATATAATCATAATATAATTAAATGGAGAAGAAAATCCATTTTTATTGATGTTCTTGGCATCTTGCTACTATTTTCAACCATGATTTGGGCACGGGTACATAATAAAATGTTGTTAAATAGGAATTCAATTTTTCGTCATATGAAGGATTATGAAGTGAGAAGAGTCTATAAACAACATATTTCTAGTAAGGAAGGATTATGAAGTAAGAGGAGCCTATGAACAGTATATTTCTAGTAATAGATTTTAGGATAAACATTTTTTAGAATTTTTGGTTTTCCAAGGTTAGAGGTATTCCTAGTTATGGTTGGTATAATCGTAATGATGAAATAGGGAAGGAAAAATCCATTGTTTGTGATGCCTTTGCTACTATTTTTGACCATTATTTGCGCACAGGTACACAATAAATGTCGTTAAATAGAAATTCACCTCCAATCAAGCATGGGGTGTTGCGGCTTGATTCTTACCCTTGCAGCAAATGCCTTTAAAGAGGCTTTCATTTCCACTCAAGCATGGGGGCTTTGTTATTGGCCTTGAACCAATATGCCTGGTTTGTTAAATTGCAATCTTCTTGGATGGCTTACAATTGTGGTGGTAATGAAACGATTTTTTGTTGAAAACTTAGGCAATATTCAAAACAATGAATTATGGGGCATTCATGGTTGGTTATGGGCATTGCAAGTTGGCATTTCACCAGTAGAGATCGATGTTATGTAAGTTTGGTTGAACATAGTTGATTAGCTGTTACGTGGTTTAAAAGTTAAAGTTTAAACAATGGTAAGATATTTTTTCTAGACGAGGTGGTTTTTAAATTGTCACATACCCGTATGCCTTCTTTGGCCATAGTGGTACTCAACTCGAAATTCCTTCCTCTAATAACCCAGTATTAGACTAAATTGGAACTCTAACAGCAATATAAGGATGCAGTGGATTAATTATTGCATATATATAATTCATTCATTACCCACTAAACTCATGGAATTGCACAACTTACAAACAGATAGTATTCCATCGAAAGACAAATCTGATTACTTATCTGTAATCAAGTGAAGTCCACTAAACCAATTACTGAGGAGCTTTTCACCACCCCACTTTAGGAATTAGCTATGGATTTTACCCCTAGCTAGACCATGATACCACCAGGGTGAAGGAAGCTCCTACGAGGCTCTAATCTCACTCAATCCAACCCATTATTTTCATGACATAGCTAGTCTTCTCACTATTGAGCACTCCAAGCTTTCATCTAGCCATCAATCAACCATGGCACTCTCTTCACTGCCCTATACAATACAGGGAACATCTTCCTTTTCTCTGCTTAATAGTTCTTGAAGGATCTTCCTCCTTTTCAATGCTCTTCAATGCAGGCAAAAGAGTCCACAATGCTGATTACTTTCTGGGGGATAAACTGGAGGAAGAACACTTGGCTCAAAATAATCAATGAGCAGCAATAATAGGGGTTTCAGGGTTGAAGCTGTTTGCTCGATCATCGTGGACATTCCAATCATTGTTTTCCCCCAAAACCATCCCATTCATCCCATATTCTCAGCAGCAAGTCCCCAACTTCCACAGGGTGTCTTACCAACCACAATTCCATGGTGGTCTTTTACCATCTCTGTACGGATAACTATCCATGTTTTCATATAGGTTCCTTCGTCAACAAGGAGAGAAAAATTCTCTTGGGAGAATGGAAGAGTGATCCATCAACAATAGTGAATATACCTCTCCCCCCAGAATTTGCAAAATTTATACTTGCCATGCATGGGTAGTATGCCCTTACCAAGAAGCATGGTGCAACATTCAAAGTCAAGGGAGCATTAAGGCAGGGGCAGCAAGGTAGCACCTTCAAAGGACATGTGTCAGGTCAAAGCACCCATTCACCCACTTTCCTCTTACCCTCTTGTGGTTCATGGTCCCCTTGTTGCTTCCTCAAGCAGCCTTTTTGGTGGATACTGTATTATTATGTATTTCCTTTATTACATGCCTTCTGTAACATGAGCACTTGGAAATGTTAGTTTCCTATTTACCAACTGCCATAATCTGATCCCTCTACCTACCCGGCATTGATTATAAATAGATAAACATGTAAGAAACACAGGCAAATGATACTCTGATTGGAACTCATTAGATGGAGTTGCAACCGAAGAACTGAAACAAATGAAAATATTGAGCTATCTGCATAAAGTATTATTTTACCAGTGCATAATCATTGCTTTGTTCCCTTGTACTTACTAAGATCAATTTTCGCAAGTGACCTGTGCCCTTGTTAGCAACATGCTTTGGGTGAATGGTTCAATTAGTTGAGTTAACGCTAACTCTTGGGGTTTAAAATAATGGTATTATGTTAATATGACTTTTAAAAATGAGTTCTTATCAAAGTCCAACTTCTAACTTCCACATAAAAAGTCAGGAAAAATACAGAATGGGAATTCAAATTTGTAAACATAAGAAAATCTCAATCTTTCACTCACATGAGAGTTCTGTAACTGAGATTGGTTGCTATTCTATTTTTCATTGATTTTGTACTCTGGAGGAAATAACATTCTTTCAAATATTTCGGACATTACTATGTGGGGCAACTTATTCCTCCGAGGTCTTACATTTAACTTAATGAAGCCCACTTTATTGGCATCGGAAAATCTGCGACTTGCAAGAATTTAGCCAATACTTCATCTTTGTATGATGTTATTGCTTCTTCTCTGGAAAAATAAAAGGCCATAACCATTGATTTTCTACCTTCATGTTCTGTCATGGATTCACTCTTTGTAGAAAGGTTTTCATGAAGATTTCCTGAATACTATCCTTTTATTTTTAGATTGATACATTGTGATAGTTTTCTCGCTATCACTTTGTTTATGATTCATGCTTTTCAGATTCCACAGTTGTTTATCGTCGCTTCTCTGAACGACTGAATAGTGTTTTTTAATAGCTTGCTTAGTTAATTACATTTCCGTTTCCTGACAGTATAACCTACCTTTATTTATTTTTATCTTTTTTCTTCTATGCGATTTTTGGATTTTTGACAGCGTTGATAGTTTTAATAGTTTTAAGTTCTGATGTTTCGAGCGAGCTCATAGCACATCATCAACAGGGTTCTTGTTTCCCTAATGATGGGCAATGAACTTGCTTGAGATGTCGGAACTGATAATATATCATTGCTGACTAAAATCACAAAATACCTTGAAGAATGTTTATCATTGTGAAAATTTAAACTTGCACATCACATAACTTGCGGTCTGTGAATGTCAATAGAGATAAAATAGGTAGGTGAAACCCCAACAAATTATTTACTTCGTTTTATCATCTTGTAAATGCCAACTTATATGTGAAATTGATTTGGCCGAGTAATTGGTGGTTGGCTTGCTCTACCCCTTTGCTAGATCTCTGCACCACCCCACCGGTAATTTCGCACCGGCTGAACATGAAACTCCGCCACACTCAAACTTGTCCGTCCGCGGAAATTTTAGAAATGCTTGGATGGAGAATTTGTATGGGTTGGTCCCAACCCTAGATTGGTCCCCTTCGCTGAGGGTCGGTCCCAACCCTAGATTGGTCCCCTTCGCTGAGGGTCGGTCCCAATTGCTGGCTATCATTGGTAACAACAAAAAACCTGCAGTAGAAACTACGGCAAATAATCTTTTGGAATTTAAGACTTTTGCACCTCCATTCCACAAATGTGGAGAGAATAACGGTTGGGTGTTATAACGCCCATTTGATTAAATAATGAATTCTATTTTATATTTTAGGTGAAAATATAGCTTGCTCAAAACGTTCGAACTTGAAACTATTATTGCAGACTAAAATCCAAAAATACCTTGGAGAATGTTTATAACACTTTGAAAATCTAAATTGGTTAATTATATTGTATTTTAGGTGCAAATATTGAGATTACATAAATTCCTGTGATCTAAGGCCTAGAGGAAGTCATAGACCAGGTCTAAAGGATTAAAAATGGACCCAAAGGCGCTTTTCTATTTCTACCATATCCAAGATATTCATAAAATTCAAAGCTAGAGCCAAAACAAAAATGCAGCAACAAGGCATGTATGTCGAATATAGACATGACAAGACTGCAAATGAAACTGGAATATTCCAATAAACACTTTCATGTCCGTGTCTTGAGAGATTTATGTGTAGATTCGTCATGAGAGCTACTCTAGATAAACCATGGCACCATCCCACCCCTCACGATCTGTGACTAAAACCGACATCGTGGAAGCGTGTCCCAAGCCTCGGTCATACCTTTGTCTTGTTACTCCCTAGAAGTTTAGTGCTTCGGGTGTGCCTCGTCTTTTTCCACTCTGATTTTCCACTCTCAAAAAACTTGATACGATTATGTATATAAAATTAACAAAAAATACATTTTCATTAGAAATCAGATAACTAGCATAGATCCATCTTAAACCCGTATCTATCAAGCATCGAGAGGGATCCAATTTCTTGAGGTGTATTTCTTTTTTTAAATTTAAACTCAAGAAATTTGATTTCTCTTGATTTATAGATCCAGGTTTAAGTTTTAAGTTTTTATTTTATAAACGAACATCTATTTTTTAATTACTTTTCATAATATTTTATTTTATGAACCAACATGGATTTTTTTTAAATGCTTTCCATAATTTTTATTTTATGAGCCGACATGAATTTTTTTAATTAAAAAAATTACTTTGTAAGTTTTATTAGATGTAACGCTACATGTAACGCTACATACACGTTAGAACATCTCTCCCATACTGGGCTGTAGAGCACCTTGTTTCACTCGGTGCAACAACATGCAGAGTTGTCCAACATCTTCATGACCATCCATATTACAAAGTATTGCCCATGCACAGGGCTTTTACGACCCAAGCAAACTAAAATCCAACTGTCAACTATATATTACATAGGGAGATAGCCAAAAAAAATAAAGTGAAAAAAGAAAAAAAAGATAATGCAGGATCTAAAGCCGCTATCATCCACTATATGCGAAGATATTATGAAAAGGAACAACAAAAATAGTAGCAACAAATAGATATGCCACTAGATCGGAAAGATTGGTAGAGTTCTGGAGTCCCTCAACAAATGATCATCCCAGAGTTCATAGAAGATACTTTCCTCCCGAGCCAATAGTCCACGCCTAGACAAAATATCTGTCTGAGTATTATCAGCATGATATATGTGGTGAAAACTGATCTTGTGCATATCTAGAAGAAGCCTTCGTATCTAGGTCATCCAGGAGGAGAGTGCGATAGCATGAATGCCGCCCTTATTACTTACCCAGTTAATGATAATCAATGAGTCCCCTGTAACATGGATAAGTTCTAATTGTCGCTGATGGGCAAAGAAAAGCACCATCCACATAGCAACCAATTCTCCCTTGGTGTTGGATCCAATTCCACAATTCATCCACAAATAAAAGCATCTACAAGGATCCATAAGATTAACTACACCAACGCCACAGAGATTACCCGAAACCTGTGAGGCACCATCAAAACATGTTGATACATCCGTAAAACAAATATGTGATGGAGCTTTTGGAATTTTCTACATTGGAGAAATATAAAACACAGAGAATTCTTTATACCCTGCAATAGCTCTCTAAGCTTGTTTTAAAAAATAAGAAGGTTTCGAGACTTCCATGTCTCCCAGAGAATATAACAGGCTAGCTCCCCTAGCCTCCCATTCAATCTAAACCAGTTGAGAAGGCACTCCTGTAGGGAGTTACCATTCCAAGGCCCGATATTTGGATAAGATAATCCAACAAATCGCCATACATGTGATATATACTGACATTCCAGAAAAAAGATGGGTGATCGAATCTTCTGCAAGTTTGCACAGTATGCAGATGTTTGGTCCAATAAAGCCACGTTTCTGCAGGTTTTTCCATGAAAATAATTTGTCTTCCAGAGCTAACCAAGTAAAACACTTTATCTTAAGAGGAGTCTCCACTTCCAACACGCTTTGTGCCACCACGCCAGGTTTGTAGGTTTTGCTCGGAATAAGACCTCATATGCCAGCTTTGCAGCAAGACACGTGTGTGTGTATTCCACGACCACACAAGTCTATCATCAAAATTGGTTAATCTGACATTTCCTCGATATAGGCCTAGTACATATGAGTGTCATTCCTCATCCATAACACCCTGGAGGCCAATCTGTTTAGCACTCAACCAGTTTTGACAGGGATATACAGCTGGAACCGTCGAATTAGCGTGTTGGAGGGAGAAAATATCACGTGAATGCAACATGAATAATAAATCCTATGAGAGCCTGTAGCACAGTGGGCCTCCAACAATGGGATCTTCCCCCAACATAATAGACTGCCCGTTACTCAGGCACCATGCAATCCAATATGTCATTACTGAGAAGGTCGATATCATACCCGCCCAGATATTGGATATGTTCTTTGCATATCTTTCAGAGGAGCGAAGCCACTGTGTAACATAGAGACCCCAAAGATACTTATCCTTAATGATATATCCCCATAATCCATTCACCATAAGTGTCCGCCAGAGGCTTTTTGCCAAAAGAGCAGTAGAGAAAGCATACATATTCTTTACAGACCACCCTCCATTAATGAATGGGATAACAATCTTATGCCACTCCACTAAATGAATTTTATGGAGATCATTGCCAAACCAAATGAAGTTATGGATTCTCCTCCTGATACCTGACATAATGGTCTTTGGTACCTTACTCAAGGACATCCAGTATACTCCCAGGTTCTGCAGAACCGATTTGGCTAGGGTAACTCTGCCCCCAATGGACAGCCATCGCCAGCATCATTGATGAATCCTCTGGTCAAATCTCTTAACCAGAATCAATCCTTTATGGAGTATGCATTTGGCTTGATGAAGTAGCCCAGGTAACAGGTTCCACTAACTAAATCCTTCATTTCAAATGGCATAAGTCCCTGAATGTCCAACTTCATTGCCAATTCAACCTTATGTTCCAAGAAAATGGATTTTCTACCATTGATATCCATATCGGTGGAGATGCAGTAAAGATCCAAAATTTTCTTGATACATTCCCATTCAAATTTTTTGGCTCCCCTGAAAAGCATCACATCATTGACAAAGAGTTGATGCGTGACCACTATATTTTTGGTAACCTTGATGCTCGAGATACAGTCAGTTTCCTTAGCTTTGATGAGCATCTTGCTTAAACCTTCGATGACAATCAGAAAGAGGAGTGGTGATAAGGGGTAGCATTGTCTAAGGCCACAGGAGCATGAAAAAAACTTAGTGGGGTTCCCATTTATCAGGACTGAGTACTTAACCGATGTTACACAAGCCATTATCCACTTCATTGCCTTCCATGGAATACCTATTTGAATCAATGCCAACCGAAGAAAACCCCAGTTAACTTTGTCATACGCTCTGGATAGGTCCAATTGGAGAATGAGTGCCTTAAGATTTCGAGCTTTAATACTATGAAACGTTTATTGGGCCACCCCAACAACATCGAGGATCTGTTTGTTGTCCAGAAAAGCAAATTGTTCTTTAGAAAGGCAGTTCGATAAAACCGGCTTGATACGGTTTGCAATGATCTTAGCAATTATTTTGTAAGCCAAATTACACAAGGAAATGGGTCTGTACTCGTTGAAAGATGTCAGGTTGGAAGATTTGGGTATCAAGGAAATAAAAGTAGAGTTTAATGCTTCCGGAATCCTTCCCATAAGTCTGGTGTCTTCCACCATAGCTAGTAGATCAACCCCAATAATGTCAAAAAAATCCAAAAAAAGCTCCACGGTCCATCCATCTAGACCAACGCTTTTTTCTTTTGCAAATCCCAGGAAGACTTTATGGATTTCCTTTAATGTAACTGGTTTGAATACCTCCTCACCCTCCTTATTCGAGAAGAAGTGTGGGAGTTCACTGATCACCTTAATTTGTTCCCCCACATCTTGAACCTCTGGATCTAGGTAGTATTTTTGAAAGTGTCTGATAGCTTCGCATTGCAAATCCTCTTGTTTGTTGATCCAATCCTCTGCCTTGGTCCTTATAGACCATATAGAGTTTTGTATCTGCCTTCCATCAACAAATTTACGAAAATATTTATTGTTACTATCACCCAACTTTATCCATAGAGCTCGGCTCTTTAAACGCCAAGACTCTTCATCTTTATGCATTATGCTTAATTTTCTCTGCTCCAGCTCCAATAGGGTATTATTAAGATAACTAGGAAAAAATCCTCCAATATGTTGTTTATGGATATTGTCAATATCATTCTTGATCTCTATGAGTTTGGATTTAAGTTCTTTTTTCTTGTTTCTTTCCCACATTATGACCCCCAATTTCAAATGCTTAAGTTTTTTAACCAGATAATGCGATGGAGGATCAAAGTATAAGTTCTCAAATTCCATCCAAACATGATGTACCATTGTATTGAAAGCCAATTCCTTGTTCCACATGTGATTGAACTTAAGTGGGAGATAGGTTTTTTTTTCCACAAAATCTAATTCCAGAAATATCGACCTGTGATCCGATATGGTAGATTTATCAATCCAAGATCGGTATCTATGTGCAACATCCACTAGTAAATCCCCCATCGGATACCAATCCAATCTCTTTGAAATCCTAACAGGGCCCTGTCTTCCATTACTCCATGTAGGGCCAAGTGGCAGAGGTTTGATATCCACTAAACCTACAGATGTAAATAATTCCATGAAGAAATTACTTAGAGGATCAATTCTAGCAGTTGATCCCCATATTTCAGCTATAGATAAGGATAAGTTTAAATCCCCCACAAGCAACAGATTATTCACTTCAAATATTGCCTGGGCTTCAACATTTTCCCAATATCCTTACAGTCATGATATGGTGCATAGCAATTAATAAAATTTATTATCCCTACAAAACCATATATATAACCTTTTAATCTGATACTAAGAGTTGAAGATGAAGCCGGAAGTTTACATGACCTAGGATTCCAGGCCAATAGGAGTCCACATGATTGACCCATTGCATCCGTAGATACTACAGCCCAGTCCCTCTTAAGTCTATAGAAGAATTTCCTAGCCTTACCAACTGTTACCATGGTCTCTTGAAAATATATCATATCCGGTTTCTCTTTATCCATTAATCTCTTGAGGGTTAATATTTTCCGAGGGCCCCCAATCCCTCTAATGTTGAGAGACATTATAATCATTTCTTAACCCTTTCCAGGGCTTTCATGCCTCTAAACGCCCTTTTGGATTCAGAATATAATGAAACAGGATCATCAATAATGGCAGGAAATGTGTTAGCACCCTCTATGGCTAGTTGTTTACCTTTCCTCGCACTCCTCATTTTGATAGGAGAAAAGTTCTGGACCAAACCCCCCTGGCATCCCTTTTGCATGTCGCATATCATGGGTCGAATGTTCCATGTCAATAGTGGCTATTTCATTCCTAATGTCCATTGGAACATTACCAATGTAGGTGATAAGAGTAGGGTTTTTGCAATATCACAATAAGAGGGTTTGGTCAGTGGAAGCTCAGAGGTCTTGTAGGAAGGAAAATCTAATGATTGTGTGCCATCTCCATGAATATTCAATTCCATATGCGGATTTCCATAATGTTTAGTGGATTGAATAGGGCCACTAAGAGGATCATCCCCATGTGTCAGTCGAGGACAAGATGGGTTTTGTTCCAAAGATTCAGGAGTAACAGGCAAAGACGATAGTGTGGCTAAGGGAGTCAAAGTGGCTTGTTCTGTAGTCAGATACAGAGGAAAGGCTTGAGTAACAAAATCCGTTGTTGTAGCAAGGTTCATCTCATTCTTGGAAGGATTCAGCTCCGAATCTGCTACCTTAACCCCATGATAAAAAAATGACCCCCCACCAATGACATCATCCCCTATCATAGGGTCCTTTCCCTCTAAAACTTGTAGAAATTCCCTTTCTTCAACAGATAATGAATCAACAAAAACATGAGCAGATTTGTAGCTTACCTATTAAAGAGGACGGATCTGAAACCCTTTCACTGCATGTGGTGGACGCAGGTGGATCAAGCATTTTCTATATCTACGAAGAGCCCTCTGATCCAAAGCCGTCGTCCGATGTCCATGCATAAATCTCATCCAAAGATCCCACCACTTCCGACTCCGAGCCAGACTCATCACATTCCTGCCATAAATGACCAACAACTTTACATTTAGAACATCGGAATGACAGACCCCAGTAGTCAAGTGTTTGTGTAAATTTCCTACCACGCCATTCGATGACAAGTTTTTCCAGCAACCCTTTGGACATATCTATCTCTACCAGCACTCGACCAACTCGTCTGTTCATGCCTTTTAGAGCTTCCTCCCTAATATGTATAAATCTGCCGATGTGGTTCGCAACAACTGTAAAAGCCTCCTTATTCCAAAGAGCTAAAGGGAAGCCTGAAAGATGCACACATAGGTGCCGAAACCTAATACGCTCCAAATTAGGGTCGAACCCAATATGCCAACGTTTCATCATGAGGCTACAATGACCTCTGTTCCAGGTTTTCTCCAGGATGAGGGATGCATGTTATTCCGTTCTAAAATGGAAACTGTACCAGCTGTTTTTCAAGATTAAAACCTCCAGCTTATACCCTATAAGTGGATACCAAGTAGCAACGACCCAATGACTAATATCACAGGGATTCATTTCCCTATAGTTGAAATTTCCCACAAGGCCTTTCAGGGATAAGGCTGAAATCCCCTCCAGACCAATGTTATTGCCGATAGTCATACAGTCCACCTCCTTTCTCAGGTGCAACTTCCTACTTCTACGAACCAGACCCTCATGTCTAAAATGCATCGACTGATGATAGCGGTAAAGGGAATCCATTATTTGGTTTGTTGACGTGTTTCCTAGGGTTCTCAGTGGATACTCTGTTCATGGACCACGGATCCTGGGTCCTGGATTGCACAGTATCACCACTTGGGTCGTTTACCTTTGATGGTCCCCCAACGATTCCAGATTTTTAGAAACTTTTGCAACTTTATCCTTCAATAAAACCCTATATTCTTTGCCTGTCATTTGTAGAACCTCTTGTTCCCACCACTCATTCGAAAGGCCTTTCTTGTCAGCTTTGAAACCCTCCCCCAAATAATCCACTTGTTTGTCAACCATTTTATATTACCCCCATTAGCACGTGAATTTCCTTGCACCCCCACATGTCACTATCCCCCTTCTAACAAGTAGCTCTTATAGACAGTTTAAAGCCCAATAGTATATAAATCCCTCCTAACTCCAATCAATACCTGACTGACAATATCATCCTCATAGTTCCTTGAGTTAGTGCGTGACAGAGTTCTGGATATACTGGCAAAACCCATTTTTTGTTGTATAATCACATCGAATCCGTTCTTTACCTGTTCCGACAGTATATCCGACCCCCCCTATTCCTAAATACCTAACACCCAAAAATTACCCTTACTGGAGCTTCAGTTCCAGTCCAATAGTCCAATGGGTCACCTCTCTGTGTAGTCTTCATTGCTACAATCATTTGTTATCATAGGACTGCTGTTACACCTAAAATCTTACCATCATGAGATTTAGTGTATTCATCCTAAAGTTTCATTGGCTAAGTCATTGGCCTGGAAGAGATATAACCCATTTATACTAGGTTTTGAAAGGTCGTTGCAGGTTTCCCTCATACAACCTGTGACGTTGCATCTTTCCCTCTTGCAGGGTGCGACGTTGTCAGTTAATGGACAAAAATATCTCCTTCGAGTCCATTCTCGAAGCTAGCTGACATGGATCCCTATCCATGACCTTGTGGGAGAGCTGGCACTCGGTTCCTGACCTCTTGGAAGGATCCCCTATCTCTCTCCTACCATATCTCAACCTACCCTATCCATACCCTATCCACTTAGTCCTATATAAATGAAGCTCACTCCCATTCCAAGGGGGGGAAGTCTATAGTGTCTACATGCTGGTGAAATCATCTTGGAGAGATCTCTACTCATCTATTGAGAGACTCACACTTCCTTGGGAGGATATGGCATTGGCTTGGATGGAGAAGGGTTACTTCGTTAAGCTCTGGTTGTAGTCTTTCTCTTCTATGTACTTTCCCTATATTTACAGTAATATAAATGCTTTCCACCAATATTGTTGTGTTGATGATATTGTGTAGTTTACCTGCTTAATTGTTTACTTAGATTTGTTATTGTTTGGACGTTTTTACTTGTTTGTCTTGTTTTGTGCATCTTGGTAGGTCTTGCAGCTTAGATCTGACGACCGCAAGGCATGGAACAACATCCAAGAAAATGGACTGCAAACTTAAGGTAATACATCCGATAACTTGATCCTTAACTAGATCTAGGAAAGTGGTTTATAGTCTGTACTATTTGTTCTAGACTCACATTGAGCTAGGGAGATCCGGCTCGCGTCCGTTCGAGTGGATTGTCCATCAAACAAATCTGGAGACCATATTGGGGAAAATACATCGTTTTGTAGTTGTCAATTTGAATGTCATTTTCAGTTGATTTCTTGTTACAAGCCATTTTATTTGTCATTTACCTCTTAAACTGGTTTCACCATCAGATCTTCACTTTGAAGAGTTTGATTACGTTCCTTTGAGTTTGTACTTCTCATTTTCAAACCTTTTCATGCTCATTGTTTGGAGAATTGGTTCATTTTTGAACTCAGATCTCACCTATCGCACCTGGTCAGTAGACTCAGAGTGAAATTGTGTTATTTTTTTATCTCTGTTATTTGCCTATTAGTCTGTCGTCGCAACCCTTGCATTGGTATTTTGTGACACCGTCGCACTTCCCGCATTGGTGAACTGCGGCGTCGCATTGTGTACAAGCACAGAGTGTGTTGATCTGCCAATTTTGCCATACAGGCACCCCTTCTCCATTTCTGATTTGAGTTTTGGTTTGTGTGCAAACTCCCTCTGTACTGTAAGATCCAGTCAGAGACCCCATCTTTGATTTGTGTGTCGAGTTGTTTGGTTTTATTTGGAGTTGTTTTGGGTTCCATCTTGGACAAGTCTGATATTTGGTAGTGGTGGACACTCTTGTCTCCTCCACCTACATCCACTCATCCTTGCATTCCCTCCTCTCCTTTCCAGATCTGATCATTGTATTGGATCGGTTTCTAGACCTCATTTACATTCATTTTTGAGCCTTGCTTGCTTTAGTGCTGCTTGTTATTGATTGATTTTGAGTGTTTGTGTACTTTCAGTCCATTGAGTGCTCATCTTTTCTTGAGATTTTTTGAGTTATTAAAGTGCTGCAAGTAATCTTTTCATTTCGGTATTTGTGTTTAAAAGCATCGTTGTTATCAAATTGTTATTTTGATACATCCATTGAATGATCAAAAGTACTTTATTTCCATCTTTTCTCAAGCTCATTTGAAGAATTGCATATGCATTGGAATGCCTCATTTGTAGATCTTTTGGAAAAGTTGAAAGAAAATTCAATTATTTGTGTTTTTCACGAATTATGAGTTGCTCATTTTCTTGAAAAATTCGAATAGGTATCAAGTTTTGCAAAAGTAGTTCCATGCTTGGAAAGTTAAATGCATTTTCTGGTTTTTATGCTTTTAGGCCATTGTAGTGAAAGTGAAAAGCTTGCATACTCTACTTAGAAACTCTCTCTTTTCATTGCTTAGCATCATTTTTGTTTTGAAAACATAAAAGAAAAAGAAAAAACATGTTTTGATTTGGTTTAGTAGTGTTGTGTCTTTTATGTTTTCCTCGAAAAGGAAAAGAATACTTCATAGTAATTTTTTGGTAGATTTGGGATTGCATTGCATTGTGTTGCTTTGGTAAAATTGGAAAGAAGTTTCTCCCTCCCATACATAGAGTTCATCAAAAGAAAAGTGTATTGTTTGCATGTAGTTAGGGCTTGCATTATGTTTACGATTATGTACTCACCTCATGCATTCACCTAACCATCTAGATAAAATAAACGGTAAAACTAGGGTAAAAATTTTAGTAACTTGTGTGTAAGTTAGAGATGTGTTCCGGCGTCGTTAAGCGTGGCAACTGTCGTTATTTTCCAGCACTGTATCCCAGGGGTATTGTAGTCTTCCACGTACTTATCGGTATATCGAGCTCTTTCACGTACCCACCAAGTAACACACGTACTTGGCATATATCGAAAGGTGTTTCATGTACTCGGTAGTATATTAGAAGGTCTCTTGCCGAACGGTTGTGAATTAGACAACACCACTACGGATTTGAGCTCCCACATACCTTGCATATATCAGGAGACACCATTAGGATTCCTGAAACCAACTGAGTTAACCTTTTGGTTGTCTTGGCGAAGCAATACACCGAGAACAACACTTGGGGAGATTACTACGCACGTACCGTCCAGGTAATCGGGTATTCAGGAAATGGTACGGTCCCAATCCTCCTTGTCGCGTTTTACTGTTGGACCCTGCAGTATATAGCGATTTGTGAAGCCTTGACAATCCTGTGAGGTTTCATACCTTTGAATCCACTCTTATAACATAAGTTTTCTTGTGGCCTTAATTTGTGTAGGGTTTGTCTGGTCTACTTTTCTTTTGTGTAGCTTGCCTTAGGAGAAACTTTTTGTTTCAGTCACTCTGGTTGACTTTCCTTGGAGAAGGTCTCGCAAGATTCATAATTTTCCACCCGAATATTCCCTTAACCAGGAGGTAATTTCGAGGGTAAGAATGGATCCATAAGCCAGGGTCGGGTCACATGAAGTGGAAAACCCCACTTTGAATGTTGGAGGACTTTTGTTTCCTCACACTCTTCCAGATTCACCTACCTCTCATCCCCTGCAGGGTGAAGAAGCACAAATCCCCACTTCAAAAGACTTACCTCCCGCTTCGCCGGGAGAGCCTGGATCGTTGGAATGGATAAATCAACCCCAGGACGACCCTACTGCAGCTGCTGGTCCTTCAACAGCTTATTGGACATCTTCTCTAGGCCACCCAGTGGCCCATTTTGCCGTTGCACCCCCACCCAGTGGGACTACTTCGGATGACCCCTTAGCTTACTATCGTGGCCAATTGGCTCATTTTCGTTCTATGGCTGAGGAACTTCGAAGATCCAGTCTCCAACAACAGGTTGGAGACCCGACGTTACCCCCTTATAGACCAATCCCAGGTCACTTTTTATCTTTTGAGTCACTGGAATCATCCACGCAACATGTGACCACTGCTGAAACTGGTCAACCATCCATTCCTACATATACATCCCCTAGGCAGGAGACCAGTTCAGTACCTCTCGCAACCCAACCTGTTGAAGCACAACAGTCCAACACACTTGTAACTACCGCAGTTACGTCACCTGCTCCTCCCCCACCCCAAACTTCGAGGGGAGGATACTCTTTACCCCCTACCTTCTTTACAGGTAGTGGTAATCCTACGGTGAATGATCAACAACCAGTGTTGGGTCAACCTTCACTTAGTGGTTAGCAAGTTGTTGCTGGGGGGTAACCCCGTCTCTTAACCATAATACTGCAGCAGGAGTTCCCATCGGTCCTTCTGTTGGAAATTCCTTACCTCCCGGACCTTCCACTATGGGACTATCCCATGTTGGGGGACCATCCAACGTAATTAACCTCCATCAAGTCAAGCGTATCCAGGTCATCTTAACCCTGTGCCGGGTCAACTTAATCTCGAAAACCTTTACACTCTATGGGGACAACAAAATGTTTTACAACATGGACCCCCACTTATAGTCCCTCAAGTCTCTCCACCCCCCTTTGGTCCACCCCCACCTCCCATTGGAGGCGGCGGGCCCCCACATAAATTTGGAGGAGGCATACCTCTACCTTCTGGTGGAGGACCACCTCATTTTGGTCATCATGTCGCACCCCCCATAGTGGAGGTGGTGGAGGACCACCCCCTCCTGGCGGTGGTGGTGGTGGAGGACCATCCCATCCCGGTGGTGGTGGTGGAGGACCTTCTCATCCCGGTGGTGTTGGTGGTGGACCACCACCCTACTATGGTAGAGGTGGCGGAGGAGGCTTTTACCCTTCCAGCGGTGGCAGTGGCCCACCACCCCCTCTCGACGAAGGTGGTGGAGGCTCGTCCTATTCCGGTGGTGGTAGCGGACCACACCTCCTCCCGGTGGAGGCGGTGGCGACCCATCCTAACCTGGCAGTGGTGGCGGACCCCCACCATTTGGAAGCGGCCCACCCCCTCCTGACGGTGGAGGCGGGCCCCCACCTTATGGTAATGGGCCACTTTATTATGGTAATGGGCCACTTTATTATGGTAATGGACCACCTTACTATGGCGGCGGACCTGCATTTGGTCCGGGCGGCCCATACCCCTATGGCCAGTTTCCTCCTGGAACACCCTATGGTTAGTCGGTACAAGGTCCTATAGGTCCTTACATGCCTTATCAGTACTATCAGTACCCGCAACCTAATCCGGAGCTACCCTTTTTGGCTACTTTGGACCTGCCTAACCTGTCTCGCTTAACCAACGACCCTATCTACCACAGAACTAATTGGCCACCCATTTTGGTGAAACTTCCATCAGATATCCCAAAATTTGATGCCAAGCCCGGCGAAGATCTTAAAAATCACGTGATGACATACCACTTATGGTGTTCATCCAACTCCTTGATGGACGACTTGATCCATCTTAGGCTATTTCAATGGACTCTCATTGGTTCAACTTCCAAGTGGTATATTGAACTACCACCCCATTCGTTTCCTGATTTTGGTTCTCTTGCTATGAAATTTTTGACTCATTTCCAACTACCTATATGGTATGAAACTGGTATAGAGCTGTTGATACCCCGAAAATCACAGCATCAAGCAGGAAGGGATTCTCCCTAGTGAACAGTCCTAGTTAGATCGTTCACCGTTTGGTATGGGGAATCCGTCCGGTTAACGGTTCCGGCTACCGTAAGATTTAAAGATTTATATTCTTCTGCACCGGCTGCGGCCCGATCCACCTTTTTTTGTGATTTTACTATTTAAGATGATATGCAAGTGCCCTAAGCTAATTTAATCTAAATGCAAAGCTGAAACAAATCTTTATCTAAAACTGAGATAAAGAAAATCTAATCTATCCTTGCAAGGAGAAAATTGTAAATATGAGCAATGCGCTGAAAGAAACATCTAAAGATCATACATATAGCTATTAAATCTGAGGATGCAATCCCAACAGGAGATAAAAGATATTAAAATATAGCTTTTAATTCAAATGCAATACGTTCCATTACTCATTTAAGAGAGACATCATTGTACAGGAAAATAGAAAGATCATTCATTACACAGAAATAATTCATAGCAGCAAAGAAAGATCTCACTGTAATATGTGAATGACATAAGAGTAGTCCAACAAGCATTCAGCACACCATTCCAGGTAAAACGCCCTCTCCAGGATTTCATTAGGAAAAATCCAGTTTCTCTTACATGCAGAGAAGTAATTCACGTACAAGACAGAAAATGTCTTTCACCTGCCAAAAGTCCTGGTTTAATCTTCTATTCTTCTATTTATAACTTTACAAATCGCTCCTTGAGCTGACAAGTGTGCCCTAAATTCTATCACCTTCTAATTTGTCTTTTAGTGTATAGTTACTAAAAACACAAATTAATGAAGGGTCTGCCATATAAAACAAAATTGGAGCCAGTTGTCCTTTTAAAACAATTATACAATCAAGGAACTTCAGCCTTTTCCCACATTAAACGAATAAGAATTCTGGTGGTTCATTTATTTATTTGGTTTCCCTTTGCTGACTCACTACCTTATCCTTGACAAATGGCTCGCTTGAGGGTGCTTGGCCATCTATACTTTGGATATGTGTGTCCCATTGACTGAGCTCTTTCATGATAATTTTGCTCCGAACAGATACTGTTGCCTTTGCTGCGATCTCATGCTTGTGCAGATCTGATTTGACTTGTGTCGCTCCTGCTGTTGCTTCGTGGGCAATTGCTTCCAGAAAGTAGATATGCACAGCGGGTTGGCCTATGAACTGTTGGAGTTCATCTTGGGTTATCACCTCCATATTTTTAACATAATCCAACCCTTGATCCAACTCGCCTTGCAACTTAGCCAACTGATGTTCTCGTTTTGGGAATTCATTGATAGTTTCAGGCAGAACCAAGTGGCACTTTCCATGGGATTCTCTGATTTTGGAGTAAAAAGAGTGACATTTGCGGATAGTTCTTTTGATCTCCAAGCTTAGCCTAGCGCCACAGTATTTACTGAATTGAAGGACTCCCACATCCAAGTCAAATTCTTCTTCGGTGGTGGTACGCAAGGTTGAGGGGAATCCAGATTTTCCTCTTCTCCACTAAAATGGTTGTTTTAACTCTTCCACATGCTTTGCAAATCTGTCTCTGTTCCTTAAGGCTCCAACTTCGATGGCTGTTATTTTCATGATCATTTCCTTAACGCTGCAAATTTCTCTTGAGATCAGCACCAGCAACTGATGGCCTTTTATTAGCATGTCACATGCTTGCTTATGAAATGTGAACAGATCTTGCTTGTTTTCAACTGCTTCTTTGAGCTGTTTAACCAACTGCTCTTTGTCTTGGATTAACCCCTCATATTGATCCTTGGGAGATAAATTTGTTGGGCCTTGCTAGCTTCGAGCTCCTCCAATTCTGATTTCCGGGCCTTTAAGTTCTTTTGCTCATCTTCGGAGATGGCCAGCTGCATCTGTAGTGAATTCTTCTCATTTTCAAGCTGTAGGGCTCCTGAAGTTAGCCTTAACTTCTCCTCTGTCATTTCCCTGTATTTCTTCTTCAATTCATTTGCTTCTAGAACCTCCCTCTTCCTGTCATCTCTTATTTTGAAGCATTGATCTCTGTAATGCTTTATTTCATTTATTAACCGATCAGTATTGGCTTTACTCGCCTTGGCTGATGACACAGTGCATTGAGCTTGGAATGAAGGTTCAACATCAGTTCCTTGGATCAGTGTGGTTTCTGTCACCCTGCATTCGTACAAGTTCTCTCCAATTTCCATCTTACTCATTCTTTGTTCAATGATAGCCCTTTTCCGCTCGTGAAAATACACGGAATCCAGGTTGGCCACCTGGAACTGCTTTCTGGCGTTGTACGGGGTCAATGCTAAACCTTCAGTAGAAGCAACCCCTTCTTGAGCTATCCCTGGTTGGAATATCAATGGCAGATCCAACTCCATGTCTTGTGGAGTAGATGGTTCTGTCTCGGGAATTTTCTTGGTCTACTCCCTTTGCTGCTTGTCAGCTAGCTCTGCCAATTCCTTTTGTAATCTGCTTGCCTCTTCTAACAGAATTCTCTCTTCTTCTTTCTCCTCTTGCAGTTTAGCAGCCTGTTCCTGGAGAATTCTTTCTTCTTCCTCTTTGTGGGCCCTTGCTTCATTTTCCTTTTGGCTTCTGGCAGCCTCATCTTCCAAAGCCTTTTCCTCCTGCTCCCTCTGTACTCTGGCAGCTTCCTTTTGCTGCTGCAATTGAACAACCTGCTCTCTTTGGATTCTTGCTGCCTCTTTTTGCTGATGCTTGATAGTTTTCTCCCGCAATACCATGTCTTCTTCCCCATGGTCTATCCCTGCTGAAACTCCTGATTGGGATGCTACTGCTTCCTGTTCCTTTTGAATTAGGCCGACAGGCCTGGGTTTAGGGATTTTTGCACCTTTCATTAGAGAGATTTTGAGGTCAAAAAAGGGCCTCCTAAGAGATGTACTACAAAAATATGAGATATATTAAAATATTATGAATTGGGGGTTTTATGGGGTAGGTATATATGACAAGTCACCTCCCACACTATTTTCTATGCACAATATAAATAACCATGGTTGAGTTACTTTTCAAAATTCACTAGAAATAAAATTAATAAAATAAGTCTACATTGATGTGACTAAGATTCATTGTAAATTCCCAAAAATATTTTGTCCTTTAACATTTATTTGTCTTGAACTTGCAAATGAAATTAAATAATAAAAAACATTTTTAAGAGCTTTTTTTACAATTTTATGTTGACTTTTTATATTTAGTACTTTTCTCATGAATTTAATAATGTAATTTAATTGAGAATTTATTTACATGTAAAATGTCAATAATATTATTATAATCCACATTGCATTATTATTATTATTATTATTATTTATTAAATCTATTATTATTCTTTATTAGTTTGACATTATGTTATTAAATAGAATGGAGTGAATATATAATTTAAAATTAAAAACATAAAAATGATAATATATTATTTTATAAAAAAATGTGAAAGGACTTTCTTTATGAATTAAGAGTACTTCACTTGAAAATGACAATAATATTATTTTATGTGAAAGTGTGAAAAGACATTCATTATGAGTACTTTACTTGAAAATGACAATAATATTATTTTATGAAAAGACTATCATTATGAGTACTTTACTTTATGACTAAAAGTACTTACACCACTACCTTGGTTAACTATGTGTTTTCATCTACCATAGAAAATTTGACAAATAAGCATTCTTAACTCATGCAATGCCACCTCACCAAGGGGGATGATGTCATCTACTAGAATGTGATTGGTTGTATTTTATAGTACATTTTCTTTGTTTTGAGGCCCTTTTTTGACCTCAAATTTTCTCTAATGCTTCTTGTAGCGCTTGCCTAATTCTGTTAAGTTCCGAGCACTATGGAAAACTCTTCCTCTTTGTCCTTCAGATGGGCATACTCGAAGGTGGTTTTGACCTCAACAATATGTTTGGCAACTTCACCACAAGGGTCATGCCTTCTGAAAAACTTTGTTCCGAAATGGAAGATATCTAGATCTTGAACATAGTTTTCTCCTTCCCTGGCCCTCGGGAGGCTATATGCGCCGACAGTGAAAGGAATTGGTGGATAAATCCCTTTCCTCCTTTCAGTAAGAACCATGCTGATCCCGCCAACACTGAGGAGTTTCCTTATGGCTTCCCTGTAGATTACAAAATCTGTGGCATATCTGGGAAGCAAAAAGGGATCTATGGATCCTCCATTCATCCGGATATAGGTACCTTCCATACTATGATAATAATTGCCAAATGCTTCGATGATGGGCATGGCATTCTCTGACATGCAATCTGGTTTCTTCACAAAAATAAGCTAGTACAATGGCATGATGAATTTCTCGCAAACCTGCTTGTAATGGCTTGCGTATTTACTTGCCCATGTGAGTTGGTAGGCCATGAATAGAGGCGTTTCTTTTGGCTTCCATAAGCATCCCAAGTCTAGGAAGGTGTGTTTTCTCAATAAGCAATCTATCAAATAGGAAGACATGAAGAAATTTGCCTTTTTTTGAGTCATCCCTCCCTGAGCCGTAGTTAATTGTGAGGCCAGACTGTCTGAAATTATGTCTGCCCAATTAAAATTGGTGCCATTCATGGCTACATGAAAAATTACTGGCACCCATCCGATCTTAAAAATGTTTCCATTAGGCATGCCGAAGAGCCGACTCAACATCAGAATGATGAGTCTATAAGGAGTCTTCAGGAGGTTGCTTTCATATTCATTGTTGTTCCTCCTTCTTATCTGCCTATCAGATATCATCATTTTCTTGGCGGCCTCTAGCGGGTCCATAGGATGCTCTACTATCCATTTATCATCTAAACAAGATTTGGGTTGAGGTAATATGTAGGTGGATGAGATATGCTCAGGAGCAGAAGATGTTAGATTCAACCCATTTTTATCATTTATGAACATAGTGTCAGTCCTGATGTGAGGTATCAACCAGCCAATGACTTCAGAACATGGGAACAATTCAGCACGAGTCATTGCCTTATGGAGGTAAGACCTTCGGATGTTTGCATATACTAGACAGTCTTCTATGGGGGCTTGAGGATTGTTTTGGTCCATGATGAACCTATATAGTTCACCCCATTGGAACTCCGGGGCAGAGCTCCCAGGGGGCACATTGGCGGTAGCTTGTGTGTCAGTGAACATTGTCTCGAGTGAAGTATCCAACATGATTTCTACGTTTGAATCTGAGTCAATATTTTGCGCTGCTTTCTTCCTTGCAGACCTCCTATGCATGATAATCCTGCAGTGAGCATGGCAGTACAAATAAGGCGTATGCAGATATTCAGCTATTATTAAAATGCAAAGTCTCTTATAGATTTGTAAAATAAAAAGATGTAGTTGGCTTTAACCAGATAACTTCCAATTATAATCAACATAGTTATGGAAAAGCCCAGAATATGCTACTCTCCAAAAAATGTGGGGTTATTTAACAAAAGATCCACTAATTCTCAGTTCAGTTACCATTCCATAGTTTAAAATCATGAGAGACACTTAGATGCCAATGCGAATCAAGCTATACAAGCCATTGTGATTTCATGTATAAGACAAGTGAAAAATGGTTCAATCATTTTTGGGGTAACAATCCTAGAACCTATGTGACGCTTTAGGACCATGGTTGTCTTGATTTCGTGTTCGATCAGCTTATCACGTCAATACTAGTTCGTCATCAAGGAAACCGACATGGGTTGGGAGGTTTAGGAACAAGAAAGTGGCATGGGGTCAAGGTAGCGAGAAAGCTTCCTTTTGCGCTATAACTCTGTTCAACATGTAAGTGCCTTCCTAGTCAAAATACCTAGCCAGGACAAACTAATGGAGGAAAAGGAACTGGGGCGGTTGCTAGCGTCATGACCTCCACAGAAATCTGCAAGGACCTACAATCGTTTGTATGCCTGGTGAAACCACTGCATTTGCACAAGTGAAGCAGGTAAATAACACATGGGTGGTTCCATTGGGTTCTGCTTGCCTCTACAAGTAAAATGTTGAGCTACCGCCAGTCTGTCAGGTCATTCTCACATGTTTTAAGGCAGTTTTGGCTGAGCACTGTGCTCTCGTCATGAATGGATATGGTCGCTTGAGGGAGATTTTCCATGGGGTGTGCGCAAATGCAGTTTCTTAACCGAAAACGAGCACATAGCTACGGATGATATGTGGTTATTACAACACAACCAGGAAAGATTCAGAGATGGTAGGATATATGAGAAACTAACCTAGGACGCCGAACATGCGACAATGGGAGAAACTTCATGCGCGCATGGGAGGATAGGGCCATCCGGCCTCTGGTTCACAAATGGTGGCTCCGTGTCTTCATGGTCTCGACTGACAACTAACCGCTCAGAGCGTATAACTTGTTTTGCATATATACACAGTCGATAATAGGGTACGAAAGGGGGGGACGTCTTAATGAGAACCTCGAAAAACAAAAGAGGAGGGGCCGAGCACCTACCTGCCAGCTTGGCAGTGTTTCCTGGAGGCTAGCGATCATTCCGAGACGGGAAACAGTGCAGTTCGAGTTTGATATTGAACAGTGAGCTCCGTTCTCCAATGGTAGTGGTCTAGTGATTTAGAAATCCCGTTCTACGCATTGATATAGGGGTGGCATTCAATTCACGTACATTATAGGTTGGCGGAGTTATGAGCCCGGGGCTCGAGAATTTGACCATTTAAAACGGCACATGGGCACATTTATGATTCCACCAACTCCATAGTTGTATGCGTACCAAAATCAAGTGTCACGTCAAAGAGGCAATCGCAACACTAAATCCTGCGCTTGAGCGACGATCATAGCGTTTAGTGTTGCACCAAGGCACGACGATTGCAAGACTAAGCTCTGCGATGATATCACCGCGCTATGGATTAGATTTGGAGGATAGATGAGACGCGCATGTGGAGGCGAGAGTTCAATGGCCAAGTCTTGCGCCTTTGGCGCACGTTTAATCACACATCCAGCGCCAAAGCACTTGTCTTGTTGTTAGCAATTGTGTTGGTTGGCAGTCAAGCAAATTTTAGACTTTGTGGAAATTATGGCGCAGATTCCAACCTTTAATTCGCGCGAGGCGAAAACGTAAGTCTTAGAGAGTGCATCTTTGGCGCAAGAAATAAGCCTAAGATTTGTGCTATTAAAAGCGCGCAGTTTATCTTTTCAATTGCGCCTTTAGTCGTGGGATTTGGTCATAGAACATCCGCCCATCGGAAGATTTAGAGTTAACTTTTTTGCGCCAAAGCGGGGAATTTAGCATTAGTGATTGCACTAAGGCGCGGTCAGAAAAAATGCGCCAAACAGGAGACCTAAGTTTAAAACTTGCGCCAAAGCGCGGAAGAATTAAGGCTAAAAAATGCGCCGAAGAGAAAAAGCAACTTTGCCTTAGAGAAAGTAATCTAGAAAACTTTTGGAAAGCAAGTGTTTAAGAATTTTGCCAAGTTAAAGAGCAAATAAGCCTGAAAGTCAAGAAAAACACTTGTTACAAAAAGTGCAGAAGGAGGGGCCGCAAAATTTTTGAAGATATTTGGGGAATGATGTTGTAGCAACAACAAGAGCTTTTAACCTCGCTCCGTCAAAATACCGCTACTCACATCTCAGATCATATACATGAGTGGCGGAGGAGACGACGTCTCATTAAGGCTCCTATTCCAAACCAACTCCTAGCAGACTGGTTTACAAAGTCTCTGTTGGTTACCCTATATGTCAGTTAATTAAAGCTAACATACAGGATGGTCAATATAAATTGTCAAACCCAGGAAGGTCTTTTATTTCAAAGGCAATAAGCACAATCTATGCATAAATAGATCAAGCAGTTGATTTACTAATTGTAACTAATGATCCTACCATTCTATCCAGCCAAACTCACTCCAGAAAGAAGACTTAAGCTAATTCACACATCTAGGAATTGATTGAACTATCTTCCTACATAAATCACCCAACAGTTATAAATTTAAGAAGAGAAGTAAACTAGATTACTTTTACAAGAAGTTAAATCCTATAATTATCAAACTACAATATTCAATCTTTACCAAAATGATCTAACCAGTGGCTACTGTAACTCTACCATTATCTGTCTAACCTATGCATGCAATTGAAGATACAATACCAACCAAAATTAAAATACAAGCTTGAATCCTAAACTGATAATTACTGGAAATCCTAGAAAGCATAAACAACTGAAAGATATTGGAATTGAGCTTGGTTGTCACAGCTAATTAAAACACACATGCAATTAAATAAATTATCCTACACAGTCGACTCTCACACCAATCTGCTACAGCTATTCGAGATGCAATTATGAACTACCAAAAGGAAAGCTAATTCTCTGTTGCAGCTACCAATAACATCTGCAACAATTCCACACCACACAACGGAAGTAAAACTAAACTACTCTACCTACTTAAACCGGCTATCTCTGTGAGAAGGCGGGCCCTAGCCTTCTAACAAAGACGTCGAGAGTCACAACAAATTAAGACACAGAAATGAAGAACTCTGCTTTCATATTAATGATGGAAAATTGTAGTGCTTTGTTACAGCTTATGTAAAATGGTAATTGTCCAACCCCAGGCTACGAGAGCCTTTTGGAATTTATACAAGGAAAATACAGTTTTAGACCCACTATAATCGTGCAGCAATGAAGATCTATGATTTTCACGCTGCGGAGTTACAACTAACTGATACAACTGTATTAAACAAGGTTGTTAATTGTGAAGGATGATGTTGCTCTGATAATTAATGGATCAACAGACTCAGCAACTGGAATGCAACATGTTTGTCGTAGCTAGGCTCCGATTCAGTGGAATGTGTTATAGTGAGGATATGTTACAGCTTGCGTGGAGGATGTGCTGTTCCTTGGAGTATGAGGAGCTGGCGCCACTTGGCTGATACACCTGTGCTTTACATTTTGACTAAATGAACTCACAAATGTTAGCATAAACCAAGGGTCAGGATTCGTAACCATAACAATCTTAGGCATAATTAAATGAAACAATAATGACTTATACCTTGTCAGGATTGCTGATTGATTTGGAAAAAGGCATGTATATGGTTTACGAAAGTAAAGTAAAATTTGTCAAAATGATGAAATATGTATGGTTAAAAAGGGACATTTCCAGGGCCCAACATCTCCCCCCAACTATCCATTTGCATGTCCTCATGCAATAGCTGATTAGTTTGATTATGAGGCTGACCCCTGTTCGTATTATGCCAGTTGAGGAAATAAAATTTTCCAATCAATTATTGGGAATGCTGGTTCTTCTGTGACAACACCCTCTTTCCCTTAGCAGCTTCAATCTAAAATATACTTCCAACACAATTTTTAAGGTGGCTGGTTCTTGTGTGACAGCGCCCTTTTTACTGATAATTTTAGTCTGCTGGATTGTCTTGATGCCTTCAAAATGATGAGGTTGAGCTCGAAAAGAACTTCTCTGATTACCTTTCTCTTGTAGATCCCTGAACTGCTAAGTCTACCTTTGTAACTTTAAGCCCTGCCAAATTAAAAACATCTCCACATTCTGGACATATTATCTCTTGCTGTACTCCAATTCCCCGAATAATCAGTAAATTCCTTAATTGATCTGCAGCTTCCACCCTTGCATCCACATACTTCTTTGCCTGTTCCTTGTGTGCCTCCTTCCATTTATCTAGTTCTGCCCGAAGATCTTGCACCTCCTTCTTTAGCAACTCATTTTCAAATAGAAGATTATCTAATTGAGGTTCTTCTACAGCAGATTCTTGTGTGTCAGCAGGTGGTTGGGGTTTAAAAGTCGGAGTCCCACTGTCTATCCTAACCAGATGACTTGCTTCTGCTGCAGTCACAATTTCGATTCTCCTCTTCTTCACTAAGCAAGATGATTGGCCCATGTTTATCGGCCCTCTCTTTCTACGGGGCAAGGAAAATCCTATTGCCTTAGAAATAGAGCCAACTCCCTTCTTCTGATTTAGAGTCCTTATGATTGTGGGAGAAGATTCTACGTTCGGGACTGCTTGTTCATTCTCTGATATTTCCTTTGCTTGAGGGTTTTCATTTTCCTTTTTAGTTTCGGCTGCCCCCATTTCATCCTCCTCTGTTTCTATCTTTTCAGGTGTTCCATCTTCCCTCCCCCCAACTGAATTTGAGGAACTCCAGTCCTCATGCAATATTTCTAAAGACATTTCACGAGGGAGGTTTGGCCGGTCTAGAAATTGATCCCATGTCAAATTATGCTGTGCAAGGGCTTGTAAGATCAGCCATTTAATGAGCCCATGATTTGTCAGGGATGCTAAGGGGTGTTGAGCACCTTTAACATAGTAAGCCATGCGTTGCAAAGATTGAAAAAGAAAGTACGACATGTTTAGCAATCGGTTGTGTCGTAAATGTGATAGGAGTAAAAATTCATTGATATAAACAACACTATACCTCCCCTCGTAGGTAATATATTTATTCAAAAAGATTGCAACTTGGTTCCAGGGATGTGGAAGAGTTTCCAAGGCTGTTCCCCTGCGCAATGGTCATACCTTTTCTCCAATTGCAAGAAAGTCTTCAACTGCGGTTGGATGATAGCGCTTTCGAATAAACCAACGTCGGCCAACTCTGGGAAGTCCTGTTACTTCCGCTAGAATTACCTCCGAAACATCTACCCTTATTCCTTGAACCTCTGAATGAGTGTTCGTCAAATTTTGAGCAAATTCAAGGGCCACTTCCTCATGAAAACCACTCAGGCGTTGGAAATAAGTCGTCCATCCTGCTTCTTGAAAAATGACAAAGACATCTCTGGTTTTGTACAGGGATTGTATTGTTAGATGTTCATATCTCACAGGAATACCCATATTACTGGACTTCTGCAAGAAGTTGTAACGAATGTGCCAGTCATAGCTCCAACTATTGAACTATTTACATGCGGTCACGGTTGACGGATAGTCGAGAGTTGAATTGAGCCATGTTGGAAAGGTGGCAGCGTTAGTTTTGAAGTAAGATTTATGGCTGGTTTGTCGCATGAATCAGATAGAATGATAATCATGATCAGGAGTACGGGTAATGGCTTTAAACACAATTTTCGCCGGGATAAATGGGAGGAATAAATGGCAGGGAGGAATGACATGCATAACCATTATTATTTGTGACGTCAATAAATGCCTAATCATGAACATAGTTAGAACCCATACCTTCACGCTATGCATCCATCCGTGAGTTAATCGTCATGGTGCGCCAACCATCATAGCCCCCCTTCATCATCTCCGTCATTGGGAATAAGCATAAATGCACATGTGCTGAAGTGATGTGGCTATTGCTGCTTGGGCTGACAACTGCTCAAAGCACCCAAAATTTTCCTTCGTGGAAAACCATGATTGGATCTTGTGGAGCGAGCGACAAAACTGATGCCTAATCACATCATTATTGGCATCATCAATCGGAGAGCAGACAAACTGGCGGAGTCATAGCTGCTAGACTTGGAAAAATAATCGAAAGTGGCGGAGTCGCAGCTGTACGGAAGGAGCGGAAATAAAGTGGAAAGAATGGAGTCGCAACAGCTAGATTTAGAAGAATAATCAAGGATAGCGGAGTCGCAGCTGCTAGGTTTAGCGGAATGGACAAAGGTAGCGGATTCGCAGCTGCTGGAAATGAGTAAAAATGAAACGAAAATAGCGGAGTAGCAACTGCCAACTTAGAAAGGTGAGCGGAAATAGCGGGGTCGTAGCTGCCAACTTAGAAAGGTGAGCGAAAATAGCGGAGTCGCAGTTGCAGAATTTGGCCGAATGGGAAAAAGTGGCGGAGTTGCAGCTACGTCAGAGTGAAGTAGAGGCAAATTTTAGCTATATGTGGAAGACTAAGAATTATCCATCTTTTCAAAGTGCTTTATTAGTCGTTTGGCCCAGTCACGGCTGTTGCTCTTCCAATTAGTTCCTACACACAATTCTTCAAAACAAACCGATCAAGTGCAAAAATAGATAAGATATAGAATGAAAGAAAAACCAATTATTTATGTACAAAAATATGTGTGGAAATTGCAACTTTTAGGAATTCACAGGGTTTAAGGAAGATCCCTGCCCTGGCGTTAACTGATACTCTGGATCAGCTGCAACTTGTGAAATAAAAGCATCCCTTGAGATCGGCTTGTGATACAGTCGCAGCCGATGACCATTTGCGAATAATGGTACTTTGTTCTCGTCAATGGTGATCAACCGGACTGTTCCATTATCAAATACCCGATCTATCTAATAGGGTCCCAACCAACAGGTGCGCAATTTTCCTTTAAAGTCCCTCTTAAACTGTGAATCATACAACAGGGCCCAGTCTCCTTCCTGGAAGACCCTTTTTTTTATAAATCTGTCATGCCATTTAGAGCGCTGTTGTTGGATTAAAGCTGTATGATGTACTGTAGCTGTGCGCTTCTCATCCAATTCATTGAGCTGATTCAGACGATTCCTCTGTGCCTCTGATAAATCCAGGTTTTCCTCCACAACTGTTTTCAAGGTTCTGATTTCAAATTCTATTGGAAAAACAACATTCTTTCCATACACTAATTCATATGGGGAAAAACTAGTGGTGTTACGCCAAGTGGTACGATAGGCCCACAGTGCCTCTGGAAGCCTTTCAGCCCAATCTTTACGATGGCTCTTCACTGTTTTTGTCAGAATAGCCTCAATAACCTTGTTTGTGCTCTCCACTTGACCATTGGCCTATGGATGATATGGTGAGGCTATTCTGTGCTGAAAATGAAATTTCTGTAACAGTGATTCCAACTTGTGAGACACAAACTGTGGTCCACCATCTGTAATGATCTCCTTAGGTACTCTGAACCTAGTAAAAATATGTTCGTATAGGAAATCAATCACAGCCTGATCATTGGCCTTGACCAAGGCTACAGCTTCTACCCATTTGGTCATGTAATCTGTGCAAACCAAGATGTGAACTTTCTTCTTTGAGGGAGGGTTGATAGGCCCTACAAAATCTAGAGCCCACCTATCAAATGGTTCAACCACAAGCTGTGGCTGCAAAGGAATCTCATCTAATCTGTTGGGTTGGCCCATCCTTTGGCAGCTATCACATGCCTGAACATACTTCTTCGCATCCCTGAACAATGTAGGCCAGAAATAGCCCATTCTCAAAACTTTATGACCTGTCCTTTTGTTAGCAAAATGTCCCCCACAGGGCTCATCATGGCAAGCTTTACGAATGCTAAAGATTTCATCTTCTCTAACACATCTTCTGATTTCTAAATCAAGCCCTGTGTAGAAAAGATGGCCATCAATTCAGCACTACCTAGCACTCTGTTGTATGATCTTCCTTTTTTCTCTCTTTGACAGATGTGCTGGAAGCTTACTTGCAGCCAAAAAGTTAGCAATATCTGCATACCATGGGGAATGAGCTGATACTGCAAACAAATGTTTGTCAGGGAAGGAATCTTTGATTGGTAAATTATCATCACTGTTAGTAAGTTGAGATAAAAAATATGCAACAACATTTTCCTTTCCTGGTCTATCAATAATTGTGATATCAAAGTCCTGTAACAGTAACAACTATCTAGTAACTCTAGGATTCGTGATTGGTTTATTCATTAAATACTTGATAGCAGAATGATCAGTGTGCAAAAAAGTAGAATATCCAGTAATATAATGTCTAAATTTGTTGATGGCATAAACAATGGAAATAAATTCTTTTTCTGTGACAGTATAATTTAGCTTAGCAGGAGACAAATTTTTACTAATGTAGTAAATGGTATAAGGAGCACTACCTTCCTGCTGTCCCAAAACTGATCCAATGGCAATGTCTGAAGCATCTGAAGAAATGTGAAAAGGCAGAGCCCAATTGGGTCCTCATAAGATGGGTGCTGTAGACAGCCTTTTCTTTAGCTCAGTAAACGATGTTTGGCATGCATCATTCCAGACAAACTGTGCATCCTTCATCAACAGAGTGAACAAAGGAGAAGCTAGTTTGGAAAAATTTTCTATGAACCTTTTGTAATTGCCAGCATGCCCCAAGAAGCTACGTACATCCTTCTGTGTCCCATGAGTTGGTATATTTTCAATTACCTTGATTTTGGATGGATCCACCTGGATACCATCAGAAGAGATGAAGTGCCCCAGCACTATGCCTTCACTCATCATCATGTCACACATTTCAGTGCTCAAAGAGAGCTGGCTTTGTTCACAGTGTTTCAAGACCTTTTCTAAGTTCTTCAGTGCTTCTTCATAACTATCACCATATGGAGTAAAGTCATCCATAAATATTTCCATGCAATCATTCACCATTTCCGAGAAGATTCCAATCACTCTCTGAAATGTAGCTGGTGCATTGCACAACCCAAAAGGAAGTACTCGGTATGAAAAAGTCCCCCTGGGGCAAGTGAAAGTGGTTTTGTCTTGATCTTCTGGAGCAATCTGGATCTGGTTATAGCCACTAAAGCCATTCAGAAAGGAGAAATACTTTTTCCCAGACAAGGTATCAAGGACCTGATCAATGAAAGGTAAGGGGAAATGGTCCTTCTGCGTTACTTTATTCAATTCTCTGTAATCCACGCAGACCCTCCATTTCCCATTCTTCTTTGGCACAATCACAAGTGGAGAAACCGACTCACTGTCTGAAATTGGATATATGAATCCTGCTTCCAAAAGTTTCTAGATTTCTTCTTTCACTATGTCTCTCAGGTTCGGGTTCATCCTTCATTGTGGTTGACATACAGACCTGGAGTCGCTCTTAATATAAATGTGATGGGTGCACAGATGAGAAGGAATTCCTTTCATGTCTGTGTAATCCCAAGCGAAATCTCCCTTACGCTGTTTCACTAGAGTGACTAGCTATTCCAGCTCATTAGGTGCCAGATTAGGATTGATATTCAATCTTTTTCCTGGCCCAATTTCTACTGGAACACTCTTCGAATTCTTAAGTACTGGAATTATACTGTCATCACCGATTAGAGTTTCTTCTGTAAGCTTTTCTTGTTCTATTGCAGCTAGAGTACTGTCCAAGATCTGATAGACACTTTGATTGACTGACGTGGGCTCACTGATGAAACTATTAATGGAATCATCCTCTGTTTCATCTTTAAACATTAAGGCTCTCCCTATGGTTAGTAGTGGCTGCACACCCTCTTCCTCCTCCAAATCTACCCATAATGGAGTCTCATCTTCTGTGCTTGGTCGAGCTGGAGGGTACAGGGTTAGGCCCTTGATCTCAGTTCCATCTGAAATGGTCATAGATCCTGACCGACAGCTGATACAGGCATCTGCTATGGCCAACCACGGCCTTCCCAGGATCAGTGGGTGTCCCCCCAACTGGGATTTTGGCTGTAACACCAAGAAATCCGCAGGGTATTCCCACGAGTCGATTGAGATTACAAGGTCATCTAGGATCCCTTCAGGCTTGATCATTGATCTATCAGCAAGTTCCAAAACGGTAGGGGTTGGACGAAGATTAGTGAGTCCCAACTTCTTCACAGTTTCTATGGTCATAACATTAATAGCTGCGCCTAAATCCACCAAGACATTTGGAATTCGTGTGTCCCCTATGTGAACTGTAACAGTGGGGTTCCCAGGGTCATCGTACTTTGCCACAGGGGCCTTCCCCATTATTAATTCTGAAATATTTCCCAACATGTGGACAGTGGGGGGATCCCTGGGCTTTCTTCCTAGTTTCTTGACACACAAATATTTAAGTGTCTTAGCATAAATGGGCACATCGTGGAGGGCCTTTAACAGTGCAATTTTAACATACAATTTTTTCAACTCTCCCACGAGATCAAATCGGGGTTGTTCCACTGTTTTCTGTAGTTGCAATCGTTCAGGGTATGGTGGTTCTCTATTCAACTGTGTAGGATGTGACACATCGTGTGTTGCTTTCTGAGTTTCAGTTGCTGCTTCAGTAGGAGTATCAACATCCTCAATAATGGGGCTTGCTAAATTAACCATGTTCTCATAGTGCTGATTTACTCCAGTTTCAATCATTGGGGGTGACACATCCTCAGTGATAATAGGTTCCACTACCTTCCCTGATCGTAATTGTATATCATTGCAGGGAATTTGAGTAATGGAATACGCATGCATGTTGGAAGTCTCAAATTGATGGACGGATTTATTGTTTGGGTTGGGGTTAGGTTGTGCAGGTAGCTGTGGTCGAAGTGGTGCATTCATAGGTGCGGCATTATTTTGGAAAGGGATTTGTGGTTGCTGATACTGTTGAGGAGGGTACTATTGATACTGAGTCTGGTGAGGGGGAAAGTTATTTACTTGGTAAGAGTTTCTCCAGTTGGAATTCCAAGGAGCTTGGTTCAACTGCTATGGCCATGGTGTCCATGAATTAAGATTTTGCATTGGATTCTGAGATGGATGCCACTGGTTGCTGGAATAATGTGAAGGGAATTGTGTATTCATATTATGCATATTGTTCATTCCATTCATATTATGCAGAAAAAATGCTGGATCTGGATGTTTTCTAGGCTGCCATGGTTTCTTCTATGCCATAAAGTACGCTGGCTCTACATCTGGAATAGATACCTGTAGGACTGATTTGACCTTCGGTAATGATGGACACTCCTTAGTATCATGCTTGAGTTCACATATCCTACATACCTCTGCTTTGTCCAACGGGCATTCCTTTAATGGATGATTCTTCCTACATTTAGGACAGAATACCCCAAGTGTAAGATCTTCTACCACTTGTTTCTATTTTTCCCTCATGACATCCAACTCTGAGGAAATGGAGCTCATCATGTCTGTTTTAAAATTCTCCAGTAAGTTGCCTATTTCTGCTCGAGTGGCCCCTCCACTAGCTGACTTCTGAGTCCTAGTGAAGACATCCTGGTCTCGGTCTTTGTCTCGTTCGCTGGTTCTGGAAGATCCCCTGGAGTACCTTCGACATAATTCAACAATCTTTTCAAAAGGTTCCTTCCAGATATCCCCTTTTCCCAGCAGATTCAACATATCAAGGAAATCTTCTCTAATTCCTCTTAGTAAGATAATCTTGAGCACATCCTTGCCAATCTCAGCATGACCAGATCTTTGTAAGTTGTACAACAATCTTTCCACAAAGTATTCCAAACTTTCTTCATCCTTCTGAACCATTTTAAACAACTCCTCCTTTCTATCTCTAGTTCTGCAATATTCTTGGTACTTAGAAAGAAAGGTGTTTTTCATTTGGTCCCAAGTAGTAATGGTCTCACGACCCAGACTCATGAACCAATGCAGAGCATTTCCCTTCAAGGTGGCTGGGAATAACTTCATCTTCTGAGCACTAGAGGTGTAATCATAGCTGCGACAAAGGATATCAAACTCAAAAAGAAACTCATCAGGATCCTCAGAGGACTTACCATGAAAATCCTGGAGAACTGATGGTGAGATATTCTTCATAGGAGCTGCTCCAGGTATCTGGAGGATAGGGAATTCTAATGTAGCCACAGTATATCCAGGCTGATTATTTTCTCCTTCTTCCTCTCGGTGATTCCCATGTTCATTCTCGCCCTCCTGTTCTCTACCAGCCATGGTTCTAGTCCAAAATTTAATAGCTTCCTTTATGCATTCTTCCTCTCTTCTCCTCTCTTCTTCTCGCCTTCTTTCTTCCTCTGCTATTCTGCGAGTCTCCAACCACACCTCTTTAGTAACTCTAGTTCCATCAATATGATAGATCTCCTCTCTATCTGGTGCACCTACAACGCTTCCCTTATCTTCAGGAGGTTTACTTTCTGCAACAGGAGTTGAAGGTCCCGTTGTATTCTCCACTGTGGATGCTGAATGTTCAAGATTGGGAGGAACAGAATTTCCCTTGCCTGTAGAGTTCCGCGGTGGTCTAGTGGAAGAATCAGCTCTAGCAATTATCTCATCAATGTATGTGTGTCTTCCTTGACTTGCATTACGACATCGACCTCTTCCACCTGCAATGTTAGTATTCAAAGGGGGTTCCCAATTTGTTTTTCTTGTATTCATGCATGCTGTAAATAATTGAACTAAAATGAAATCAAATGAAACCAACTACTAACTCTGTCTATCTATTACCATCCCTGGCAACGACGCCAAAATGTTGGTCACCCTGTATGTCAGTTAATTAAAGCTAACATACAGGATGGTCAATATAAATTGTCAAACCTAGGAAGGTCTTTTATTTCAAAGGCAATAAGCACAATCTATGCATAAACATATGAAGCAGTTGATTTACTAATTGTAACTAATGATCCTACCAGTCTATCTAGCCAAACTCACTCCAGAAAGAAGATTTAAGCTAATTCACACATCTAGGAATTGATTGAACTATCTTCCTACATAAATCACCCAGCAGTTATAAATTTAAGAAGAGAAGTAAACTAGATTACTTTTGCAAGAATTTAAATCCTATAATTATCAAACTACAATATTCAATCTTTACCAAAATGATCTAACCAGTGGCTACTGTAACTCTACCATTATCTGTCTAACCTATGCATGCAATTGAAGATACAACAACAACCATAATCAAAATACAAGCTTGAATCCTAAACTGATAATTACTGGAAATCCTAGAAAGCATAAACAACTGAAAGATATTGGAATTGAGCTTGGTTGCCACAGTTGATTAAAACACACATGCAATTAAATAAATTATCCTACACAGTCGACTCTCACACCAATCTGCTACAGCTATTCGAGATGCAATTATGAACTACCAAAAGGAAAGCTAATTCTCTGTTGCAGCTACCAATAACATCTGCAATAATTCCACACCACACAACGGAAGTAAAACTAAACTACTCTACCTACTTAAACCAGCTATCTCTGTGAGAAGGCGGGCCTTGGCCTTCTAACAGAGACGCCTAGAGTCACAACAAATTAAGACACAGAAATGAAGAACTCTGCTCTCATATTAATGATGGAAAATCGTAGTGCTCTGTTACAGCTTATGTAAAATGGTAATTGTCCAACCCCAGACTACGAGAGCCTTCTGGAATTTATACAAGGAAAATATAGTTTCAGACCCATTAAAATTGTGCAGCAATGAAGATCTATGATTTTCACTCTACGGAGTTACAACTAACTAATACAGCTGTATTAAACAAGGCTGTTAATTGTGAAGGATGATGTTGCTTTGATAATTAATGGATCAACAGACTTAGCAACTAGAATGCAACCTGTCTGTTGCAGCTAGGCTCTAATTCAGTGGAATCTATTATAGTGAGGATCTGTTACAGCTTGCGTGGAGGATGCGCTGTTCCTTGGAGTATGAGGAGCTGGTGCTTTGAAGAGTAACAGCTGGCGCCACTTGGCTGATACACCTGCGCTTTAGATTTTGACTAAATGAAATCACAAATGTTAGCATAAACCAAGGGTCAGTATTCGTAACCATAACAATCTTAAGCATAATTAAATGAAACAATAATGAATTATACCTTGTTAGGATTGCTGATTGATTTGGAAAAAGGAATGTATATGGTTTACGAAAGTAAAGTAAAATTTGGAAAAATGATGAAATAGGTATGGTTAAAAAGGGACATTTCCAGGGCCCAACAGTCTCTCATACCTACCATAGCACGAGATGTTGCCATGGGAGGCACTGTCACTGAGGAACAAGCCATTGTTCGTGCCCATTTGCTAGACTTAGTCTATGCTCAATCTGGCACATTGTTTGATATTCTTCCTGACGCGCTCCGTAACACTTATGACCCCACGAAACCACCCAAGGGACCCCAAGCCAATGGCATCATTGGATCCCTTAACACCCAGCCTTCCTCTCAAACTGTTGGTTCGTCGAACCCCCAGGGTTCTTCCCCATCACCAACACATGCTAGTCATGGCACCACCAAATCATCCACTCCTGCTGTCACCGAAGAAGTAAATTCTGTTTCATCAACTTCACCTCAAAAGTCTGGTGGTAAGAAAAAGAATAAAGGGAAACCTAAGAAATCTTCCACCCAATAGGAACAAAAGAGCACCCTTGATGATACTAAACAGAAAAGGAAGTTGAAGTATCCTTTTCTACTGTGTGGTGATGATCACTTTAATAAAGAGTTCCCCCATAGAGACGAAGTTCAAAAGTTTCTCAAGGGAAAACCCACACCCGCAGTTCTCAACGATCCTTTCCCTGCTCAAAATCAGCAGATGATTTCTCACACTTCTCCTTCCCAAGGAGAAGCATCTACCACTGCGCATGTTCTCATGGTACGTAATGAGACCATCAACTTGAACACCCGTTCCCGTTCATATGACTCTGTTCCGGCGAAGGAACTTGTTGGAAGAAATAATGAAAAAGCTTCCAATTCGATGCTCGATGTCACTGTACCGGCTGCTCCTCTCACCATTGAGAAGCCCTATTTTGTGTCAGTGTTGCGTCCACCCAAGAGCATGATTAGAAAATCGGTTTTCAATCATAATGCTCGGGCTACTCAAAACTACAACATTGTAGAGGACCTAGCACAAGCTCCTTGTGCTATGTCGACGCTTGAAGTCTTGCAAAACTGTCCTAATCAGCGCAAGACTCTCCTCGTTGCCATCGGTGTATTTGACCCAGGTTCATCGAATACTATC
Source organism: Larix kaempferi (assembly GCA_027924585.1). Classification (NCBI taxonomy): domain Eukaryota; kingdom Viridiplantae; phylum Streptophyta; class Pinopsida; order Pinales; family Pinaceae; genus Larix; species Larix kaempferi. The sequence goes on along the minus strand of BSBM01000074.1, from coordinate 27,714,673 downwards.
ATGTTCCGGTTGGAATACTTCAAACTGATGCTCTCCCATCAATTGGAATTTCAAGTTGCCACATTGCTGGGAAGATAATACATCGTACCATGTTGGACGAAAGAGCCTCTATGTGAGTCATGTCGATCACATGTTTGAGAGCCATTGGCTCTCCCGAGTTGAACCATTCTCCTACCACTTTGAGAGCCTTCGACGGACGTGGCTTTCAACCTCATGGGCTGTTACAAACTTTACCAGTTGAGATGGGGGGGAGACCGTAGCCCTTAACGTGGAAGTGGTCACTGCCCCGTTAGATTACAACATTCTACTTGGTCATAATTGGTTTTACGCCATGATTGCGGTTGCATCATCCGTCTTCCGCATAGTACAATTCCCCCATCAAGGTCGAATTGTTACTGTCGACCAACTGGATTTCTGCGCACATGACACCGCTACTCACCCAAGTGATAAGGTTCCTTCAATTGGACAATCTTTGCAAAAGTATGAGAGCGTGGGGGTCGGCCTCATTAAGGATTCATCGCTTATGGGCATCTTTCCTACTTCGGATCCCCCAAACCATGTTGCCACAATGAACATGATCTCCTCGCAGATTTCATCTATCCCCAACTCCACTGATTCATGGCTTGTATCTGATGAAGCCACCACACATCTGATTGGAGACACCATGCCTCTGTCACCTGCTGAACTCATGTACGGGGCTATCTAGTCAGCGTCAGAGGACCACTTAGCTGTGGCCTCCACCTCTTGTTCTCTACAACGGACATCATCCGATCCTCTACTACGTACTTTTCGTTCTGACGAGTCCATTATGGAAATCATGAGTGCAGATGATCCTCCGTGGGAAGACCTCCACCATCGTTCGTCTTTCCTTCCCTTGTTGGATGCTGTGGAGAACATCATTCACACCGTCTTTACACCGGATATCTACTCTGGGTCTCAGTCCTCGATAATTACATGTCAAACGGACTCCGAAGGAAACTTAGCCAACATTGAACCCACCACTTCGACAGACATTTCGGTTACTGATGGTGTAGTGGAACACATTTAGTTAGGCCATAAGTGTTCCCCTGAAGAAGTCATCACTGCCAAGGCCTTATTCCGATTCCGAGACGTATTCGCTTGGACCTATGAGGAGATGCTTGGGATAGACCCCACCATTGTTTTACACAAGATTAAAACCTATCTCGACGCCAAACCTGTCCACCAAAAGTTGCGACCGGTACACCCTCGGAAGACTGCGGCAATCAAGGAAGAAATAGAGAAACTCTTGAAGGTCGACTTCATTTACCCCGTCCCATTGACATAATGGGTCTCAAATGTTGTCCTTATTACTAAAAAGCATGGTACCATTCGTGTCTGCGTCGATTATCGGGATCTCAACAAAGCTTGTCCTAAGGACAACTACCCAACTCCTTTCATTGACCAGATTATCGACAATTGTGCTAGAAGTGTCATTTTCTCATTTATGGATGGCTTTTCTGAGTACAACCAGATTGAGATCCATCCCGTCGACCAACACAAGACTGCATTCATCTGCCCTTGGGGAACATTTGCGTATCGTAAACTTCCGTTTGGTCTTAAAAACCTTGGTGCCACATTCCAGTGGGCCATGTCGTACGCCTTCCATGATGTGAAGGACTTTGTGGAACCCTACTTGGATGACCTCCCTTCCCACTCAAAGCAGCACGAGTTCCACTTAGATCATCTGACGACCGTTTTCCTCAGATGCAGATGGTACAGTATCCGTCTGAATCCTCATAAGTGTATTTTTTGTGTTGAGTCTGGACACCTCTTAGGCTTTAGCGTCTCAAAAGATGGGATCCACATTGATCCCTTGAAGGTGGAAGCCATTGTCGCACTCGCACCTCCAACCAATATTACGGAACTTTAGAGTCTACAAAGGAGAGCGACTTATTTAAGGCGTTTTGTTTGTAATTTCGCACAAAATACGCAGGGTTACATGAGATTGATGAAAAAAGACGTCACGTTCATTTGGGATGATCAAGATCAACAATCGTTTGATAGTTTGAAACATGTCGTCACACATGCCCCTGTGCTCCAACCGTCGAATTACTATCGAGATTACATTCTATACCTCGCTGCTTCCGACACCACTATCACCATGGTTTTGGTGCAGGAAGACCAGAGCGCCCAAGAACATGTGATATACTATGGCAGTAAAGGTCTTATTGACTCTGAAACTCACTATTCACATGTTGAGAAGCTCGCTCTCGCAGCAGTCATCGCCGTGCAAAAGTTTTGACATTACATTTTTCTCCGTACCACCACCATCATCGCTGATTCGAACCCCATGTACCACGTTCTGACTCGTCAGGTGCTTAGGGGCAAGTATTCACCTGGATTGTGATACTGCAAGAATTTGATCTTCTTTTCAAAAATTCCAAGTCTAAAAAGTCTTTGGTGTTTACTGATCTTATCTGTGACCTTCCCCTTACTAATGTAGAATCTAATCCCAATGACTCTTTTCCGGATGAGTCATTGTTTCTCATCAGTACGTCTAATCCGTGGTATGGAGATATCACATTGTATATTCAAACCCAACGTTTCTGTCCTCAATAGTCTCGCGACGACCGTCGTTGAATACGCCACCATGCAAAGTATTATCTGATTATCAGTGATACTTTGTACCGCCGCGGTATCGATTCTATTCTTCGATGTTGTCTGACTAGTCCATCATGAGGCTGAATACGTCCTAAATGAATGGCACTCATCTGCATTTGCATACAACACTTGGATACTCTGTTTGTCCTCGAGTTCTGCTTACTTCCTGAGTCTTGTTACTCCTTTGATTCATTCAAAGAAAGCTTCCGTCATCAGTCGCATTAGGAATTTGTGTCATACTCGTCATGTCAATACTGCCAAGTCATGCCATGCCCATGTTCAAGAATGCATCTGTAATTTATCATCTGCAGTCAGTACGCCTGCCACCATGTCAGTCTACTCTGAGTCAGTCTTGCATGCTACTGTACCGTCCAATCTACTCTACACATCTTTTGTCATGTTTCATATCGATTGATGGGGGATTCATCATGGCCCTCCTTCGACGGATTTATCCTTGTCGACATCAACTCAGCATCCGATGACTGAATCTAGAAACCAACCAAGTACCTTGGCCCTGCATGCCTCAATGGCAGGTTACCTCGCTTTCAACATGAGTTTATATCATTGACTCTTGATTGAAATATTTCATCTTGCGTTCGACTTCAACTCACTTATTCACACTTGATGATATGTACCATGATACCTTGGGAATCATTGACATCAATGGTGATATCACTCGCGCTTGTTAACGGTTTACATCACTGACCGGTAATCAAGTGGTTTCTACCATGTTCGACGTCAAGACATTTGTAATCACATGGATAGATTCGTATCATTGCGGGTTCGGCTTGAAGACCCTGGGAAGTCATGTTTTACCCAGGTTGTGATGGAGTTTGTATTGAGTTATATTACACGGATCCACATTTGTATTGGTCGTGGCTATGTTACCATCTCATCATGGATCTACGCTTGTGTCTAGTAGCCATGATTGTGTTCAGTCGGTCATTACTACCATGGATCTGCATTGTATTGGTCGGCAACCATGTTGTGAGTCATTTGAGACTGTATACTCAGAGTCAGTTGTACTGCAACATCGTCCTTCATTCGACAAGTCCATTGCCATTCCTTCTGTCAAAGCACTTCACCTATCTATCTTTCAACAGCTTCATGCTTTGGGGGGAATTCTGTTACACCTAAAATCTTCCCATCATGAGATTCAGTGTATACACCCCTGGAGTTACCCTGATTGAGTGATTGACCTGGAAGGATTTGTACCCATTTGTACTAGGTTTTGAGAGGTCGTCACAGGTTGCACTCATGCAGCATGCGACGTCGCAGCTTTCTCCATTACAGGGTGCGACAAAGTCAGTTAGATGGAAAAAATAGATTCTTCGATCTCCTTCTCGAAGCTTGCTGACTTGGGACCCTATCCCTGACCTCTTGGGAGAGTTGGCACTCGATTCCTAACACCTTGGAAAGATCCCTTAAGTCTCTCCTATCATATCTCAACCTATCCTATCCATATCCTATCCACTTAGTCCTATTTAAATGAAGCTGACTCCCATTCTAAGGGGAGGAAGTCTATGGTACTCTCATGCTGGTGAAATCAAGCCCAATAGACCTAACACTCTAGCTTGGGGAACATCCTCTTCTCTCTAAGAGCTTTGGCATGGCTTGTCGGAAGGAGCTTGCAACGTTAAGGCAATGGTTGTAATCCTCTTTTCTATTATACTTCTTCATTCTTCAATACAGTTAATATAATTGCTTTCCATAAGTGTTGTCTCTTGATGATGTTTAGAGCTTTCCTCCTTAACTGTTAGCTTAGATCTATCAATGAAATATATGCTTTCACTTCGTATGGTCTGTCATATGTTCAACAGGGTTTAGCTACTTGCAATCTGGCAGTGTTGGAGCATTGGATCAAAGGAGGAGAAAGGGATCTATGAATCTAAGGTAAATGATCTACTCTTACATTTGTAACTCTATATGATCTAGGAAAGTATTTTATGTTCTGTCCTATTTGTTCTAGACTTACGTTAAGCTAGGGAGATTAGGCCTTAAGTCCGCTCTCGGTAGATTGTTCTTACAATTGGCCATCTATCTTTAAAGATTGTATTGAAGTCGTAAAAAAATGTTCTCCATGTCAACATTTTCATACGAAAAAGCACACCCATCCCGCCTCGTTACACCCGGTTATTGCCGTTGGCCCCTTCGCTAAATGGGGCATCGATTTCATGCATTGTAAGCCTACCTTGGCTGGGGGGCATAGTTACATCATTGTAGTTGTGGAATACTTTACAAAGTTGGTTGAGGCAATTCCTACATACACAAACGACGACAAGACTGCCGCACTCTTCATGTTTAACCATGTAATAGCGTGGTTTGGAGTTCCTCAAGTGATAGTTATCGACCATGGTTCTCACTTTATTAACCATATGGTTGACGAGTTGAGCGATAGATTGGGTTTTCACCATGAAAACGCAACACCGTACTACCCACAGTCGAACGGACAGGTCGAGGCCATTAACAAGGTCTTGAAAACTATGGTCCAACATATGGTGGGTACGGACAAGGCCAATTGGAATAATATGCTCTTCTCCGCACTATGGGCATATCGAACTTTCGTTAAAACCGCCACTGGATTTACTCCCTTCCAACTAGTGTATGGATTGGAGGCAGTCCTTCCTATTGAGTGCGAGATTCCGTCCCTCAAGCTCGCCATCGAACTTATCCCCAACACTACTGCCGAGGAAGAACGCTTCCTCTATCTAGCTAAGCTCGACGAGACTCGCCGAGATGTCACTCTTGCCAATGAGGCTCATAAGAAACGCATCAAAGCGCATTACGACAAGTCGATAGAGCCTCGCGCCTACAGCGAAGGAGATTTGGTCCTTACATATGACCAAAAACATGATAAGCTGGGGGCAGGAAAGTTTGAGTCCATGTGGCATGGACCTTACATAGTGAAACACATCTTGGAGAAGGGAGCTTATGAGCTTGAAGACTACGACGAGATATATTTGGGTGAGCCCCGCAATGGGCTCTACCTGAAGAGGTACTATGCTTGAGTCTATCATGCATAAGTACTTTTGTATATACTGTACATGGCATGTGTGTGTTTTTGTGTGGTGTGACGCTTTGATTTTTGCGTGTTTAGGTCTTGTTTCATTTCTTATACCATGTTCTGTCTACGTGTGCAGATGGAAACTTGCCAAGGATTCGCGGACGGCGCCAGCTGACATACCCTCAACCTTGCTTCGACAGCCTAGGTACTCTACTCACCTATTGGCGAGCTCATCAGCTCAGGGGGAATGTGTCTAGGTTTCGTGACCAACAATGCTGCAGAATATCAAGCAGTCATTGGAACCCTAACTGAAGCTATTTCTTTGGGTATGGACCATGTTCTCATCCACTTGGATTCTCAAGTAGTGGTCTCTCATCTTAACTGAGTCTACTCCATCCGTGATCCTACTTTACTCCGTCTTTATAGACGAGTCCATCTTCTAGAAAGGTCCTTCGAGTCCATTTAGTACCTGCACATTCCACGAGACGTAAACACAGTTGTCGACTCTATGGCCAACTTCATCTTAGATTGGTACATTGCACAGACATAAGCATTTTCATGAATTGTTAAAAGTAGACATAACATGTAAATAACTCATTTTATAAGCAAACACATAAACAAGACCACACCATTCATCCATTTTAAAACACATAATGTATAAAACCGCCAGAATGTCTGTATATATATATATATATAATCATAAACTGTAGTGATGATACAAAATCTGAAGCCTTGTAGCTTTTAGTAGTACAAAATATGAGGCCTCTAAGCTCTCAGTACATACATGATAACAACATAAAGTCTAACGCCTAGCCCGTACACCACTAGGTTGAGCAGCTCTAGCTTGCTGAGTATGGAAACAACCAACTGCTCTCGCGACCCTACGAAGCAGCGCATTGAAGCGGGTAGTTTCTCCCACCGTATACCCCTGCATGGGCCGTGGTAGCTCATCCACCATCGGCTCTGGAACATCTAATGTCAACTCGAACAGTTTCGCATAGACTCCCTCCATCTCCATGATGGAAGCATGTGCGGCTGGAGCCATAACTGCTCCCTCTCCTCTCTCTCTCCTCGCAAGAAGAGAGACTCCCACTAGTCGTACAGGGCCCACATCTGCACACACATGTTGTTAACTCGTCAGCACTATAACAAAAAAATTCATAAATATACAAAACTAAAAAGTACAAGGTTTTTTTTTCTTACCTATGTCTCCCCATACTACTCCCTTGAGCAACACCAAGTCTGGGTCATCTCTGTAATCCGTACCACTGTATGGGTAGTCCTCTACCATGAGTAATTGGCCCTCTAGCCAGGTGAAGAACTCAGGACCATATCTGATGATGGGGCCCCCACCATGGCGGGCCATCACCTCTATCCATCTAATCATGTGAGGATCCCTAGGATCCCTGTCATCCAACGGTACCTGCGGGCGCAAGAGGGGGACCCGCTCCAATAAGAACGAGATCACTATCGACCCGTAGCTAAACTGTTTGAGCTCTCCACACCAACACTTGGTCAGCTGAGCTTGAATGTTCACGAGGAGTCCCTCACACAAGTTGAAGATCTTCGGAGACATATAGTCCTCCGTGTATAACATATGAGACCTGGTAGCTAGGTGAGGATCTTGGCTCCATGCTATCCTCGTGATGGTAAAGAGAATGGCACGCAACGGACCCTCTTGCACATATTTTATGGGAATATTCCCACTAGAAGCACGAGAGTGAGGAATGCAGTGCTGTAGGATCATGTCATCTATGGTCCGATCACTTCCCCGTGATCCAGTAAGAAGCACATTGTACCCCTTTGGGACAATCTAGTTAGGAAATAGATGCCCTCGACATCTATGGTAAGTATGTGTTCTCCGACCATAAAATACTGCTGAGCCGCATCCCAACATCTAAGCATATGCGTCAGCAGGGGGATTTGGGCCCTCATGCCCTGGATCTGGAAAAAATTTAGAAGACCTCAATTCCTTAGCACTGTCACACATAATGGATCGTTTGCAATTTGCATGTCATCTATCTCATGGTCTCGTTCACGCCACTCCAAGACCATTTTGGCCTTTATCAACCTGCCAAAAGGAGCATTTTAACATTGTTATGACTCACTTCAACCATTAAAAATTCATCTTTTGGGCAAGGTTTGATGGTTGGGTTGGAAGTTTCCGCCGTCGCACCCTGTCAATGCTGATAGTGCGACGTCATCGCAATACACCTTTTTGGGATTTGCAACGACCCGGGTTCGTCGTAGATCCCGAAAGGGCGACCTGCGATGACCCGACGACGCAATAGCCCTCCACAAATCCACTCAAAACCCCCCAAAAAAGAACTAAAATAAAAAATGTAAACCACTAAAAATGTCCTGGATGAAGTTTAGAGTTACCTACTCCGAACGGTTGGGGAAATGGTTGCCCATAGCTCCCGGAATCGACAAGTGAAGTTTTGGCTCCAAATGGCACTTCTTCTCCCAAATTGGAAAATAAACAATGGTGACTATATTTGTCTTTTTGTTTCTATTTATAAACAAAAGGCATATTCTTTTTAAAATTATATTTTGATGCTTTTAGGTCATTTGCTATAGTTTGGATTATTTTTATGACATTTGAATACCTGGTTGACTTTTTGACCTAGTTTTTAAGTGTGCAGGAGTTGTTAAGTGGTCTTTACATGCCATTCTCGTTTTATAACGATCATCATAGGTATGAACAATCCCTTGAATATTTTGTCATTTTATAGCCGTTAAATTGTGATTATTTTATGATAATGAGCTTACTCTTTGTTCTTTCTCGTGCTCTTGAAACTATGAGAATAAGTCACCGAGTTACAATTTATCACTTTTTCAGGCTCGTTAAACTCCTACAGAAAAGGAACCCCCCCGGAGTCTATATTTAAGCTCTTTTTAGGCTCTCGAAATACGAAAAGATTGCCAAGTGAACTTTTCGTGTTCATCTTGTTAAAGAATTTGAATGGTCATCTTCCTGGTGATAGTTTACCCCTTTTTCGGACCAGGGGGCACTATTTACGAAAAATGTATACTCCATCCAATCATGACTGGAAGAGTACTTTCCCGTGTTGTTTTACCCTTTTTCGAGCGATGAGGCTAACGTTACGAAAAGTGATCGTTGGATTCTTCTTTAGTTCTTTTCAGACTCTCTAAACATGAAATGACGACCGAGTTTACCGTCTATGGACTCGTTAAAATTTTACATTGAAGGGCCCGCCATGGGACGAACCCCTCCTATCCCAGATTCAGAAAATATTTGGGATTGGACTCATCTATGAGATGAGCTATACTGAGCATCTGGTTACCCTCATCAAGCTCGTAAAAAATACATGAGGCACTCATCGTTAATGATGGGGAAAAAGGAAAGATTTTATGTTACACCCTTTATCAGTGGCAGTACCTAGTCATTTCTTGAACATGGCACTCATTTGCATTTGCATACTACACTTGGATCATCCGTTTGTCCTCGAGTTGCACCTATTTCCTGAGTCTTGTTACTCCTTTGATTCATTCAAAGAACGATGCCACCATCAGTTGCATTAGGAATTGGTACCATAACTCGTCAAGTCAATACTGCCAAGGCATGCCATGCCCATGTTCAAGAATATTATCACCACTCATTATCTACAGTCAGTACACCTTCCATCATGTCTGTCTACTCTAAGTCAGTCTTGCATGTCACTATACCATCCGATCTGCTCTACACATCCTTTGGTCATGTTTCATGTTGATGATGGGGGATTCATCATGGCCCTCCTTCGACGGATTCATACTTGTCGACTTCAAATCATCATCTAAGGATTGAATCTAGAAACCAACCAAGTACCTTGGCCCTGCATGCCTCAATGGCAGGTTACCTCGCTTTCAACATGAGTTTACATCATTGAATCTTGATTGGAAGATTTCATCTTGCGTTCGACTTCAACTCATTTATTCACGCTTGATGATATGTACTGTGATACCTTGGGAATCATTGACATCAATGGTGATTTACCTCGCGCTTGTTAACGGTATACATCAATGATTGGTAATCAAGTGGTTTCTACCATGTTCGACATCAAGACATTTGTAATCACATGGATAGATTCATATCATTGTGGCTTCATCTTGAAGACCCTGGGGAGTCATGTTTTACCCAGGTTACGATGGAGTTTGTATTGAGTCATATCGCACAGACACATTTGTATTGGTCGTGGCTGTGTTATCATCTCATCATGGATCTACGCTTGTGTCTAGTAGCCATGATTGTGTTCAGTCGGTCATTACTACCATGGATCTGCATTGTATTGGTCGGTAGCCATGTTGTACGTCATATGAGACATTGTACTTAGGGTCAGTTGTACTGCAGCATCGTCCTTCTTTTGACAAGCCATTGCCATTCCTTCTGTCAAAGCATTTCACCTGTTCAATTTTCAACATTTTCATGCTTTGGGGGGCATTCTATTACACCTAAAATATTACCATCATGAGATTCAGTGTATGTATCCCTAAAGTTTCATTGGTTAAGTCATTGGCCTGGAAGAGATATAACCCATTTATACTGGGTTTTGAGAGGTCGTCGCAGGTTTCCCTCACGCAACTTGCGACATCGCATCTTGCTCTCTTGCAGGGTGCCACGATGTCAGTTAATGGACAAAAATAGCTCCTTCAAGTCCATTCTCGAATATAGCTGGCATGGATCCCTATCCCTGACCTTGTGGGAGAGTTGACACTTGGTTCCTAACCTCTTGGAAGGATCCCCTATCTCTCTCCTACCATATCTCAACCTACCCTATCCACTTAGTCCTATATAAATGAAGCTCACTCCCATTCCAAGGGGGGGAAGTATATAGTGTCTACATGCTGGTGAAATCATCTTGGAGAGATATCTACTCATCCATTGAGAGACTCACACTTCCTTGGGAGGATATGGCATTGGCTTGGATGGAGAAGGGTTACTTCTTTAAGCTCTGGTTGTAGTCTTTCTCTTCTATGTACTTTCCCTATATTTACAGTAATATAAACGCTTTCCACCAATATTGTTGTGTTGATGATATTGTGTAGTTTATCGACTTAACTGTTTACTTATATTTGTTATCGTTTGGACATTTTTACTTGTTTGTCTTGTTTTGTGCATCTTGGCAGGTCTTGCAGCTTAGATCTGACGACCGCAAGGCGTGGAACAACATCCAAGAAAAGGGACTACAAACTTAAGGTAAGACATCTGATAACTTGATCCTTAACTAGATCTAGGAAAGTGGTTTATAGTCTGTACTATTTGTTCTAGACTCACATTGAGCTATGGAGATCCGGCTCGCATCTGCTCGAGTGGATTGTCCGTCAAACAACTGCTGCCCTCACTGAGCCTCCACTGCTATTTTTCTCGGATTTGCGTCTTTATTGACAAGCCTAAACTTCGAGAATTTTCAAAAGATTGGATTGTTCTCCTTTATCCGAACTTGGAAAATTTCAGATGGGCCTTCCAAGATTCTTGGTATGGTGAGGGAATCCCTCTCACAAACTATAGAGCCCTTGTAAACAGATTAGAGTAGGGTGATCCCCATGAATGCTACAACGCTATTAAAGGGATTAGAGCTGGGTGGGAATTAATTTTTCATTTTCCAAAGTTAAGAGGAAGAGGTGTCAACTTCAAAGTGTAATGGCATCTTATCCTTGGATGAGGGGACCAAAATCCCCTCATGATCCACTACTTTTTTCTATATAAATATAGGATTGCAAAATCCTTTTTAAATTCTATTTTATTTAAAAATCCCACTTCCATACTAACTGAATTTTGATCATTTGTAATGTGAAAGATAATTAAATTATTTATAATTAAATGTGGCTAATATCACAATAATCATATTAGTTTTGAAAATTTCGATTTTCAATTAAAAATACTTGTAACTTCCTATGTACGCTTATTATCTAAAATTATTTTGAGGTTTGTTTTTAAAATTATGAATTTGTTTTCTTTTATTTTATATACTTTGGAGATCAAATACAACATTAAAATTTCGATCATAGTTGGAATGCATAAGATTTTTGAGTTCCCTAGTTGTGTCCCTAGGAGTATTCAAGCTAAGTAATCCAATTGTGGATGTCAAACCCTCAATATGAAGCAGAACCTAAAAAGGTTTGGGTCCATAGGGATTGGGAGAATTCAAAGTCACTCGAGGACTTGTAATGAAAATGCTCGATGATCCGAGAATTTGGATGTAGAACATATGGATGCTGTAGATCTAATGCCAAGCCAACAAACTATAGATCAACTATATGCTAATAAATGGCAAGGTGTTTTTGACATGTATGGCAAGATCCACATGCCTCATATAGACGATGATACATAGCAACCTTGGGAAATTTTGATAAAGTTATGTTGAAGGGTTTGTCAAAGGCAGACTGAATAAATATTTTACATTTGCTTATTTGGGACTTTGAGTCAAGGGGCTTTGGGGATGAATTCTAATAGGTTCAAAAGCCACCAAGATTTTGAAGGATCGAAAGCCTAAGATAATGACATGTGGTAAATATGAATCAAAGCCAATTAGCATATTATAAGGAAATGGCTAGTTGTCACTATGTTGTCGATGCTCACATCAACACAAAGAAGGAAAAATATGTGGCATCATGAGGTCAAGACACACCAATGTTGAGGTGCCTTGGTAGGTATGATTGACATAAGTATAGGAATCAATTGGCATGTGGGCTATGAGGTAGTGTTAATACCAAAAAGATTCTAAGTATGATGTATGGTCCCTTTTGATTTCCTTAGACTTCAAATACCTAGCAAAAATACAATGTATAGGTCCATCGAGTCCATAATGATTATGTGGTTTGGTAGATTCCAAGTTCTTTGTTTCTTCTCTCCATATATGTCCAATGCCTATCCAAGCTGCATTTAACAAAACTTTTGGGTCTAGCAACATTTGGACAATGGGGTGGATTTGAGGTAAGGAAATTCAAGGCCTTGAAAATGTCCAAGATCCCAAATTGTTGGATGAATGCTATGTGTATGGCACATGCAAAGGCCTAGATTAGAGTATAGCATGACCCAAGTGAGTAATATGTGGCTAACACATTAATACAAGGGACCAATCAATTTCTGTCACATGGAAAGATGACATCCCCAATAGAAGCTTAACATGATGCGTGGTTGTGATCTAGGTGGATGACCCAAGAGACATTACGATGAGGGGAACCATGTCTTGAGATATATTTTATAATATTTTTGTTCCAAGCGTTGAGGAAATTGGGTGTTTACCTTGATTCATTTGCGTGGAAAACAACCAATATATAGAATAAAACTAGTTTTGGGTCTTCTTATTGAGGTTTCAAATAATGGATTTCAAATATTTAAATTTTTGAGTGGATTCCCAGCATTAATGGTAATTTATTTCCATGAAATGTTTTGGGCTTGTCAACCCATCCTTTAATCCAAATAAGCTTTCTATTAGACAATTAGTTGAAGAAAATGGGATGACCTTAGGACTATATCATCTAGACCTTCTAATATGAATACATGTGATAGGTCAAAGACAACTTAGAAATGTGGACAAACTAATGAATGACATGTGTCAATGTGTAATTGTGCCATTTCTTTAGTCTCCCATGAGAATTATATGAGTTCATGAAATTTAAATGCTATTGTATAGTTTTTTGGGTCCTTTGGGTTGCGAGGAGAATTTGAGTTCTCTTTATTTCCTTTGAGCCAATTGTCAAGGGCTTGACTATGATTGGGATGACGACAAAAGGAGAAGGAAAATGGAACCTTTAGTGACTTGACCACTTCATTAATTGGGATGGAGACATGTGTTATCATCTTATCCTTGTAAATTTTAAAGAAAAGAGTTGTGAGCAAGCCCACATGATCATCTTAATGAATGCAACCATTCATTAACTTCCACACAATGAGCTACCTCAACGCTTGAGATTATTACTCAAATCCATGAGATTTCTGTGAGCATGACGGATGGAGCCCCACGTGGAAGTCAAAATCCCATTTAGAGGATGAATTGAATGACTATTTGTTGTAATTGAAAGTTACAAACATTTGAACACATTGTAATGAAACCCAAGAAGGAAGGGTTAAAACCATATGAGAGAGGTTGAAAAAGAGGAGAAAACCAAAGATGGTAACTCTTTGAGACTACATACCTTAGAAGGGATCTTTCATAGGAACTTAATAAATACTAGTTGTGCACTATTCACAAATATTGTTTTTATTATTTCGGAGCTAATGCATGATACTTATTTTGCATTTTTATGGCGATCATCTACTTTTCTATGAGAGTTGTATATGTTAATGTTCTGACCAACCTCTTTCAATGTAACTTGATTTATTTATTTTCATGAAATACATATTTCAAAAAAACTTATTGGGTGAGGATGGCACCTAGGGTAAATTAGATTGTCTAGGGATCAAGGATGATACAAAGTATACTCATTAAGAGCTTAACATGTCACTTGCGAGAATGGATATTGGGTGGGGAGGCTAACATTACTCTCAACACCTCGGGATAGACCCAATTGAATTTTTTATTATTATATAAATTTGGAAACGTCGGGCACTTCTCCTTGCTTCAGCGATGGTACCCAAGTAAACTAGATTCTACATAAGCTCAAGGATTTGTAAACATGTCACTAGTGAGAATAGAACAAGGGTGGGGAGGATAACAATTGCTCCCAATCACCCTACCTAGACCTAATTGACCCCATTTGACTTCATTTATTCTATGTATTCCTAAATTTTGTTGAGTTTGAATTTATATCATATTTAATTGATTTAGATTGAATTCAATAGAATTTTTAAGGGTTTATTTACATTTTTTTGTTGCAAGTGTCATTTGGATTTGGATTGCAATGTTTTAAAACGATTTTAGATTATGTATTTTGAGCTATTTATTTTATTATTATTTAATTTTTGTAAAATACATATCCCGAAGAAACCCACGAGGCACTTCTCTTAATTTTAGGATTGTACCCAAGGTAAACTGAGTTATTTAGGGCTCAAGTTTAATAAAACTATATAGTAATTAAGAATTCAACATGTCACTTGTGGGAATTGATTTCGGGTAGGAAGAATAACAATCTCAATCTCCTAATTGGTAGAATTATTTAGGAATATATATCTCTAGAAACCCTTGGGCACTTCTCCTCATCTTGAGGATGCTATGTAGGGTGAATTAGACTCTATAGAAGCTTGAGGCTTTGTCAGCATTCACTAGTGAGAATAGAACCTGGGTGGAAAGGATAACAATCATTTCTTTTGTTATCGCCTAAATATCACACATATGCAACATTTCGACAATTATTACAGAAAGACATAATCAACATATATGATACAACTCATTATCATCATCCTCATCAAATTCAACATGGGATATGGGCCTTAGAATTGAAAAATATTTACTTTAGTATATCCACGTGACTTTTATAAAGGTAACCTACATGGATAAATGCTCGAAAGTCGCATGGTTGTACCAACATGTGAACCATTAACATGCCACAATGCATTTAAGGCTCACAACTGCATTTTAGCTCCAAAAATTCGAATTGGTCTCCTTCATATGCTTGGGGCATTCAATAGCCCTGTACCCATACCTTGAAGATTGATTCATAAGGTGGAGCATTCACATGGAGAACTAGATGTTTGAAGACCTCCATTTGGATTATAAAAGGAAGCCATGAGCATGTGTTTGAAAAGAGAAATCTAGAGCAAGGTTATGTTGCAAGAATTAGTTTGAGAGATCATCTTTCATACTCTTTATCATTTGGAATTACAAAGCTCTCTTGACTTCTTCGTCAAGAAGCAAGTGTTTTTCCTCATCATTCCAAGTCAGTTAACAAGCAATTTGAGAGAGTTCATCCCAAAGGAGAGTATTGGCTGCCATTGGAGCTACATTCTTCTAGGGGACCCCATTTGTATACAAGCTTTTCCATTGGACTATACTATATGGTTGAAGTACTTGTTCTCTTTTGTTTATGGCATTTTAGCTCTTGATAGTCTCTTTATTTCACTCTTATTTGTTGAGTTTGCTTGTTAGTGTTTGGTCTTATTAATCATCACACATTGTTTATTTTGTTGCAACTTGCAAGGAGAGGAGGAATTGCTCACTTTTGTGACATTTTCCCCAAAACACCTCCCAACCTCTCAAGCTAGACCAAATTGATCCAATTTGATTTGATTTATTCTATGGATTCCTAAATTTGTTAAGTTTGGGTTTATGCCATATTTAATTGATTTATATTGAATTTAAGAGACTTTTTAAGGGGTTATCTACATTTTGTTGTTGTAAGTATTGTTTAGGATTGGATTGCATATGAGAATGTCCATTCCCTCAACACCCAAATATGACCATGAGACCTCCCGTCATCTTGTGATGGATTACTTGTGTTGGTAGTTTTCTTTTGTCTAGCCCCTTGCCTAGGCCGAGGTGTATGAACATATTTTCCTCATTTGATATTTACTTCCTATGCAAGATTCCCTTTGGTTTTTCCTTAGGCTATCCTTTTTTTTTATTATTATTTAGAGGGTTGCTTGTTTGAATATTCTCTTCCTATCTTGGATCATGTTATTCACTGAATTCCCAAAAAGAGAGCATAAAATAAGAGAGAGTAATTCAATGCCTTAAAAATGAAATAAATAGATGAAGAAGAAGCCTCTTAGAGGGGGAAACCTTCTTTTATAATGTATCAAATACACAAGACTAGATGAAATGAATCTAATCTGGGTTTCCTTGGTGTGTGTGTGTGTACAGGAGACAAGGGTACACTTATAATTCTATCCAACCATACAATTACAATTAAGGTCCTAGCCGAACAATAAAGATAATACTAATATAATAATAGAAATGTGATGTCACAATATATAGAGCTTAACATACCATTCCCCTTCAAACACATGTTGTCCTCAACACTTGATTAACTTTATATATATATATATATATATATATATATATATATATATATAGGATACAAGGGTACACTTACAATTCTATCCAACCATACAATTATAACCAAGGTCTTAGCCGACCAATAAAGATAATACCAATATAATAATAGAAATGTAATGTCACAATATATAGAGTTAACATACCATTCCCCTTCAAACACATGTTGTCATCAACACTTGCTTAAATTTGGATGTTTTTGCATGAAGAACTCATCTTCCCATGTTGCCCCTTCTTTTGGAAAGTTCTTCCACTTAATGAGGTAATGAATAATTGCTCGATTTCATAGTTGCTTGATCCTTGTGTAAATGATTGTTTCAGGTTCTAGTCTTAGTTTCCCTTCTTCATCAATCTCTGGTAAAATAGTGTGGACTAGGATCTTGCCACCATGTGCTTTTTAGGCAATAAACACAGAAGAATGGATGTACACATGTGCTTTTTATAGATTAGTATATCATTAAAATATATTAAAACAATTTTTTTGAGTAAGGGTTTAAAGATATAATTCATCAACTTTGAAATGTGGAGGGTGCATTGGTAAGGTCTATTACCAGATGAGGCTAGCAGGGCTAGTGTCCGATGAACAAATACAGGGAAAGTGTGACCACTATCACCTTAGTCACACCTCCAACTGCTTCGGACAGTCATAACCTCCAAGGGGAGAGCCCTTTGATGCTCTGCAAACACTAAGGACAAAGATACTATGACTTCTAGATAACCAAGTTAGTGACCAGTTCCTTTAAGAAGTCAATTGAGGAATGACGAAAACGTACTATGAAGATTTAGTGCTTGTAGATGCACATGTGAATGCTACCAAGTCAATGTGATATTTCAAGTATTCAATCTAAGATGTAGGTGATTAGTGATAGAAGTATTCAAGAGTATTCTAGCACATAAGAGATCACTGACAATAGATGATTAACATCAACAACATAACCATAGATTATCCAATAAAGTGTAAGAACATCTATCCAAGTATCAAGGTCAATCCAATAACACCATTGCCATACAATATATCATTTACCAACATTAATTATGTAAGCATGTGTCATTAAATGACAATGTGTAATCAATTGATAACTTTCCAATAAATATAAAGGACTGATATTTATGACAGTGCTAATAGTATGCCAGTCCTGTAGCAGCAGTATGACAGTCAATTAATGCATCATTTATGTAACCAGGAAGAAGTGTAATAAATAAGATTTATGCTTACAAAGTATAGCACACCACTCCCACTTTATCTATCACAATTTTAGTACTGTATGAAAGTCAAGAAATGCAAGTTTCAGACTGTATGTAATATATTTCATACCTTATAATCAGACCAAGTAGGAAAACCAAACAAACAATGAAATATGTCATTAATTACTAACCCTTGTTTTGTGGTTTTGTGTAGGTATTGTTGGTTTGGAATGACTGTCAAATGTTGACAGTCTAAACCTTTTTACAGGCTGTAACAATAGGGATAAAAGGTTGCTTGAGGGATCTCTCAACCCTAAATTGGGATAGCCAATGATGGTTGAGCTAGGGAAGGACCTTGCTTGGGCTGGGCCGAGCGTCCTAGGATGGAGAGCGAGGGTTTTGAGGGAGACCCTAGGTCTAGGGTGACCGAGGGTTAGGAGAAGGAAAGAAAAAAATAAGAAGAGAGGAAGGAGGATAGGAAACGAAGGGAAGAAGAGAAGAAATGGAGGAAGGAGGAAGGAAAAAAGGAAAGGAAGGGAAGGAATGCTAGTTTTTTAGGACTTTTTTTAGGTTTTTTTAAGGGTTTTATAGAGATTTTCAATTTTTAGGGTTGTTAGGCCTTTTGGAATTTCGTTTTAGGGTTTTTAGGGCTTAAAAGGCCAAGCCAAATTTGTAGGAGGGAGGGCCAAAATTTTAGGGAGGCCCAAAATTTGAAAAAAGAAATAATTTTTATTTTCTAGGGTTTCAGTCATAAAATTGAAGACCTAATTATAACCCTATTTCTACCATGAAAATGCAAATTTACACATGCATATGCAAGATAATTTGGTAAAAGAGTGACAACTTAGGGTTTTTGTGGATATTACCCTTAAACCCTAGCCCTAGAGGAAGGTGACCAACCTTCCTCTTAGAGGTATTTCTCCTTGTCTAAATTAAGGCTTCTTAAAACAACCTCTAGGATTCGTTTCAAGAGCCTAATCTAGGGAAAAGTTGTAAAATTCAAGCACAACATATCTAGAAAACAAGAGCAACAATTACAATAACAAGAGATGCATGCGGATATTTACAACAAATTGAGTGTCAAAACACTGGTGCAAAAGGTTTGCATCAGTAATTCATTATCATTAACTCAAAAGATAATTACAATGCCAAACAAATGGCTTGAATAGCCAAGCAATTCGAATCCTAGAGAGGTCATTTGAATTGAATGCATGAGAGTGGCTTACTGGTCAGTTAACACCACTTGGAACATCAGTTAACCACTTAAATTCACTGTAATTGACTCTAACAGACTCTGAAGTAGTTAAATTGAGTCTAATTGAGTATGAAACTCAACTGAATGCCCCAAAATAGGTGAGGGCACCTTTCTGACTTCATTTAACTGATTTTTAGGTGAAATTAGGTCAAATATGATAGGAGGGCGCCTTTCTGACTCCAGTTAGTTGTTTTTTAGGTGAAATGATCCCAATTGGATTGAGTTGGGTGCTTTAATCATGCAAATCACCCTAGTTGGCTCCCCGAATGAAGGAGGCCCAATTAACTGAAACTGATGATATGTCGATGATATAAGCACATATTTGAGTCAAAATAATTAGGATAAGTGGTAAATTGGGTTTTTAAGCCCGAATAAATGATGTGTAGTTGGAAAATGACTCCAACACCCCCCTTAAGCTAATATCATGTGGATGAGTAAAATAAAATAATAAAGAGGGCCCCAGAAACAAAGGCCATAGGTCACCCTGTACATAAATAATGCAAAAAATGCTCAAAAAAATCTAAGTGAGGAAAGAGGAAAAAACCTAGTGGGAAAGAAACCCCCCCTCAAAGTGAACAATGAAGGATCTAATTTGTCCTCACCATAGTAGAACTCACCCCCAATAGTGAACGAACTTAAGAGAACTTCTTCTCAGTGAAGCTCTTGGTGAAGATGTCCGCAATTTGCTCTTCTCTAGGGAAATACTGCAGTACAATGGTTCTGCATGCACGAGCTCTCAGATGTAGTGCACGTGGATCTTGATATGCTTGGTCCTCTGTCTCTGAACCGGATCTATCGAGATCTTGATAACACTCTGATTTCCACAAAAAATGATAGTAGAAGTGGTGCTACTAATATCAAACTCGGCTAGAATACCTTGCAACCAAACTGCCTGAATGCAAGCATTGACTACTCCTCGATACTCTACCTCTGCTGAAGATAAGGAAATGGCTACCTTATTTTTGCTTGACCAACAAATAGGACTTGTACCAATCATGAAAACATATCCGAAGTGGACTTCCGATCAATTCTATCACCTTCCCAATTTGAATTAGTGAATTCAACCAAGTCAAGATCGGAATCTGCAGCATAGTAAATGCCAAAATGTCTCGTACCGTGCACACAATGCAAGATCATTTTGGCTTCCTTCCAGTGAAGCTCATGGGGATGCTGCATGTACCTTGACACAACACTCACAGCATAATAAATATCAGGCCTAGAGTGTGTTACCAATCAGTTGTTGGTAGAGTGTAGAATCCACCAACGGTGTAGAATCACCATCCTCAAGACTGATTCCTAAGAGGAATGGGAATGGTGTAGCTTTATATTCTTCCATATTGAACTTATTTAGTAGGTCCAAATCATATTTTGATTGAGAAATCATGATCCCATCAAAATTCTAAGTGATTTCGAGACCAAGAAACTGCTTCAGTAGGCCTAAATCACTCATATCAAATGCTTGGTGTAAAGTGGTTTTTATTGTGCCGATTGAAGAAAGACTGCTTCCTGTAATCAATAAGTCATCAACATAAAGTAAAATGATAAAAAAATTACCTTCATGCTGTTGTATATATACATTCATATCTTATTTGCATCTTGCAAAGTTTTGCGACAGAAGAAAGGAATCCATCTTTGCATACCATGCTCTTGGGGCCTGTTTTAAACCATACACAGATTTCCTTAATCTGCAAACAAGTGTCGGATTTGATATGTAAACTTTTGGTTGTTTCATGTGGATATATTCTTGAAGATCCCCATGAATAAATTCACTATTCACATCCATGTGGTGCACCTCCCAGTGCTTGGATGCATAAATTGCCAAAACTAGCCGGATTGAGTCCATTTTTGCAACCGGTGCAATAGTTTTTGTGTAGTCCACACCTTGGACATGTGAGAAAACTTTTTCCACCAAAATTGCTTTGTATTTGTAGGTTTAACCATCAGAAGTAACATTGGTTCGGTAGACCCATTTATATTGAACCAATTTCCGCCCAGGTGGAAGTGAAACTAGCTCCCATGTTGCATTTTTCTGAACAGAATTGTACTCTTCATCCATGGAAGTTTTCCATCTCAGATCATGGTGGGCATGGTAGTATGATTTTGGATATGAACCAACCATCAAAAAACACTTTTCGGACAACAGTGGATCAGCATATGAAAGAGCCATACCTTCTCTTTGAAAGTCTGCTCGAGTTCTTCTTGGATCGACAAGATTTCCAATGTCAGAACCGACAGATGTGAGAGTCTTTTCTGCCCACTTTGGAAAATGAGGGGGCTCATATGGATTTGAATTTGAACCTGATTCTTCATGTTCATTAATATTAGAAATAGTATCAGAAATATTAGAACATAAAATTTCAGTATCATCTCCCAAATCTTCTTCCGAAAGAGGAAGCAATTTGACAGTTTCTTCCTCCACTAGTTGTAGATCATGAAGTGATTCTTCAAATTGGACACTTCTCTCGATGGATATTCTTTTGGATCTGATATCCATAATTTTGTATCCTTTGGATTCTTTAGCATATCCAATGATAATGCACTCAGTACTTTGTGGTTCCAAAGATATTTTTTTCTCAAGTGGAATTATAGCCCATGCAGTGGACCCGAAAACCCTGAGATGTGACACATCAGGATTTTGACTAGTGTAGGATTCAAAATGAGTTTTACCTTTGAAGGATGAGTGTGAAAATATTTTATGAATGTATGTAGCAACATTCATGGCCTCAACCCAAATATTTGAATCCAAACCTTTCGAATCAAGCATACAAGTAGTCATCTCTTTCAATGCTCGATTTTTCCTCTCTGCTACACCATTCTGCTGAGGTGTGTAGGGGACTGTGTGCTGGATTTAGATTCCATTGTCTGCACAAAGTTGAAGCGGCTTTGTTTTTATATATTCTCCACCATTATCAGATCTAAGAGCTTTTATCTTTCTCCTAGTGGCAATCTCAACAGAAGCCTTGAAATTCTTGAACCTTTCAAACACTTTCGATTTGTTCTTGAGAAAGCAGACCCATGTGAACCTGGAAAAGTCATCAATGAATGTGAGAACATACCTTGATCCATTCATGGAGGGATTTGGTAATGGACCACTGATATCACTGTGAATCATCCCCAAAATTTAAGAAGCCCTGCTAGCTTTTCCTCGATCGAACTTGTGCTCAGGATGCTTGCCAATTATGCAACCTTTGCATATCCCTTTTGAGGATTTAATGTTCGGAAGGCCTTCAGCGATGTAATTGTTTTGTAGAAGCTGCAAATATTTGTAATTAAGGTGTCCAAACCTCTCATGTCATAGCCGGCTAACCTCATTTCCATGAGTCAGAAGGGAACTTGGCTTTGAATATGGACAAAAGTGGGAAAACTAATATGTTTTTGTAGCATGATTTTCCTTGCCTGTTGCAATGATATTTCCAGTGGTAATTTCAGAAATTTCAACATCATCAGGGATGAATACAACCTTCTTGGGAAAAACAGTATGTGTCATTTGATACACAGAAAGCAGGTTCGAAGCTAGAGAAGGGACATACAAAACATTTTGAAAACTGCCATGTTCTAAGTGAATTGTACCTTTTCCTTTCAATGAAATTTGTGAATCATCTCCCATGTGGATGGAGATGCAACTATCGATTCCAATGATGAGAAAGAGTATTTTCTTGCAACGATGTGATTCGAAGCTTCTGAATCTATGAGAAGAGATTTTGAATTCGAAACACTTTCCATGAGTGCATGACCTCTTTCTGGATGATCATTCCTGTCTCCATTTTCCTTCTTCCTTACACCATTTGGAAGAGTGATATGGTTCTTCTCTAATAGAAAGGCCATCTGATCAATAGTATTCTTTATGCATGAGCTTTCAGGATGAACTCCCCTGCCACAGTAAGAAAACTTTGTCTTCTCCTTTCCCTTTTGCTTGTCTTTTCTTGAGCCCGAGGGCTCATTTGACTACCTGGTCTTCTCCTTCTGCTTAGGATGATCAAAATTGGTCTTCTCCTTGTGATTTTTCTTTCCTTTAGCATTCCTAGCCTTGCGTCCTCTAGCAAACAGGGCTTGATCCTTGGAGGATCTCATGGACCCCATTTGAACAAGCCTGTCATGGTCTTTGGTTAAGGACTCAATGAATGCATTTAAGGATGGAATCTTCCAATTCAGAATTGTGAGTTTTCCCGAATGAAAGGTAGAGACAAACACTGAATAATATTCCCCCAGTTTTGAAAGGATTGAGAGAATAAACTGATCCTCCTTCTTGTCTATTCCACATTGCTTCAACTGAAGCACCAAATGCGTGAACTTGGTGAAAAAATCATTAATGGTTTCGAAATTTCCAGGATTGAGGGAGAAATCAGTTCATTCTCCAACTGATAAGCCCTCAATTCATCTTGCTTGTCGAAGAGATTCGCAAGTTGTTCCCATACTTGTTTTTGAGTCTTTAATCCACTAAGATGGAAGAGAAGGTCTTTTGAAATACTGAGACATAATATACCATAAGCTTCATCAAGCTTATTCAGGTACTTGGACTTCTCTATAGCTGCATTAGGCTCTAGTTCTGTTCCCATAGTGACTCTGTAGAGTCCCTTGTATCGCAATATGATCTCTGTATCTTCCTTCCATTGATGATAATTGAAAGGAGCAATAAGATTGTTTGAAGAAGAGTCCATTTTGAGATATAGCGAATGCAATAGGAGGATTTTGAGACACCTACAGTAAAAAACAAACAAACAATTTTAGGTCGAAAACCTGCACTTTTGAAGTTGCATCACTCCTGGCGTAGCCTATCAAGCAAGCTTGATAAACCAGATGCACAATTATTCAATATTTATGTGGAAAAATTTCTGATTCTGGTGCAGTGTTGGAATAATTTTGAGCAATATTGCTCAAGATTCATCTTTGATCCCTGTAAAACTCCGTAGAAGAGTTTCCTTGTCCTGCTATGGCTCTGATACCATGTAAAATTCAAGCACAACAGATCTAGAAAACAAGAACAACAATTGCAATAACAAGAGATGCATGCGGATCTTTACAACAAATTGAGTGTCAAAACACTGGTGCAAAAGGTTTGCTACAGTAATTCATTATCATTAACTCAAAACATAATTACAATGCCAAAAAAATGGCTTGAATAGCCAAGCAATTTGAATCCTAGAGAGGTCATTTGAATTGAATGCATGAGAGTGGATTACTGGTCAGTTAACACCACTCAGAACATCAGTTAACCACTTAAATGCACTATAATTGACTCTAATAGAATTTGAAGCAGTTAAACTGAGTCTAACTGAGTATGAAACTCAATTGAATGCCCAAAAATAGGTGAGGGTGCCTTTCTGACTCTAGTTAATTGATTTATAGGTGAAATTAGGTCAAATATGGTAGGAGGGCACCTTTTTGACTTTAGTTAACTGATTTTTAGGTGAAATTTTCCCAGTTGGACTGAGTTGGGCGCATTAATCATGCAAATCACCCAAGTTGGCTCCTCGAATGAAGGAGGAGGCCCAATTAACTGAAACTGATGATATGACGATGATGTAAGCACATATTTGAGTCAAAATACTTAGGATACATGGTAAATTAGGCTGTTAAGCCCAAATAAATGATGTGTAGTTGGAAGATGCCTCCAACAAAAGTTGAAGATCCAGGCTAAATTTCGTAAAAACCTCCTCTTTGGAGCATTTTCACTATGTTAAGAGGATAAAAAGGCAGATAAAATCCCTATTCCGAACAAATGCATCCCTAGGGTCACCATTTAATCATTCAAGAAGCTAAAATTTACTTACCATTCATCAAGCAAGGCTAAAAATGGACTAGACTTACTTGAGCATGAGTTCTTCCAACCATTCTAGCATCCACCAAGCATTAGCAAAGCCAAAGAAGACCAAATTTCATCCAAAAGAACAAGAAGAGTTTGTCCCATGAGTTGCGCATCACTTCATAAGGCTATCTTGGGTAAAAAAGTAACATTATGAATTTTGTCCCATGAGTTGTGATTTGAAAATGAAGTGAGAAGAGTTTATTTATAGCCTCTCACACTCACTTTTACAAAATAACCAGGCCGACATGCCTTTAAAATGTCAATTTGAAATTAAAAATGTCAACTTAAAAATATAACATGAAATAATATAAAATAGTCAAATTTGTGGGTAACTTGGGGCATTTTCGCCATAGTTTACCCAAAAGTGACTAAAATGGCTAAAATGAGCAAAATACTACAAACTAAAGGCTGGAGTAGGTAGGGGGGATGTTATGCCCCATCTAACCCCAACAGTGTTGATAATCCCTCAACGCCACCCCCAAAACAAGCAGTACGACCTAGTGGAGGTGATGACATCATCACTGGAATAGGCCCAAGGAGAGAGAGCACTAGGCTGTAGAGGGACCGGGAGGGTGCCTGAGGTAACCTGGAAGATAAGCAAGAGTCTCACAACTGAGAGAAATGTAACCGGAGTAATGAAACAAGTGGGGGGTCATGTGACCCAGTGACCCACCCTAGGATCCTAAGACACCAACCTCAGGGCTACAAGCCCTATAATGAGGCAGTAAGCAATTCCACTAAGCCATAATACTCCTAAGAGAAGCACCAATAGGTCGGGCCATGACCACCACTGAAAATGCTGGATAACACCCCTCATGGTCTTGAAAAAAATGACCCTCTCTCCTTGGTCACATATCTGAAGTGAGATGGTACTGGTATAGCGTAACACTGGTTCCAACTGCGGGATGAGTGCTCTTCTCGGCAGTGCTCGAGAATCCTGTGAATATTCTGGGTACTCGTAGACCTGCACACACATCAAATATCCAAGGGAATCAAAAGCCTCATGAGATAGACACTTTCGTCCTACCTTGCTTAATATAATGATATAAAAAATAGACTGAATAATAACCAACTAAATGTAGAGGATATGCAAACATGAAAGAACGACCATTGTAATGCAAAGCTAACAGTGCATGCCTACTCTAATGAAGCCAATCCTACCTAGGTTAAGCATGGTAATCAGGAAGGGCTAAGTGTAATAATACCACCAATGTAACCAAATGAGTAAGTCGTTCATACTTGATCTTTTACCTTTGTCTTTAGATACAATCTATGATAAGATCACATTTATCACAAAACCAGTACGTACCAAGGTCTCCATCAGGATAGGAGATGAAAGCTGGGTGACTGCGGGGGATTGGAAGCTTTTATATTGTTTCCATAGAGAAGGATTGTTTTCACAAGATTCACTTATTCACACTTCTACTGGAGTTATGTATGGGCCACCTCCATCATACATCTGCATTGAGAAAAAGTTTTGCTTGCAACTGGTTGTTTGATTTTGAATTTGGGAGACCATTTGCAAAGGTGGACCAAGAAAATATTCATATGCTAGGTGCAACTTATCCCTACACTTGCTTAAACATTTATTTGGATACACAAGTATATTGCTTATCTTTGTAATAGTCATGTCAGTACCCCAAATAATCTTTGAAAATTTGAAGTTTTCAGCCACAAGATTCATTTTTTCACATTTCAAATGAAAAGATAGATAATAGATACCTTAGATATGTGAAATGAATATTATACCTGTCCACATACTTGTATAGGTTTTATTGGAATACATTGTTGAAAACTTACCGATACTAGATAGAAAGGGCCGAACACTTCTTGTAAAATGCTGTTGGTCAGGGCACACCATGGACTGAAAGAAAATGGAAAAACTCTGCATATGGCCATCGACAAAAAACAAAACATATCGCACTACTCCATCATCTAGCAAAGAAAAAGGGTTGATCCATTCTTTATTGATGGTAAAGTAAGCTTCTTCACGCAAACATGTGCTCGGGAGAGGGTCCACCATGATTATATAAGGGCTTGAACAATCATATACAGGTGGACCTAGGAACCTCCAGTAATTGTTGTCTTCTATAAACCTATTATTTTCTTAAGAGAGCCAAAATATCATAAGAAACCGTAACCTGCGGATATGGAGAACTCACCATTTCTTCAATTTTTTCAACTAAGGATTTTTGCTCAAGAATTCCTTCATCTTATGTTATAAGGGATATTACGTCATCTACCAGGTCCTGAACAATGGATTCTTTGAGAAAACCTTCCGAGATTTGATCTTTATCATGAACTTCCTCGCCAAGGATTGCTTTGTTCTCTTCTAAGACCTGTTCAACAATATCCATATGACTGTCCTCTATAATCCTTAGAATTGTTTCCTTAATATTGGGATCCCACTGATATTAGAATGCCTCAACTAGTTGCTGAAAGGAACATGTTCCCTCAGGATGGATTCCATCATACCAAGCATCCATATCCCGATCACCTCCTAGTTCGAAGAACATTACGAACAACTGTATAATGGTGTCCTCGTCTGTGATATCCCATGCCACCAAAAATTCTTTGAACTTCATGACATGTTCTGTAACAGTATCTTGACCCTTGTGGAACATAGGGATAGAATTCAGACAACGATGTTTATCAAACTTGTTTGGGTATTCCGAAATGTTTGAGAATTCAAACGGATTGATAATCCCCATATCTTCTGTCTCTTGGGTTGGCCTAGTCCTTGTAGAGTACTTCTTTTATTTTATTCAGTGGGAGTCGACAGGAGAGACTTGCAAAGTTAGAATTAAACAAATATCAACAAATTACTAAACAAGAACGTACCTTGAGTATCGGAATCACGGATGGAATCGCCAAATAAGCCCTGCAGGGTTAGTCCTAATAAATTTGCTTCAATTGTTAAGATGACTCACCCTAAGTTCTTACCTAAGTGTCATTTGTTTCCAAGGGTGTAAATGAATATAGATAAACCACTTCAATATTTGAAATGTCCCTGGAAACGGTGCCAAAAATGTTACCAACGTTGCCAGACTTAACCAATTTCTTTTTAATTGGGGTCGTCGGGTAAGATCTGCAAGATTAATCCTCAATAATATTTTTAAAATACCAATCAAATAATTACCGCAAGTTTCTTACTAAATTTTGTTCTCTCTAGGGGATGGAAAATGAATTTGGATAAACCATTTCAATCTTTGAAACATCCTCGGCAACGACGCCAAAATTTTTATTGGATGAACTAGCAGGGTTAGTGTCCGATGAAAAAATGTAGGGAAAGTGTGACCACTGCCACCTTATTCACATGTCCAACTGCTTCAGAGAGTCATAACCTTCAAGGGGAGAGCCCTTTGATGCTCTGCAAACACTAAGGACAAATATGCTGTGCCTTATAGATAACCAAGTTAATGACCAGTTCCTTTAAGGAGTTAATTGAGGAATGAAGAAAACATACTATGTAGATTTAGTGCTTGTACATGCACATGTAAATGCTACCAAGTCAATGTGATATTTCAAGTATTCAATCTAAGATGTAGGTGATTAGTGATAGAAGCATTCAAGAGTATTCTAGCACACAAGAGATCAATGGAAATAGATAATTAGTGTCAACAACATAACCATATATCATCCAATAAAGTGTAAGAACATATATCCAAGTATCAAGGTCAATCCAATAACACCATTAACATACAAGAGATCATTTACCAACATTAATTATGTAAGCATGTGTCATTAAATGACAATGTGTAATCAATTGATAACTTTCCAATAAATATAAAGGACTGGTATTTATGACAGTCCTGTAGCAGCAGTATGACAATAAATTAATGCATCATTTATGTAACCAGGAAGAAGTGTAATAAATAAGATTTATGCTTCCAAAGTATAGTGCACCATTCCCACTTCATCTATCACAATTTTAGCACTGTATGACAGTCACGAAATGCAAGTTTCAGACTGTATGTAATATGTTTCAGACCTTATAATCAGACCAACTAGGAGCCCCAAACAACCAATGAAATATGTGATTAATTACTAACCAGTCTTTTGTGGTTTTGTGTAGGTATTGTTGGTTTGGAATGAATGTCAAATGTTGACATTCTGAACCTTTTTATAGGCTGTAACAATAGGGATAAAAGGTTTCTTGAGGGATGTCTCACCCCTAAACTGGACAACAAATGATGGCTAATCTAGGGAAGGAGCTTGCTTGGGCTAGGCCGAGCCTCCTATAATGGAGAGCGAGGGTTTTGAGGGAGACCCTAGGTCTGAATTAGGGTGGCTGAGGGTTAGGAGAAGGAAAGAAAAGAAGAATAAGAGAGGAAGAAGGATATGAAAGGAAGGGAAGAGGAGAAGAAAGGGAGGAAGGAGGAAAGGAAAGGAAGGGAAGGAATGTTAGGTTTTTAGGGTAACTTTTTAGGACTGCTTTTAGGTTTTTTTAAGGATCTTATAGAAATTTTCAATTTTTAGGCCTTTTGGAATTTTGTTTTAGGGTTTCTAAGGCTTAAAAGGCCAGGTCAAATTTGTAGGAGGTGTTTCCGCCTAAAACACACTTGACCACGGGTAAGTCTCCCAACCACTATGTGTGTTCTTGAGGGAAACTATGAGTGTAGAACCCAATGTCACCTCGATCCTAAACTCCTATGTTTAGACCACAAATCCTAAAGGTCAAGGGGGGTTGTCCCTACTTACTGAGTTTCTTTTAAGATTTTGTTTTTAAGAGTTGTAAATTATTCAATTACGAGCAAACATGTAGAGGTGCAATAGTTTCAATGACAAACGAACCTTTTTTAATTAACCAATTGTAAATGCAATAGATAAAATAAACAGTTAAATAACAAGACCAGTGCCTACTTTACTTAGGCTATGGAGCCACAAAAATAAAACAAGATTATAGATTCTTTAATAGCATCAAATCATTTACTAACCATCAAAATATCACATTAAGCATCAATTTGTAGAAGGTGAATAATTTAATGAACAAAGATGCGTGTAACAAGATTGAATCAATAATCCAAATGCTTTCAAAGTAAAATATTGTAATCAAAGTAACAATAGTAGTGTTTTGGAAATTGTCCGGTAAATTTTAGTTTATTTTAAGTCTCACTTTAACTTAGGGGATTATGGTTTGTGCAAGAAAACTAATGCTACTCTATGTGTTTACCCCAAGAAATTATCTCTTTTGATTTGAGAGAGATTGCCGGGTGCTCAACAAGAGAACACAAGGTTCTCAACTAGCTCCACGCGTCAATCCCAAAACTTGCTGGGTGATCAACTGGAGGACACAAAGTGCCACGAGGTGCCCAACAGTCTCTACCCCACTAGCTCCATAGGTCAAGATCTTTTTTTCTCAGTATATAGTTAAGATGAATTTCCAAGTGCCTATTATTCTAGACAACACAAATACTTTCCCTTTCTTGTCACCCAAGATTGGTCAAACCGGCAAGGGGAGTGAATACGGGGCAAGAATCGGGGCATAATTTATTTTTTAACCTCTAATGAATAAGCAAAAAACCAAAGTATGGTGCAAGCCAACACGATTTTACAAGGGATGCAAATTCTTCTCACTTGTAAGGTGCGGGCAAAATAAAACACAAGCCAACACGCTTTTACAGGGGAGGTAAGGCCTTCTCACTTGTAAGGTGTGGGAAAATTAACTTAAAGCAAAAAAGAGTTAGAAAATTAAACTACTAGCCAACACGATTTTGCATGGATGAGAAAAGCCTTTTCTCATGCAAGGTGTGGGAAAATTAAAATGCAGGCCAACGTGATTTTAGAAGGGAGGCAAAACCTTCTCACTTGTAAGGTGCTAACAAAGTAAATTAAAACAAAAGGAAATATGTTAAACCCAAGCCACTCAACAATTACAATGTAAGGGTGGAAATGCCTCCTCACTTGCATTCAATGAATGACAAAGAAAACTAAGAAATTGAACTTAAAACAAATACAAGAAATCAAACCCAAGAGACTCTCATGGACTTGTTACAATGATATATATTTCAACACTTAGTATTTGGGATAAAATGAGAGCAAAGAGAGTAATTTTGACCGTTTTCTTGCAAGTGGCTAAAATAGTAGCTTGTGGATTCCCTTTATGCTTGATGATGGCCAAATTTGGGTCACATAACACCTTTAAAATGTACAGACCAGCTAAAAACCAGCAAGCAAAATGTTATAGAAAATGCCCAAAATCACTCTTGGGCAATGTTAGTTAAATCATACAAAATATTACAAAAAGTTTCTAAATATTATGAGTAAATTTGCACAAGATAATAACATGTAAATGAGATTTGAAATCTGATTTTTATATGGAAAATATGCAAAAATAAAATGCAGAAAATTAAAAGAGAAGGGAAGAGATTGTGCTCTTTGCTCTTCCAATGCTTGAAGTAGTGGGGTATCCGACCAAGGAAGTCCACTCTTCAATATAAGTAACCTGCAACTTGTAAGATATTTTCTACACAACTAAAATAAAGGGTGAGATCCTAATGATGAGCTAAGAAATCATGAACTTCGACTAAGAAACATATGAAGTTCTTAACTACAAAACAAAAAACTCAAAATCTATGGCAAAAATACCACAAATATTACCAAAGCAAAAAAATTTGCTTGTTTGTCCTCCCCAAGCTTGAGTAGCTATGAAGTGCGAAGCAAACCACCATCATAGAGAAACACCAACACAAGATCTTCTCCAAAGAATTTTTATATTAAGCCAAATGGCTAAAAATTACAATGGCCCAAAATGAGAGCAAAATGGAAGCAAGAGAGAGTGAGAAAATAGCAAGAGAGCAAGAGCATGAGAGATTGTAACCCAAACGAGGAAGAGGAGCTTCCTTATAAAGGAAAAGAGAGAGGGGATAGTTCCTTTGCATGAATGACATTTGTCACTGGGAGAGAAAGGGGGCCAATGAAGGGGGGTGCACTTCCATGGGTTAAAAATAACAAACAATGGGGGGGGGAACCCCCCACTCATGTTTTATATTTCATTGTTAGGAAAAGGGTAATGAATCATGAAGGTGGGACCCTCTCTTTTGGCTTATTTCAATTTATCTCATCTCCCATGGTGTGAGAGGGTTTCCCCCTTTTGGCGATAACTTCAAACTTGAAAAACACTTGCTTGGGGGGCCATTTTGAATTTAATTTCACCTTAGG
Source organism: Larix kaempferi (assembly GCA_027924585.1). NCBI lineage: Eukaryota > Viridiplantae > Streptophyta > Pinopsida > Pinales > Pinaceae > Larix > Larix kaempferi. The sequence continues at coordinate 27,682,706 of BSBM01000074.1, read as the reverse complement.
AACATAACTTGACATTAGGAAACAATTTTTCCAGTACTAATTAATTGCCAATTTTCCTGATTTCCTTGACTAACTTAGGAAAATGTGTCCAAAAACTTAGCAAGACTTGTTCGAATGAATTCAAAATTTGCCCAAGAGTGTAGGGGGTCTCATGCCATTTATCTTGATTACCCATACTTCTATACAACATCATAAATTACTACTTATCCCTCTTTTACATTACAATTTTTTTTTTTTTTTAATTTTTTTTAATTTTTATGCCGAGGGACATTTTTTAATTACCAAAAATTAAAAAATCCTAAGTAAAACTTAATGAAATTCCGCAAGACTCTGGATATTGTATAACATGGTAATATAAAACATTTATAGGCCCTAATAACCCCATGGAATCGATCATTAGAACGCCTTTCACCACTTTGGAGGTATTTTTGAGTGAAAAAACTCAAATAATTAAAATCACTAAAAGTGAATTTTAACTATCCAAGTGAAAAAACACTCGAAGAAATGAATTCTCTGATGATAAAGTCATATTCCATTAAGTTACATAAAAATTGACCCTCATGCTGACATATCATTACAAAATCCCCCGCAAGGGTGCGAAAATTTAATGGAGAGAAGATAAGAAGAAGAGTTGCCTCGCTTGAAAAAATCATTAGATACTTCTTTCTCATTTTCAAAGCACATTGAACATGTGCATGGTACATGGTTTTCCGCCTAGTTGGTTTGGTGGTCAACATTCTTGCTCCAACTGCAGGACGTGTGCTCGTTCTGGTCTTCAAGCAAGGAGATGATACGAGAATTCCAGAATCTTTGGTTTTTCTAATCTATAAAAACATTTCAACTTGACAAGAAAACCTTAGTAGCACCTGTTTCATTAAAAATACAGTGAACCATAAGTTGTTTTAGCTAAAAAAATGTTATTATTCCTAAGTACATACAATAAATGCAAAAAGTCAATGCTCACTCTAAGGAGCTTATTTTCCTACTCTAAGCATGATAAAATAAATATCTTAGGTAAAATCAAATATCCAATGTAACCACCTAAGCATTTTACCAACTTTAAAGTTTTTTTCCTTGTCTTTGGTTATCAGCCAAGCAATGACATGTTTATTAAAAGATGCAAACTTATGTGATGATCTAGAACGGGTGAGCTGGATGGGGAATCATAGGCATGAATAATGTCATCAAATTGCTTCCCAAACTGGTAGGTGCTTGCACAAGATTCTTCTATCCAAGCTTGGATAGGATTAATATATATAAGTGCACGATGAGGTAGATTAACCACTTCAACATATTGTTCCAAAGGGCTCTTATGATGATAAATTTGTGTAGAAGAGCCTTAATGCTCCAGATCATAAGGAACCTCTGCATGCGAAAATGATGGTTGAGACAGATATTCATTCAACTGTACCCAATATGATTCTTCATTACTGATACTTGTGTGCGGCTCAGAGTAATCATAAAAAGGATCCAAATGCTCCATTTCCATATCAAAATCCCTGGAGGTCTCAAGATCCACACTGGCTTCTCTGGGTATATCAAAGATGGGACCTTCAAAGGTATCCGAAAAAATCTCTTCACAGGACACATCATAGATAGGATTCTCAAAATATTAATGTATTGGATTCTCAAAGAAAGTCCAATAGTCATCATTCCCATCATCATCAGATACAAGAGAATCTTCATCACTGGTTTCATACTCCTAGATATAACTGTCATCCTCTTGCTCACTACCATCTTCTTCAGAAAAAAGGTCACAAGGTAGAAGACCTTCCAGAATATCATCATTACACGAAGAACAAGGAGGAATGCCATCACGCACATTACAGATTTCACCACAAGTTTCGTTATAAGCTTTTGTAATGGTTTCTGCTTGAGGGAGATTTGGCATATAAATGTCATCAATTTTCATGAAATAACCTTGAGGCTCATTCAAATATTCACTAATTTCAACATAAGGAGGGTCATCAACAGTATCTTCAATCAAGGGCCCCTCATGTGCTTCTTTATAATCCATAGTAGGAGTGCACACGTATCATCTTTACCAAAGTATTCTAGAAGTAGCTTCAAATCTTCAATATTTTTAACCATGGTAATATGAAGGGGATACTCATGATACTCTGTCTTTGGCAAGTAGTGGGTAAAAATTGTTTCAAGTAGCCTTTCCAGACCTTTCATACTACACCCATCATTATGCCACTTCTTCAAAAATATGTGAAGCAAACTTGGAAATGATGAGATACATTTGCTAGGGAGGCTACAAAAAAACCAGTAACAAGCATCTCCCTGAAGAGTACTAGCAAACATTTGCATCATATTATCTTCACAACTAATGTTGAAGTCAACCAGAAACTGGAGGAAAGACTTGATGTGCCAGATGGCTGAGTCACCATTTCCATGAAAGAATGGAAGCCATTTATACGCATCCCCACTACCATGAACAATATTAGGAAAACCAGTGATGCTTGAAAAGTCAATAGGATGAAACTGTTTGGCAATCTGAGCACCAAACAGTTCCCTTAACTCGTCCATATCATAAATCAATCAGCGTGCATTTGATATAATCATGAAATATGCCTTTTGTTGAACCAATGAAGTTATCCAAAAATTGAGCTCTAAATATTTCACTGTATTGCATGGGCTCATCTACACACAATTAGTCTCAACAATTTTATAAGAAACATGGTTTTATCCCTTTAGTGGAGTTGACATGTGAGAAGAAAAAAAATTGCATTATAAATCTCTCACTAAAAACTTTTTTTTTGCTTTTCTTTGTAAATTACAAAATACAAAAGTTCAGTGGAGTCGCCAGATGTAAAAATAAAGATCTACTCTAGTAACATCAAATAAAGCAAAAGATGGTAAAAAAAAAAAGTTGTACTTGTCCCCGACAATGACACCAAAAATGTTGCCGCCTAAAACACACTTGACCACGGGTAAGTTTCCCAACCGCTATGTGTGTTCTTGAGGGCGACTATGAGTGTAGAACCCAATGTCAACTCGATCCTAAACTCCTCCGTTTAGACCACAAATCCTAAAGGTCAAGGGGGGTTGTCCCTACTTACTAAGTTTCTTTTAAGAGTTTATTTTTAATATTTTTAAATTATTCAATGACAAACAAACATGTAGAGGTGTAATAGTTTCAATGACAAACAAACATGCAGAGGTGCAATAGTTTCAATGACAAGAAAACCTTTCTTAATTAACCAATTGTAAATGCAAGAGAGAAAATAAAGAGTTAAATAACAAGACCAATGCATACTTTACTTGGGTTATGGAGTCACAAAAATAAAACAAGATTACGAATTCTTTAATAGCATCAAATCATTTACTAACCATCAAAATATCACATTAAGCATAAATTTGTAGAAGGTGAACAATTTAATGAACAAATATGCATGTAACAAGATTGAACCAATAATCCAAATGCTTTCAAAGTAAAGTATTGTAATCAAAATAACAATAGTAGTGTTTTGCAAATGGTCCTGTAAATTTTAGTTTATTTTAAGTCTCACTTTAACTTAGGGGATTATGGTTTGTGTAAGAAAACTACTACTCTATGTGTCTACCCCAAGAAATTATCTCTTTCGATTTGAGAGAGGTTTCTAGGTGTTCAACAAGAGAACACAAGGTTCTCAACTAGCTCCACTAGTCAATCCGAAAACTTGCTGGGTTCTCAATTGGAGGACGCAAAGTGCCACAAGGCTCCCAACAACCTCTAACCCACTAGCTCGATAGGTCAAGTTCCTTTTTCTTAGTATTTAGTTAAGATGAATTTCTGAGTGCCTATTATTCTAGTCAACACAAATACTTTCCCTTTCTTGTCACCCATGATCGGTTGAACCGGGAAGGGGAGTGAACATGGGGCAAGAATCGGGGAACAACTTAATTTTTAACCTCTAATGAATAAGCAAAAAACCAAAATACGGTGCAAGCCAACACGATTTTACAAGGGAGACAAATCCTTCTCACTTGTATGGTGAGGGAAAAATAAAACACAATCCAATGTGATTTTACAAGGGAGGCAAAGCCTTCTCACTTGTAAGGTGCAAGCAAATTAACTTAAGGCAAAAAAGAGTTAGAAAATAAAACTACTAGCCAATACGATTTTGCATGGATGGGAAAAGCCTCTTCTCATGCAAGGTGTGGAAAAATTAAAATGCAAGCCAACGTGATTTTACAAGGGAGGCAAAGCCTTCTCACTTGTAAGGTGCAGGCAAAGTAAATTAAAACATAAGGAAATATGCTAAACCCAAGCCACTAAACAATTGCAATGTAAGGGTGACAATGCCTCCTCACTTGCATGCAATGGATGGCGAAGAAAACTGAGAACTTGAACTTAAAACAAATACCAGAAATCAAGCCCAAGAGACTCTCTTGGACTTGTTACAATGATATAGATTTCAGCACTTAGTATTTGGGATAAAATGAGAGGGAAGAGAGTAATTTTGACCGTTTTCTTGCAAGTGGCTAAAATAATAGCTTGTGGATGCCCTTTATGCTCGATGATGACCAAATTTGGGTATCATAACACCTTTAAAATGTACATACCTGCTAAAAACCAGCAAGCAAAATGTTATAGAAAATGCCCAAAATCACTCTTGGGCAATGTTAGTTAAATCATACAAAATATTACAAAAAGTTATGAGTAAATTTGCACAAGATAAGAGCATGTAAATGAGATTTGAAATCTGATTTTTATATGGAAAATATGCAGAAATAAAATGCAGAAAATTAAAAGAGAAGGGAAGAGATTGTGCTCTTTGCTCTTCCAATGCTTTAAGTAGTGGGGTATCCAACCAAGGAAGTCCACTCTTCAATCCAAGTAACCTGCAACTTGTAATATATTTGCTACAAAACTACAATAAAAGGTGAGATCGTAATGATGAGCTAAGAAATAATATACTTCAACCAAGAAATGTATGAAGTTCTTAACTACAAAACAAAAAACTCATAAAATCTATGGCAAAAATACCACAAATCTTACCAAAGCAAAATTTTGCTTGTTTGGCTCCCCAATCTTGAGTAGCTATGAAGTGCAGAAGCAAACCATCATCATAGAGAAACACCAACACAAGATCTCCCCAAAGAATTTTATTACTAAGCCAAATGGCTGAAAATTACAATGGCCCAAAATGGGAACAAAATGGAAGCAAGAGATAGTGAGAAAATAGCAAGAGAAAAAGTGTTGGAAGTAATGCTTCCATGAATATTATAGATATCTTACAGGTTATAATTGTGATTTGCTGAGTTGTCATTGGAACTCACATAGATTGTGAGTTGGTGCTAGAGTGTCATATTGATCTAGATCCACAATTCATGGATCTAGAGAGTTCTCTTATTCATATAAATATGTAACTTGTGTGAAGCATTTTATAATAGAAAAATATATTTTGTGTGTGGGAAAATGCTCTCTCTCTATTTTCTTAATTTGGTATCAAAGCCTAGCTGGGCTTAATTACCTCAAGGGAATGCCCATGATCATGAGAGAGCCGTGACTGCTATGTAGATTTAGGATTAGCTTAGCAATTGTGAATTTATGAATTTGCTGAGCGTGAAAGTAGACTGTTTGATAGTTGTGTGGAAAAGTTTTTGTTCCTTGCCACAGTATTGGAGAGCACGCAATTGTGAGATTCTATAAAGTGCCTCGAGAGATTGCTGGTTATGGTCGATTCAGCATCCCTACACATTCCTGCATGAGAGAGGCCTCAAAGCATTGGATGTGTTAATCACATTTGAAGGAGCCTACACCCAAGCTACCGTATGGTAATTGAAAAGAGATCCATCTAGAGAGAGATCCCCTTCCCCTTCATTATATAATTGCAGATCTGATGCAGTCTTCAAGGAGGAGCTGTCCTTTGACCTATTAAGTCGTTTCTTTGAATTAAAGCAAGAAGACATGATATGTTGGGAAGCAACCATATGTGATAAGCATTTCAAAACTGCATTGAATGAATCTCTCGCTCAATAGTGAAGTTTGCATTCTCGATGGATTTTGCTGGACACATCATTCCAGATAGTCAGTCTTGGCGTTGTGTATGCTATTTCATGAGGACTCTTGATTTCTCCATGACAAAGTTTCTGTCTATTTGTGAATGGTTCTTTGATCTCTCTAGGTGTAAGAAATTTTATGCAGCTAATAAGAAATTGGGCCATTTTCAAATCGAAAGAGCTGCATTGCCTAGTCGCCACTGTTAGTTCCCAGATTGGTGGATGCATTGGAAATTATGAAGTTGTTCATTACCCCCAGCAGGACCAAGACCTTCAGATCTATTTCTCCGTCCGTAGAATTTTTGTATGAATTTCCTGTTCTGAGGTTTTATTACCAATTGTGATTTTCTCTATGCCCAGAATATCCATTGTTGATAATAATCTAGCGAACATCGGTTTAAGTGTGTGAAACTAGTTGTTTTATTGAGTGTGAAGTTTGAAGTAGAAGGCATTGTATCAAATGTTTGTATATAAAATTACATTATGAAGAACCAATTTATAGATCAGAGTAACATAATTCAGTCAGTGGTTCTTGATGTTCTTCGGTGCCAAAAGAACATATCACTGATTTGAGTATGTCTACAGTTTGTTAGAAGATGATGAATCTTGTTGTGCTTCGGGATTCAATAATAACAGTTACATGTTGTGTATTATGTCTAATGTGTGCAAAAGGTCTTTCTGTAATATTGATTGTTGGAGACATCTGGTATCCAGATCACGTTCCTACATAACTGTAGAAATTTTCTCTTCGGGGGGATTTCACAGATGGAAGTGTATCCATAGGATGATTTAGTATCTTGGTTATTCTTCGGGGTAGTCAAGAAGATTTAATCCTGTAGATTTAGCAATGATGGTCAGAAGCATTTTCATTTTAAATGGGTCAAATGGGAAGCTCGAAGTTGTGGAGAAGAAAGAGCGTGCACCAGAGATTTCAGAGTGGGTGCAAGTGCTAGTGAAGACTAGCCAGACAATGAATCAGACAATAAAATATTGTAATTTGTGATTTAGTATTGATGTGTGTTTTCAATAATTGTCATGTAAGTATTAAAGGATGGTGTTGGAAGTAATGCTTCCATTAATATTAGATATATGCTTACAGGTTGTAATTGTGGTTTGCTAAGTTGTCATTGGAACTCACATAGATTGTGAGTTGGTGCTAGAGTGTCATAGTGATCTAGATCCACAATTCATGGATCTAGAGAGTTCTCTTATTCATATAAATATGTAACTTGTGCGAATCATTTGATAATAGAAAAAAATATTTTTTGTGTGGGAAAATTGCAATAGCATGAGATATTGTAACCCAAATGAGGAGGAGGAGCCTCCTTATAAGTGAAAAGAGAGAGGGGAGAGTTGCTTTGCATGAATGCCATTTGTCACTTGGAGAGAAAGGGGGCCTGTGAAGGGGGGTACACTTCCATGGGTTAAAAATAACAAACGATGTGGGGGAAAAAAACCCCCACTCATGTTTTATATTTCATTGCTTGGCGAAGGGGAATGAATCATGAAGGTGGAGCCCCCTCTTTTGGATTATTTCAATTTATCTCATTTCCCATGGTGAGAGAGGGTTTCTCCCTTTTGGCGACAACTTCAAACTTGAAAAAAACTTTCTTGGGCCCCCCCCCTTGGAATTTAATTTCACCTTGGGAACGTAACTTGACATTAGGAAACAATTTTTACACTCCAAAATTTGCCTTACTAATTAATTGCCAATTTTCCTGATTTCCTTGACTAGCTTAAGCAAATGTGTCCAAAACCTTAGCAAGACCTTTCCGAATGACTTCAAACTTTTCCCAAGGGTGTAGGGGGTCTCATTCCATTTATCTTGAGTACCCATACCCCTATACAACATCATAAATGACCACTTATCCCTCTTTTACATTACAATTTTTTTTATGATGAGGGAAATTTTTAATTACCAAAAATTGAAAAATCCCAAGTAAAACTTAATGAAATTCCGCGATACTTTGGATAATGTTTAGCATGGTAATATAGAACATTTATAGGCCCTAATAACCCCATGGACTTGATCATTAGAATTCCTTTCACCACTTTGGAGGTATTTTTGAGTGAAAAACTCAATTAATTAAAATCACTATTTTTTTTTTAATTATCCAAGTGAAAAAACACTCGATGAAAGGAATTCCATAATGATAAAGTCATAGGCAATTAAGTTACATAAAAATTGACCCTCATGTTGAAATATCATTACAAAATACCCCGTAGGGTTGCAAAAATTTCATGGAGAGAAGATAAGAAGAAGAGCTGCTTCGGTTGAAAAATTCATTAGATACTTCTTTCTCATATTCAAGGCACATTGAACATGTGCATGGTACACGGTTGTCCACCTAGTTGGTTTGGTGGTCAATAGGAGGGAGGGCCGACATTTTAATGAGGCCCAAAATTTGGATTTTTATTTTCTAGGGTTTCAATCATAAAATTGCAGACCTAATTTTAATGCTAATTATACCATGAAAATACAAATTTACATATGCATATGCAAGAAAATTTGGTAAAAGAGTGACAACTTAGGGTTTTTGTGGATATTACCCTTAAACCCCGGCCCTAGAGGAATGTGACCAGCCTTCCTCTTGGAGGCATTTCTCCCTATCTACTAAATTAGGGCTTCTTGAAAGAACCTCTAAGGTTCATTTCAAGAGCCTAATCTAGAGAAAAGTTGGAGAGCCAAGGCTAAAATTCGTAAAAACCTCCTCTTGGGAGCGTTTTCACTATGCCTATAGGATAGAAAGGCATATAAAGGCCCTATTTAGAACAAATGCACCCTAGGGCCACCACTCAATCATTCAAGAAGCAAAAAATTACCTACCATTCATCAAGCAAGGATAAAAATGGACTAGAATTACTTGAGCATGAGTTTTTCCAACCATTCTAGCATCCACCAAGCATTAACAAAGAAAAATAAGACCAACTTTCATCCAAAAGGGTAATAAGACTTCCCTCCAAGAGGTGCGCATCACTTCATAAGGCTATCTTGGGTTAAAAAGTAACATTATGAATTTTGTCCCATGAGTTGTGATTTGAAAATGAAGTGGGGAGAGTTTATTTATAGGCTCTCACACCCACTTTTACAAAATAACCAGGCCACATGCCTTTAAAATTTCAATTTGAAATTATAAAATGTCAACTTAAAAATATAACATGAAATAATATAAAATAATCAAATATGTGGGTAACTTGGGGCATTTTCCCCAGAGTTTACCAAAAAGTGACTAAAATGGCTAAAATGAGCAAAATACTCCAAACTGAAGGCTGGAGTAGGCAGGGGGGATGCCATGCCCCATATAACCCCCAAAATGACGATAATCCCTCAACACCCCCACCAAAACAAGTAGTAAGACTTGAGGGAGATGATGATGTCATCATTAGAGCATTCCCAAGGAGAGAGAGCACTAGGCTGCAAAGGGAGCAGGAGGGTTCCTGAGGTGACCTAGAAGAGAGGCAAGAGCCTCACAGTTGAGAGAATTATCACCAGAGTAATAAAACAAGTGGGGGGGTTATGTGACCCAATGACCCACTCCTAGGAGCCTAGGACACCAACCTCAGGGATACAAGCCCTATAATGAGGCAGTCAACAATGCAACTAAGCCATAGTAATCCTAAGAGAAGGACCAAAGGGTCAAGCTTTGACGACCACTAAAAATGCTAGATAACACCCCTCATGGTCCTGGAAAAAATGACCCTCTATGCATGGGAACATATGTGAAGGTGCGCTGGTACTGGTACAACGTAACAAGGTCAAATGGCATCACTAAAAGTTCCCAATGACCTTTATGTGTTATGATTTTTAGAATGTCTTCTTTCCTTGATTTGATTTGATGATATCCATAATGAAGATCCATCTTGGTAATGAAAATTGCTCCTTGTAATTCATATAATAATTCATCAGTGGCAAGAACCAATGTTATTGGAACTGGACCGGTCATCGAACCGACGAAGCCCAAAATGTGAACCGGACCAGAAACCAGAAAAAAACCAGGAAAAAAACCGGTAGACTAAAAAATACATAAAATATTCATATTTTGTAAAAAAACATATATATTCATGTGCATACATATGAATACAAACCATTAATACACAAATATGCAAAGTTTCTCATATATATAGCAAGTATGGGTGCAAATAACAAAAAAAAACACCTAGTGCAATACATCTCTGAGGTTCTGAATGAAAGTACATCAACAAAGGGGCTCAAAATGGCCACTACAATCCAAAAAGGAACCATCGTACTAATGAATAACAATAAACTGATCATATGGAACTAGCCTACTATCTACTAGAAGTAGAGTCTACTACTCCTCATCATCCTCCTCCTCATCGTCATCCTCATCCTCTTAATCCTGTACAGGAGTGGGATTCTGAGCCCCACTTGATTCCCCTGGCCCTGAAGGTGGAGCTTCTGGAAGTGGGTCCAAATCGAAGCAAGAAAGGTCTTCATTATAAAATATTCGATCTTAAGACTCCACAACCCACTCTGATGATGGATCAAAGTTATCCAAGGTTATGTTGCTTGATGCTGGGGTCTTGTTCAGCAACTGGTTATGCCTCAGCTTAAGATTGTACTGGACACAGACAATATCATTCAACTGTTTGTGTTCCATACGGTTTCGTTTCTTGGTGTGTATACGCTCAAATATGCTCCAATTGCGTTCACATCCAGAAGCATGACATGGATGGCTCAATATTCGAACTGCAATATTTTGCAAATCAGTGCAGTTCCCACCAAACTGTCCCCACCAATAGGCTGCAATAAAATTGAATGCAAACAAGTTTCAGCAAATCGATTTGGAAATTTAACTCATTGTTTACAATGGATAATATAATTTGAAAATTTTGAAAATTCTTAACCAGTGGATACTTGGACCTACCTCTTATGGCCATACTCATGCCAAAGCTACCCATACTCAGATTGAATTGCAGTAGCTTACTGTGTATCTCATCTTGTATCCTGGCATCAGGAACCATGTGCTCAATGCATTTATACAATCCATCTTTTACCTCCCCATCATCATTTGTTTCAAAGTCTTTTGTATAGTGGTACCTTCAAAAGGTCAAAGTTCAAAAGACAAAAAATATTCATCAGTGAATTTGAAATTGTAACTTATAACTTTGAACTGTAAAGTTTGAAATTACAAGAAAACTTATTACTTTGAAATTTGAATATGAATCTTGAGATTTCTTATCTTGGGTTTAAGTAATAGCCAACTGCATGCAAAGGATGATGGAGTTGTCTGTTCCATCTGTCATCAATGATATTCCAAATAGGAAAATACTTCTGCCTTTTATCACCATATGCTACCTTTATTGCTTCTTTGGCTTGATCCATGGCCTCATAAATAAAACCCATGGTGGGTTTATCACCATCTACCATCTGCAACACTCTCACAAGAGGCTCACTGAATAAAACTATCTCTTCTTCCCTTTTCCATTTTTTTTTTCAAACACTTTGTCAGTTATATCTTTCCCTTCAACCTTTTTACTCCATTGACATTCATTCCACTCATTGCAGGAAAACATCTTCCGCAAGTTGGATTTCTGATAAAAAAGGGATTGCAATGAAAGAAAGTTTGTTGCAAATCGTGTAATAACGGATCTAACTAGCTCTTTTCCCACAATGTTCTTCCTCACAAGACTCAAAACCCATGAGTGGTTGTAGATGTACCTAGTTATTGATTTTTCCTGCTCCACACACTTCTTCACCGACTCAATTTTTCCAATATCCTCTATCATGAGGTCCAAACAATGGGTTACACATGGTGTCCACCAAATGGTGGGTTTTTTTTCCTCTAACATCCTTCCTGCTGTAATATAGTTCGAGGCATTGTCAGTGATGATCTGTACAACATTCTCTGCCCCCACCTCCATAACTAGTCCATCCAAAAGATGAAACAATAATTGTGCGTCATTCACCTGATCAGAGGCATCCACATATTTAAGAAACATGGTTCCTTTTGGGAAAGCAATCAGGAAATTGATAAGTGTGGGATTTTTCGTCACTCCATCCATAAGACATTATTGTGCACCTTGTTCTACTCCAGGACTGCTTGAACTCCTCCAGGTATTCATCTATTATTTGAACTTCATTTCGTAAAAGGGGCCCTCTGATATCATGAAAACTAGGGCCTTTGAATCCCGGACCACATGAAGTTATAGCATCTATCATAGGTTGATAATACGAAGAATTATTTGCATTGAAGGGTATGTTTGCATCATACCACCATCTAGCTATGCATTCCCAAGCAACCTCCTTCTCCATCTTCTTCCATTTAGCATCAATGGTGGGTTGAGCACCAGGGGTAGTGCGGGGCACAAAGAAAGAGTCAAGCCCTCTACTTCTAGTCGGGGCCTTACGTGGCCTCTTTAGGTTCAAATTGGATGCTCTAGGTCCACCTCTCCCCCTAACAGGAAAACTAGAGGATTCTTCAAAACTAGTCATATGACCTTGAGAGGTTTCATGATCATCACCCTCAAGCTCATAGTCACTCTCATCCTCAAATTGCATTGAAATTCTCCCTATGTCTTTTTGAATCTTCTTTGTATTGGATTTTTCTTCTTGGTAGGCTTCAATTCTACTTAGCATCTCTGCTCTAAGATCATCAGAGACTTTCCTACAAGGTTCAACATTGCCTCTAGCACCAACTAAGTGTTGTTTTATACTATGGATACCCCCCCCAGATATTTTCTTCCCACAATAATTGCATATTTTTTCCCACTATCATCCAACTGGCAATGAATCCATGCCAAATCCCTCTTCTCTTTTGGAGCCACAACAAACAAAAGTTGGAAATAAAACCCTATAATTTATTAATAACTTATTAACTAAGATTTTTTTTTTTTAAAGAGAAAATGAGTGTTGAGTTTTGAGTCTTGACATACCTTTGAAAAAGAAGAAGAAATGTAGCAAAGATTGAGGGGAATCCCCGCTTCCAACAACAAAAGAACAAGCCGATCAATGATAACAACCCACAAATTCTGCACAAAACCCTTCAATAACCTCCAAAACAGTCCATGAAATAGCTCCAAATCTACTCCAAGAAAGAATGCTTTGAATCTCCTCCAAATATTCCCTGCAAACGACACTTAAATCTGCCCAAGAATTTCTTGCAAACCACCCTACAAATTCAGCTCAAGAAGACTCATAAATTTCCCAAGAAACAAAGCTCTCAAGGATTCCAAAGGAGATGGAATGAATAGTGTGAGTAAACTAGGGGGAGGGGGGGGTCTTAAAATAGATTTAACATAGGATTAGGGTTAGGTTAGAAGCATATCAATTTTTTGTGTGTGCTTTTTTGTTAAATTTGAGTTTCGTGGGTTCAAATTCTGCGACTGTACGCCACTGTACGAACCGGAGTGGTTCCATACAGAACCGGTCAAAACCGACTGGTTCGACGGTTTTGACCAGTTCCGTACTCGGTTCGGAAAAAAATCCGGTTCAACCAGTTTTGGTCCTTGACTGGACCGATTACACTAGCAGGAACATGAAATTTATCTTTAATGGTCATTTTATTGAGCTCTCTATAATATGGACACATATTCCATGAACCTCCCTTTTTGCGAACCATCACCACTGGTACAAAGAAAGCACTTTGGCTAGGTTGAATGAAGCATGCATCTAACATTTTTTGAAACATATTTTCAATCTCATTCTTTTGTGCACATGGGTACCTATAGGGTTTAATGTTAGGTGGGACACTTCTTGGTTGCAAGTGAATAACATGATCATTATCTCGATTAGGTGGAAGACCTTTAGACATCTCTCCAAATACCTTAGAATGATTATCAATAACTTGTTGGAGATCCACTGGAATAGAGAGTATAGATGCTTGAACATCTAGTGAGCACAATTGTGCAAATACTCCATGTTGTCCCCTCTTTAGCAATTTTTTCATGCCATAAGAGCTTATCACTTTAGAGGGTTTCCCTAAAATACCTCTTCTTTTTTAGGAGAATCTCATGAAAAGTTCCTAAAAATTAAGATCCATTGTTCCCAATTGTTATAGCCATTGGATATTTAGTACAACATTAGCACCACCCATTTGGGTCACAATCATTAGACTATCCAATAAATACCCCCCCTTAGTAAGTTTAATATTATGGAACTTTCCTGAACAATTTATGGTGCTTCTATTTACAATCATTACTTAAAAGTTTGGTGTTAGATATACAAAGCAATTGAAGTTTGGCAAGTTTGGCGTTGGATATACAAAGCAATTGAAGTTTGGCTAGTTTGCAATTAATGAAGTTATGGGTATTACTCAAATCAATCAACATTGTTTCCTTTTTTGTTTTTGTTTTTGATATATCATTATATCTTGAGAGTTTGAGGAGTGAAAATTCCAACTAATGCGTGTCAAGATATGGTTGGAGTAGTATATTCTAGATCTACCTCTTGAGACTGTTATGGTTCTAGATCTTCCTCCTCTTCATAATATATGCAGAATAATTTCTTCTCACTGCACTTATGCACCTTACTGTACTTGTTGACACAATTGAAACATAGTCCATTTTCTCTTCTTTCTTCCACTTGCTATGGTGTTAACTTTGTTATTTTTGTCCCTTTCAAGAGTGTGAACTTGTACGGACTACCACTTGTCTAATTTTCCTTTTCTTCTTTTGAAATTGTTACTAGAAAAACTATGGTTCATCTTGCTTATGATGCAACATGTGGTACATAATTTGGATCTCTCAAGCTTTAGAGATATCAATTTTACTTAGAACACTTGTTTGAGACTAGTTTTTGGACTAGTAAAAAACCCTAACTTTGAAAAACTATAACTCCCAACTTATAATTAACTCCTATGAGGCTCGTCCAAATTTGACTATCTAAAACGTCTTCGAAAAAAAATTCCATTGAAAATGGATTTGATACCAAATGTTATGCACCAAATTTCCATAAAGAGCATAAAATGAGAAAGAGAGATAATCCAAAGCCTTCAAAATGAAGTAAAGAGATGAATAAAAAGCCTCTTCGAGGGGGGTGACATCCTTTTACAACGTATCAAGGACATAAAACAAGATGAGATGGTCCTAAAGTAGGTCTCCTTCGCATATATATATATATATATATATGAGACAAAGGGTACACTTACAATTCTAGCTGACCATAAAATTATACTTAAGGTCCTAGCTGACCAATATAGACAATGCTATATAATAATAGAAATGTAATGTCACAATGTATAAGGCTTAAGAGATCAAATTCAACATATGTGATATTTTTGGTCCACTTTTGTGACCATTTTGTTGAGTTGGTTGTAAGACTTTACCTTGTGGATTTCTCTTAGTTCTTCCCAACCACTCTTCAAGGAGGATTACCAACACCACTATTGCAAGGACAACACCTCATAATTGAGGGACGACTTCATATACCATTTACTAATATTGTTATTTTATTGATTTGGAAGATTTAGTGTGACTTGTACATAAACATTACATCTTTTGGATAAATTGTGTTTCGACTACAACAAAAGGAATTGTTAGGTGGTGGCTTGGAGTGTGGTGGGAGATCATCATATTTATTGGACTATATCAATGGTTATAACTTCTTGTCCTAGTTGAATATACTCCACTTTCCCCTCCTTTCATTTAGATATTTCCTTGTTTCTTGTTTTCCTAGCGAGATTTCCATTTGTGCATTGAGTTTCTATATTGTCAAAATATTGAAGCATAAGTGAAGTACCCATTTGAAATTAATCAATCCCTAGAAGAACATCGAAACCAAAACTTAACAAGTATTATAGTGGATCCCTTATTTATCTCATCTTCCTCTCTTTGAATCCCTTCTTCCTTTAAGAGCTAGGTGGTAAGTCCAATCCTTTTCTCTTCCCTTATAGGGGTGGTAGAGCCATTTATGTGGTGTTGCAATGCTTCTTTTTTGGCCACTACACTACATTTTGGTGAGTCCATTAGGGATTTCCCATAAACCCTATCCCTTTTCAAGCAGGGGATTTTCTTTCCTTTTTCCACTTGGTTCTCTTAGGTCTATGAAGTAACTCTTATGTCCCCCAACAATTAGAACTTTCACCTTGTTATGAGCATTTCCATGGGAAGACCCTAACGTGAAAAATTTAACCCAAATGAATGTGTTAAACATGGATCAAAATATATACTTGTGTTCTTGTACAATAATTCCTCCCTTTTAACCTTTAAGCCAAATATTTCCGCCAATATTAGGGAGTAAAGAGTTCATATCTCTTGAAACTTACCTAGGTCACCAAACTTGAGGCTTTCAATGGGCCTCATTGTTGTCACTAGTATTCAAGACCGTTCTTGTTTATGTTCAATTGGCATGTTTTTAGGATCAATACTAGTGTAGCATCAACTTTTTGCACACAAACAAGGACCTAAAGACTCTTGTCTCCCATAATATGCTCTTCACCTCCCACTTCTTGTGAGCTTGGTGAATCAGAAAAGGGTGAGAAGTGTGAAATACCTCCATTGCACACTTTTTATTGATTAGCACTTTGATTTGCAAAGCCTACCTTGATCCTCTTTTGGAGTTAAAAGTACATGTACTGTTGCATTTACTTTATACTCTTCTAGTTAATTTGACGACAATTGATTTGCTTTAAACACATGTGTTTGCATCACTAGCACACACTAAGAGACCTAAAGACTTCTCCAATCCAAGTATGCTCTTCACCTCGCACTTCTTGTGAGCTTGGTGAATCCGAAAGGTAGTAATTGTGAAATACCTCTCTTACACTCCCTAAGTGAAAATTCAAGACCCATTAAAATCAACTTTGTAAATTCCAACCAACTAAAATCCTTCACAAGAGGTCACAAAATAACATTTTAGTTAGGTAGGATTGATTGGGCTAGGCATCCATTAATTCCCACTGATCTAGTTTCATTAGTGATATTTTTAAACATAACATCGTTGAATTATAGGGTACTTTCAAAATCCCTCTATATGCAAGTGTTCAAAGAAAACATGGATCATAAGTGCGCCGTGACCAAGGAGGTGAAATCTGAGGTATAGCTGCCCTACTCTCCCCTATGAGTCACTCATCTTGTTGTAGGGAGACGACACTATACAGTGCAGGCCGAACCACTGATCTACATTTGACGCAAGCTATCTTAGTGGCCAAACTTAGGACATCTCTAAGGAGCAATTGTGGGTGCAATTGACTCCCAAAGTTATCTATTGCCATTGGGAGGTGTTTCCAAGTCTTCTTGATTGGAACATTGGCTACATTGCCAATAGAGCTAGGAGCTAGATCTTTGTTACCTCCACTAGTCGATTGGTGAGTGATACCATTATCACCATCAATTGTACTTTTGGGAGGCTCAGTTACATTTGAGAGGAAGGACATTAGGTATTTTAGGGAATTTACATTTATTTTATTTTTAAATACAAGTTCACTAAATCATAATTAAAAAGAACCTACATGTGGGAACTCTTGCACTAAAACCGACTTTGCACATATCACTCACTTGTTGCACCATATTGCATCTGTTGTGGT
This sequence comes from Larix kaempferi, assembly GCA_027924585.1. Lineage (NCBI taxonomy): Eukaryota > Viridiplantae > Streptophyta > Pinopsida > Pinales > Pinaceae > Larix > Larix kaempferi. Next base: position 27,665,232 of record BSBM01000074.1, on the reverse strand, counting down.
TGGCATATTTTTTCATCTATTTAATTGTGTTTAAGTTCCGCCATCACTCTCACTTGACATAAATCATTCACCATTGAGGAACAAACAAATGCCCTAAGGAAGTCCCGAAGACTACAAGGCCTCTCCCCTCCCTTGAGGGGTGTTTTTACACCATCACCTTGTGGTTCACATGGAAGATACTCTAGCTAGGGCCTCTCCCAAGCCACATTGATAGGATCATCTAGGAAAGGACGCTCCTTTATTGGTGCATTTTCTCCCATCGTAGAAAGTGTCAATCCTCCCACCTCCTCCACCGCTAGAAGAGGATCACCTTCATTTTATCCACTTGGAGAGAATCGAGATACATTTCCACCTCCTCCCCTAGCAATAGGTTCCCCTTTGGCTTCTCCTCTTAGAAACCATTTGGACCCCTTTAATCCCTCCTCTCTCGTAGGATGTCACTTGTTGTTTTCAACACCACACCGGTCTCCCCCTAGCGAAAGCCACACCCAACATACGATGGCAGGACCAAATCCTCCTACCCATATAAATCTCTCTGATTTGGCCAAATTGATCAATGACCCTATTACACATAATCCAACATGGCCAGATATTCCATATAAAATTCCCTTTGACATTCCTAAGTTCAAATGGAAACAGGGGGGATGATCCCTCCAACAACATCATGTCTTTCCACTTATGGTGTTCTTCTAACAACATAGTGGAAGATCCTATGAGGCTTCACCCCTTTAAGCGTACCCTCACCAGAACGACAACCAAATGGTATGTAAATCACCTTTGCGACATTGGCCACTCCATTTCTCACTTACTTCCAGATTTCGATTCACCATGACCTTGGTCTTGAGATTCTCATGGAGTTTCGACAAAATAAATCCACCCACATCGTAGACCACATCCATGAGTGGCGTAGACTCCACACATTGTGTAAAATCAAAATAAAACCACCCTTCTTATTGGATTGGTTCATCAAATCATTTCAGCCAACCATAGCTAAAGATGTTTCCACCTCTATGTCGCAAAGCGAGGAAGAGTCTATTATGAAAGCCCAACATTTTGATCTCATATATGCACAATCCAACTACCTTTACATTATCCTCCTTGATGCCCCTTGGCATTGGTTGTTGGATCCTACACCTGCGGGCTCGTCACATTCAGTAGATGGGATTATTGGGTCCATTTACCACTTAGGAAAGGTTCCTCCTGCCACTTCGATTCCATTTAATATGGATCCATAATACCCATCCATGCCACTGGCATTGATACCCCCTCCTTCAGTACCAACCCCACTAGTTGGTAAGTTATAGTACGGACCCTATAGTCCTACTTATCCAAACATTATCCAAACGACAATAGTTCCTAGACCAAAAATGGAACAAGCCATTCCGACATCTACATCTTATGGAGCACAAACTGCATTTATCCCACCCTCGGATTACAACCCTTATTATCCATTCCCATGCTCAACTGGTCAACAAATCACACCTCACATGGGGGTGAACCTAGTTCAACCTTCTTTCACTCAACAAGCTCGACATTTTGAGCCTGTTGAACAAAAAAATCCCCAGAACTCCTAGACGCAAGGGAAGAAGAAAGGGAAGAACAAGCAAAACTAGCAAGGGAAGAAGAAAGGGAAGAACAAGCAAAACTAGCAAGGGAAGAAGAAAGGGAAGAACAAGCAAAACTAGCAAGGGAAGAAGAAAGGGAAGAACAAGCAAAACTAGCAAGGGAAGAAGGGGGAAATCCTCCTTCCCAGCAAAACCAGAATCCGGGTAATGAAAACACAAGGAATAATAATCCCCCCAAGCAAGGGAAGAATGCCAACCTAAGGACCAATTATTATTGCTCCATGTGGAGTGAATATGGTCATTACACCCATCACTGCCCCTTATTGCCGAATGCTAACAATTAGTGGAATCAAAGGAAAGGAAAGGAAGGGAAGGAATGTTAGGTTTTTAGGGTAACTTTTTAGGACTGCTTTTAGGTTTTTTTAAGGATCTTATATAAATTTTCAATTTTTAGGCCTTTTGGAATTTTGTTTTAGGGTTTCTAAGGCTTAAAAGGCCAGGTCAAATTTGTAGGAGGTGTTTCCGCCTAAAACACACTTGACTAGGTAAGTCTCCCAACCACTATGTGTGTTCTTGAGGGAAACTATGAGTGTAGAACCCAATGTCACCTCGATCCTAAACTCCTATGTTTAGACCACAACTCCTAAAGGTCAAGGGTGGTTGTCCCTACTTACTGAGTTTCTTTTAAGAGTTGTAAATTATTCAATTACGAGCAAACATGTAGAGGTGCAATAGTTTCAATGACAAACGAACCTTTTTTAATTAACCAATTGTAAATGCAATAGATAAAATAAACAGTTAAATAACAAGACCAGTGCCTACTTTCCTTAGGCTATGGAGCCACAAAAATAAAACAAGATTATAGATTCTTTAATAGCATCAAATCATTTACTAACCATCAAAATATCACATTAAGCATCAATTTGTAGAAGGTGAATAATTTAATGAAAAAAGATGCATGTAACAAGATTGAATCAATAATCCAAATGCTTTCAAAGTAAAATATTGTAATCAAAGTAACAATAGTAGTGTTTTGGAAATTGTCCTGTAAATTTTAGTTTATTTTAAGTCTCACTTTAACTTAGGGGATTATGGTTTGTGCAAGAAAACTAATGCTACTCTATGTGTTTACCCCAAGAAATTATCTCTTTTGATTTGAGAGAGATTGCCGGGTGCTCAACAAGAGAACACAAGGTTCTCAACTAGCTCCACGCGTCAATCCCAAAACTTGCTGGGTGATCAACTGGAGGACACAAAGTGCCACGAGGCGCCCAACAGTCTCTACCCCACTAGCTCCATAGGTCAAGTTCTTTTTTTCTCAGTATCTAGTTAAGATGAATTTCCAAGTGCCTATTATTCTAGACAACACAAATACTTTCCCTTTCTTGTCACCCAAGATTGGTCAAACCGGCAAGGGGAGTGAATACGGGGCAAGAATCGGGGCACAATTTATTTTTTAACCTCTAATGAATAAGCAAAAAACCAAAGTATGGTGCAAGCCAATGCGATTTTACAAGGGAGGCAAATTCTTCTCACTTGTAAGGTGCGGGCAAAATAAAACACAAGCCAACACGCTTTTACAGGGGAGGTAAGGCCTTCTCACTTGTAAGGTGTGGGAAAATTAACTTAAAGCAAAAAAGAGTTAGAAAATTAAACTACTAGCCAACACGATTTTGCATGGATGAGAAAAGCCTTTTCTCATGCAAGGTGTGGGAAAATTAAAATGCAGGCCAACGTGATTTTAGAAGGGAGGCAAAACCTTCTCACTTGTAAGGTGCTGACAAAGTAAATTAAAACAAAAGGAAATATGTTAAACCCAAGCCACTCAACAATTACAACGTAAGGGTGGAAATGCCTCCTCACTTGCATTCAATGGATGACAAAGAAAACTAAGAAATTGAACTTAAAACAAATACAAGAAATCAAACCCAAGAGACTCTCATGGACTTGTTACAATGATATATATTTCAACACTTAGTATTTGGGATAAAATGAGAGCGAAGAGAGTAATTTTGACCATTTTCTTGCAAGTGGCTAAAATAGTAGCTTGTGGATTCCCTTTATGCTTGATGATGGCCAAATTTGGGTCACATAACACCTTTAAAATGTACAGACCAGCTAAAAACCAGCAAGCAAAATGTTATAGAAAATGCCCAAAATCACTCTTGGGCAATGTTAGTTAAATCATACAAAATATTACAAAAAGTTTCTAAATATTATGAGTAAATTTGCACAAGATAATAACATGTAAATGAGATTTGAAATCTGATTTTTATATGGAAAATATGCAAAAATAAAATGCAGAAAATTAAAAGAGAAGGGAAGAGATTGTGCTCTTTGCTCTTCCAATGCTTGAAGTAGTGGGGTATCCGACCAAGGAAGTCCACTCTTCAATATAAGTAACCTGCAACTTGTAAGATATTTTCTACACAACTAAAATAAAGGGTGAGATCCTAATGATGAGCTAAGAAATCATAAACTTCGACTAAGAAACATATGAAGTTCTTAACTACAAAACAAAAAACTCAAAATCTATGGCAAAAATACCACAAATATTACCAAAGCAAAAAAATTTGCTTGTTTGTCCTCCCCAAGCTTGAGTAGCTATGAAGTGCGAAGCAAACCACCATCATAGAGAAACACCAACACAAGATCTTCTCCAAAGAATTTTTATATTAAGCCAAATGGCTAAAAATTACAATGGCCCAAAATGGGAGCAAAATGGAAGCAAGAGAGAGTGAGAAAATAGCAAGAGAGCAAGAGCATGAGAGATTGTAACCCAAACGAGGAAGAGGAGCCTCCTTATAAAGGAAAAGAGAGAGGGGATAGTTCCTTTGCATGAATGACATTTGTCACTTGGAGAGAAAGGGGGCCAATGAAGGGGGGTGCACTTCCATGGGTTAAAAATAACAAACAATGGGGGGGGGGAACCCCCCACTCATTTTTTATATTTCATTGTTAGGACAAGGGGAATGAATCATGAAGGTGGGACCCTCTCTTTTGGCTTATTTCAATTTATCTCATCTCCCATGGTGTGAGAGGGTTTCCCCCTTTTGGCGACAACTTCAAACTTGAAAAACACTTGCTTGGGGGGCCATTTTTGAATTTAATTTCATTTTAGGAACATAACTTGACATTAGGAAACAATTTTTCCACTACTAATTAATTGCCAATTTTCCTGATTTCCTTGACTAACTTAGTAAAATGTGTCCAAAAACTTAGCAAGACTTGTTCGAATGAATTCAAAATTTGCCCAAGAGTGTAGGGGGTCTCATGCCATTTATCTTGATTACCCATACTTCTATACAACATCATAAATTACTACTTATCCCTCTTTTACATTACAAATTTTTTTTTTTTAATTTTTTTTAATTTTTATGCCGAGGGACATTTTTTAATTACCAAAAATTAAAAAATCCTAAGTAAAACTTAATGAAATTCCGCAAGACTCTGGATATTGTCTAACATGGTAATATAAAACATTTATAGGCCCTAATAACCCCATGGAATCGATCATTAGAACGCCTTTCACCACTTTGGAGGTATTTTTGAGTGAAAAAACTCAAATAATTAAAATCACTAAAAGTGAATTTTAACTATCCAAGTGAAAAAACACTCGAAGAAATGAATTCTCTGATGATAAAGTCATATTCCATTAAGTTACATAAAAATTGACCCTCATGCTGACATATCATTACAAAATCCCCCGCAAGGGTGCAAAAATTTAATGGAGAGAAGATAAGAAGAAGAGTTGCCTCGCTTGAAAAAATCATTAGATACTTCTTTCTCATTTTCAAAGCACATTGAACATGTGCATGGTACATGGTTTTCCACCTAGTGGGTTTGGTGGTCAACATTCTTGCTCCAACTGCAGGACGTGTGCTCGTTCTAGTCTTCAAGCAAGGAGATGATACGAGAATTCCAGAATCTTTGGTTCTTCTAATCTATAAAAACATTTCAACTTGACAAGAAAACCTTAGTAGCACATGTTTCATTAAAAATACAGTGAACCATAAGTTGTTTTAGCTAACAAAATGTTATTATTCCTAAGTACATACAATAAATGCAAAAATTCAATGCTCACTCTAAGGAGCCTATTTTCCTACTCTAAGCATGATAAAATAAATATCTTAGGTAAAATCAAATATCCAATGTAACCACCTAATCATTTTAACAACTTTAAAGTTTTTTTCCTTGTCTTTGGTTATCAGCCAAAGCAATGACATGTTTATTAAAAGATGCAAACTTATGTGATGATCCAGAATGGGTGAGCTGGATGGGGAATCATAGGCATGAATAATGTCATCAAACTGCTTCCCAAACTGGTAGGTGCTTGCACAAGATTCTTCTATCCAAGCTTGGATAGGACTAATATATATACGTGCACGATGAGGTAGATTAACCACTTCAACATATTGTTCCAAAGGGCTCTTATGATGATAAATTTGTGTAGAAGAGCCTTAATGCTCCAGATCATAAGGAACCTCTGCATGCGAAAATGATGGTTGAGACAGATATTCATTCAACTGTACCCAATATGATTCTTCATTACTGATACTTGTGTGCGGCTCAGAGTAATCATAAAAAGGATCCAAATGCTCCATTTCCATATCAAAATCCCTGGAGATATCAAGATCCACACTGCCTTCTCTGGGTATATCAAAGATGGGACCTTCAGAGGTATCCGAAAAAATCTCTTCACAGGACACATCATAGATAGGATTCTCAAAATATTAATGTATTGGATTCTCAAAGAAAGTCCAATAGTCATCATTCCCATCATCATCAGATACAAGAGAATCTTCATCACTGGTCTCATACTCCTGGATATAACTGTCATCCTCTTGCTCACTACCATCTTCTTCAGAAAAAAGGTCACAAGGTAGAAGACCTTCCAGAATATCATCATTACACGAAGAACAAGGAGGAATGCCATCATGCACATTACAGATTTCACCACAAGTTTCGTTATAAGCTTTTGTAATGGTTTCTGCTTGAGGGAGATTTGGCATATAAATGTCATCAATTTTCATGAAATAACCTTGAGGCTCATTCAAATCTTCATTAATTTAAACATAAGGAGGGTCATCAACAGTATCTTCAATCAAGGGCCCCTCATGTGCTTCTTTATAATGCATAGTAGGAGTGCACACGTCATCATCTTTACCAAAGTATTCTAGAATTAGCTTCAAATCTTCAATATTTTTAACCATGGTAATATGAAGGGGATACTCATGATGCTCTGTCTTTGGCAAGTAGTGGGTAAAAATTGTTTCAAGTAGCCTTTCCAGACCTTTCATACTACACCCATCATTATTCCACTGCTTCAAAAATATGTGAAGCAAACTTGGAAATGATGAGATACATTTTCTAGGGAGGCTGCAAAAAAACCAGTAACAAGCATCTCCCTGAAGAGTACTAGCAAACATTTGCATCATATTATCTTCACAACTAATGTTGAAGTCAACCAGAAATTGGAGGAAAGACTTGATGTGCCAGATGGCTGAGTCACCATTTCCATGAAAGAATGGAAGCCATTTATACGCATCCCCACTACCATGAACAATATTAGGAAAACCAGTGATGCTTGAAAAGTCAATAGGATGAAACTGTCTGGCAATCTGAGCACCAAACAGTTCCCTTAACTCGTCCATATCATAAATCAATCAGCGTGCATTTGATATAATCATGAAATATTCCTTTTGTTGAACCAATGAAGTTATCCAAAAATTGAGCTCTAAATATTTCACTGTATTGCATGGGCTCATCTACACACAATTAGTCTCAACAATTTTATAAGAAACATGGTTTTATCCCTTTAGTGGAGTTGACATGTGAGAAGAAAAAAAATTGCATTATAAATCTCTCACTAAAAACTTTTTTTTTTGCTTTTCTTTGTAAATTACAAAATACAAAAGTTCAGTGGAGTCGCCAGATGTAAAAATAAAGATCTACTCTAGTAACATCAAATAAAGCAAAATATGGTAAAAAAAAGAGTTGTACTTGTCCCCGACAATGACACCAAAAATGTTGCCGCCTAAAACACACTTGACCACGGGTAAGTTTCCCAACCGCTATGTGTGTTCTTGAGGGTAACTATGAGTGTAGAACCCAATGTCAACTCAATCCTAAACTCCTCCGTTTAGACCACAACTCCTAAAGGTCAAGGGGGGTTGTCCCTACTTACTAAGTTTCTTTTAAGAGTTTATTTTTAATATTTTTAAATTATTCAATGACAAACAAACATGTAGAGGTGTAATAGTTTCAATGACAAACAAACATGCAGAGGTGCAATAGTTTCAATGACAAGAAAACCTTTCTTAATTAACCAATTGTAAATGCAAGAGAGAAAATAAAGAGTTAAATAACAAGACCAGTGCCTACTTTACTTGGGTTATGGAGTCACAAAAATAAAACAAGATTACGAATTCTTTAATAGCATCAAATCATTTACTAACCATCAAAATATCACATTAAGCATAAATTTGTAGAAGGTGAACAATTTAATGAACAAATATGCATGTAACAAGATTGAACCAATAATCCAAATGCTTTCAAAGTAAAGTATTGTAATCAAAATAACAATAGTAGTGTTTTGCAAATGGTCCTGTAAATTTTAGTTTATTTTAAGTCTCACTTTAACTTAGGGGATTATGGTTTGTGTAAGAAAACTACTACTCTATGTGTCTACCCCAAGAAATTATCTCTTTCGATTTGAGAGAGGTTTCTAGGTGTTCAACAAGAGAACACAAGGTTCTCAACTAGCTCCACTAGTCAATCCCAAAACTTGCTGGGTTCTCAATTGGAGGACGCAAAGTGCCACAAGGCTCCCAACAACCTCTAACCCACTAGCTCCATAGGTCAAGTTCCTTTTTCTCAGTATTTAGTTAAGATGAATTTCTGAGTGCCTATTATTCTAGTCAACACAAATACTTTCCCTTTCTTGTCACCCATGATCGGTTGAACCGGGAAGGGGAGTGAATATGGGGCAAGAATCGGGGCACAATTTAATTTTTAACCTCTAATGAATAAGCAAAAAACCAAAATACGGTGCAAGCCAACACGATTTTACAAGGGAGACAAATCCTTCTCACTTGTATGGTGAGGGAAAAATAAAACACAATCCAATGTGATTTTACAAGGGAGGCAAAGCCTTCTCACTTGTAAGGTGCAAGCAAATTAACTTAAGGAAAAAAAGAGTTAGAAAATAAAACTACTAGCCAATACGATTTTGCATGGATGGGAAAAGCCTCTTCTCATGCAAGGTGTGGAAAAATAAAAATGCAAGCCAACGCGATTTTACAAGGGAGGCAAAGCCTTCTCACTTGTAAGGTGCAGGCAAAGTAAATTAAAACATAAGGAAATATGCTAAACCCAAGCCACTAAACAATTTCAATGTAAGGGTGACAATGCCTCCTCACTTGCATGCAATGGATGGCGAAGAAAACTGAGAACTTGAACTTAAAACAAATACCAGAAATCAAGCCCAAGAGACTCTCTTGGACTTGTTACAATGATATAGATTTCAGCACTTAGTATTTGGGATAAAATGAGAGGGAAGAGAGTAATTTTGACCGTTTTCTTGCAAGTGGCTAAAATAATAGCTTGTGGATGCCCTTTATGCTCGATGATGACCAAATTTGGGTATCATAACACCTTTAAAATGTACATACCTGCTAAAAACCAGCAAGCAAAATGTTATAGAAAATGCCCAAAATCACTCTTGGGCAATGTTAGTTAAATCATACAAAATATTACAAAAAGTTATGAGTAAATTTGCACAAGATAAGAGCATGTAAATGAGATTTGAAATCTGATTTTTATATGGAAAATATGCAGAAATAAAATGCAGAAAATTAAAAGAGAAGGGAAGAGATTGTGTTCTTTGCTCTTCCAATGCTTGAAGTAGTGGGGTATCCAACCAAGGAAGTCCACTCTTCAATCCAAGTAACCTGCAACTTGTAATATATTTGCTACAAAACTACAATAAAAGGTGAGATCGTAATGATGAGCTAAGAAATAATATACTTCAACCAAGAAATGTATGAAGTTCTTAACTACAAAACAAAAAACTCATAAAATCTATGGCAAAAATACCACAAATCTTACCAAAGCAAAATTTTGCTTGTTTGGATCCCCAGGCTTGAGTAGTTATGAAGTGCAGAATCAAACCATCATCATAGAGAAACACCAACACAAGATCTCCCCAAAGAATTTTATTACTAAGCTAAATGGCTGAAAATTACAATGGCCCAAAATGGGAACAAAATGGAAGCAAGAGATAGTGAGAAAATAGCAAGAGAAAAAGTGTTGGAAGTAATGCTTCCATGAATATTATAGATATCTTACAGGTTATAATTGTGATTTGCTGAGTTGTCATTGGAACTCACATAGATTGTGAGTTGGTGCTAGAGTGTCATATTGATCTAGATCCACAATTCATGGATCTAGAGAGTTCTCTTATTCATATAAATATGTAACTTGTGTGAAGCATTTTATAATAGAAAAATATATTTTGTGTGTGGGAAAATGCTCTCTCTCTATTTTCTTAATTTGGTATCAAAGCCTAGCTGGGCTTAATTACCTCAAGGGAATGCCCATGATCATGAGAGAGCCGTGACTGCTATGTAGATTTAGGATTAGCTTAGCAATTGTGAATTTATGAATTTGCTGAGCGTGAAAGTAGACTGTTTGATAGTTGTGTGGAAAAGTTTTTGTTCCTTGCCACAGTATTGGAGAGCACGCAATTGTGAGATTCTATAAAGTGCCTCGAGAGATTGCTGGTTATGGTCGATTCAGCATCCCTACACATTCCTGCACGAGAGAGGCCTCAAAGCATTGGATGTGTTAATCACATCTGAAGGAGCCTACACCCAAGCTACCGTATGGTAATTGAAAAGAGATCCATCTAGATAGAGATCCCCTTCCCCTTCATTATATAATTGCAGATCTGATGCAGTCTTCAAGGAGGAGCTGTCCTTTGACCTATTAAGTCGTTTCTTTGAATTAAAGCAAGAAGACATGATATGTTGGGAAGCAACCATATGTGATAAGCATTTCAAAACTGCATTGAATGAATCTCTCGCTCAATAGTGAAGTTTGCATTCTCGATGGATTTTGCTGGACACATCATTCCAGATAGTCAGTCTTGGCGTTGTGTATGCTATTTCATGAGGACTCTTGATTTCTCCATGACAAAGTTTCTGTCTATTTGTGAATGGTTCTTTGATCTCTCTAGGTGTAAGAAATTTTATGCAACTAATAAGAAATTGGGCCATTTTCAAATCGAAAGAGCTGCATTGCCTAGTCGCCACTGTTAGTTCCCAGATTGGTGGATGCGTTGGAAATTATGAAGTTATTCATTACCCCCAGCAGGACCAAGACCTTCAGATCTATTTCTCCGTCCGTAGAATTTTTGTATGAATTTCCTGTTCTGAGGTTTTATTACCAATTGTGATTTTCTCTATGCCTAGAATATCCATTGTTGATAATAATCTAGCGAACATCGGTTTAAGTGTGTGAAACTAGTTGTTTTATTGAGTGTGAAGTTTGAAGTAGAAGGCACTGTATCAAATGTTTGTATATAAAATTACATTATGAAGAACCAATTTATAGATCAGAGTAACATAATTCAGTCAGTGGTTCTTGATGTTCTTCGGTGCCAAAAGAACATATCACTGATTTGAGTATGTCTACAGTTTGTTAGAAGATGATGGATCTTGTTGTGCTTCGGGATTCAATAATAACAGTTACATGTTGTGTATTATGTCTAATATGTGAAAAAGGTCTTTCTGTAATATTGATTGTTGGAGACATCTGGTATCCAGATCACGTTCCTACATAACTGTAGAAATTTTCTCTTTGGGGGGATTTCATAGATGGAAGTGTATCCATAGGATGATTTAGTATCTTGGTTATTCTTCGGGGTAGTCAAGAAGATTTAATCCTGTAGATTTAGAAATGATGGTCAGAAGCATTTTCATTTTAAATGGGTCAAATGGGAAGCTCGAAGTTGTGGAGAAGAAAGAGCGTGCACCGGAGATTTCAGAGTGGGTGCAGGTGCTAGTGAAGACTAGCCAGACAATGAATCAGACAATAAAATATTATAATTTGTGATTTAGTATTGATGTGTGTTTTCAATAATTGTCATGTAAGTATTAAAGGATGGTGTTGGAAGTAATGCTTCCATTAATATTAGATATACGCTTACAGGTTGTAATTGTGGTTTGCTAAGTTGTCATTGGAACTCACATAGATTGTGAGTTGGTGCTAGAGTGTCATAGTGATCTAGATCCACAATTCATGGATCTAGAGAGTTCTCTTATTCATATAAATATGTAACTTGTGTGAATCATTTGATAATAGAAAAAAATATTTTTTGTGTGGGAAAATTGCAATAGCATGAGATATTGTAACCCAAATGAGGAGGAGGAGCCTCCTTATAAGTGAAAAGAGAGAGGGGAGAGTTGCTTTGCATGAATGCCATTTGTCACTTGGAGAGAAAGGGGGCCTGTGAAGGGGGGTACACTTCCATGGGTTAAAAATAACAAACAATGGGGGGGAAAAAACCCCCCACTCATGTTTTATATTTCATTGCTTGGCGAAGGGGAATGAATCATGAAGGTGAAGCCCCCTCTTTTGGATTATTTCAATTTATCTCATTTCCCATGGTGAGAGAGGGTTTCCCCCTTTTGGTGACAACTTCAAACTTGAAAAAAACTATCTTGGCCCCCCCCCCTTGGAATTTAATTTCACCTTGGGAACGTAACTTGACATTAGGAAACAATTTTTACACTCCAAAATTTGCCTTACTAATTAATTGCCAATTTTCCCGATTTCCTTGACTAGCTTAAGCAAATGTGTCCAAAACCTTAGCAAGACTTGTCTGAATGACTTCAAACTTTTCCTAAGGGTGTAGGGGGTCTCATTCCATTTATCTTGAGTACCCATACCCCTATACAACATCATAAATGACCACTTATCCCTCTTTTACATTACAATTTTTTTTATGATGAGGGAAATTTTTTAATTACCAAAAATTGAAAAATCCCAAGTAAAACTTAATGAAATTCCGCGTTACTTTGGATAATGTTTAGCATGGTAATATAGAACATTTATAGGCCCTAATAACCCCATGGACTTGATCATTAGAATTCCTTTCACCACTTTGGAGGTATTTTTGAGTGAAAAACTCAAATAATTAAAATCACTATTTTTTTTTTAATTATCCAAGTGAAAAAACACTCGATGAAAGGAATTCCATAATGATAAAGTCATAGGCAACTAAGTTACATAAAAATTGACCCTCATGTTGAAATATCATTACAAAATACCCCGTAGGGTTGCAAAAATTTCATGGAGAGAAGATAAGAAGAAGAGCTGCTTCGGTTGAAAAATTCATTAGATACTTCTTTCTCATATTCAAGGCACATTGAACATGTGCATGGTACACGGTTGTCCACCTAGTTGGTTTGGTGGTCAATAGGAGGGAGGGCCGACATTTTAAGGAGGCCCAAAATTTGGATTTTTATTTTCTAGGGTTTCAATCATAAAATTGCAGACCTAGTTTTAATGCTAATTATACCATGAAAATACAAATTTACATATGCATATGCAAGAAAATTTGGTAAAAGAGTGACAATTTAGGGTTTTTGTGGATATTACCCTTAAACCCCGGCCCTAGAGGAATGTGACCAGCCTTCCTCTTGGAGGCATTTCTCCCTATCTACTAAATTAGGGCTTCTTGAAAGAACCTCTAAGGTTCATTTCAAGAGCCTAATCTAGAGAAAAGTTGGAGAGCCAAGGCTAAAATTTGTAAAAACCTCCTCTTGGGAGCGTTTTCACTATGCCTATAGGATAGAAAGGGATATAAAGGCCCTATTTAGAACAAATGCACCCTAGGGCCACCATTCAATCATTCAAGAAGCAAAAAATTACCTACCATTCATCAAGCAAGGATAAAAATGGACTAGAATTACTTGAACATGAGTTTTTCCAACCATTCTAGCATCCACCAAGCATTAACAAAGAAAAATAAGACCAACTTTCATCCAAAAGGGTAATAAGACTTACCTCCAAGAGGTGCGCATCACTTCATAAGGCTATCTTGGGTTAAAAAGTAACATTATGAATTTTGTCCCATGAGTTGTGATTTGAAAATGAAGTGGGGAGAGTTTATTTATAGGCTCTCACACCTACTTTTACAAAATAACCAGGCCACATGCCTTTAAAATTTCAATTTGAAATTATAAAATGTCAACTTAAAAATATAACATGAAATAATATAAAATAATCAAATATGTGGGTAACTTGGGGCATTTTCCCCAGAGTTTACCAAAAAGTGACTAAAATGGCTAAAATGAGCAAAATACTCCAAACTGAAGGCTGGAGTAGGCAGAGGGGATGCCATGCCCCATATAACCCCCAAAATGATGATAATCCCTCAACACCCCCACCAAAACAAGTAGTACGACTTGAGGGAGATGATGATGTCATCATTAAAGCATTCCCAAGGAGAGAGAGCACTAGGCTGCAAAGGGAGCAGGAGGGTTCCTGAGGTGACCTAGAAGAGAGGCAAGAGCCTCACAGTTGAGAGAATTATCACCAGAGTAATAAAACAAGTGGGGGGGTTATGTGACCCAATGACCCACTCCTAGGAGCCTAGGACACCAACCTCAGGGATACAAGCCCTATAATGAGGCAGTCAACAATGCAACTAAGCCATAGTAATCCTAAGAGAAGGACCAAAGGGTCAAGCTTTGACGACCACTAAAAATGCTAGATAACACCCCTCATGGTCCTGGAAAAAATGACCCTCTATGCATGGGAACATATGTGAAGGTGCGCTGGTACTGGTACAACGTAACAAGGTCAAATGGCATCACTAAAAGTTCCCAATGACCTTTATGTGTTATGATTTTTAGAATGTCTTCTTTCCTTGGTTTGATTTGATGATATCCATAATGAAGATCCAGCTTGGTAAAGAAAATTGCTCCTTGTAATTCATATAATAATTCATCAGTGGCAGGAACCAATGTTATTGGAACTGGACCGGTCATCGAACCGACGAAGCCCAAAATGTGAACCGGACCAGAAACCAGAAAAAAACCAGGAAAAAAACCGGTAGACTAAAAAATACATAAAATATTCATATTTTGTAAAAAAACATATATATTCATGTGCATACATATGAATATAAACCATTAATACACAAATATGCAAAGTTTCTCATATATATAGCAAGTATGGGTGCAAATAACCAAAACAAGACCTAGTGCAATACATCTCTGAGGTTCTGAATGAAAGTACATCAACAAAGAGGCTCAAAATGGCCCCTACAATCCAAAAAGAAACCATCGTACTAATGAATAACAATAAACTGATCATATGGAACTAGCCTACTATATACTAGAAGTAGAGTCTACTACTCCTCATCATCCTCCTCCTCATCGTCATCCTCATCCTCTTAATCCTCTACAGGAGTGGGATTCCGAGCCCCACTTGATTCCCCTGGCCCTGAAGGTGGAGCTTCTAGAAGTGGGTCCAAACCAAGAAAGAAAGGTCTTCATTATAAAATATTCGATCTTAAGACTCCACAACCCACTCTAATGATGGATCAAAGTTATCCAAGGTTATGTTGCTTGATGCTGGGGTCCTGTTCAACAACTGGTTATGCCTCAGCTTAAGATTGTACTGGACACAAACAATATCATTCAATTGTTTGTGTTCCATACGGTTTCATTTCTTGGTGTGTATACACTCAAATACGCTCCAATTGCGTTCACATCCAGAAGCACGACATGGATGGCTCAATATTCGAACTGCAATATTTTGCAAATCAGTGCAGTTCCCACCAAACTGTCCCCACCAATAGGCTGCAA
Organism: Larix kaempferi; assembly: GCA_027924585.1. Taxonomy (NCBI): domain Eukaryota; kingdom Viridiplantae; phylum Streptophyta; class Pinopsida; order Pinales; family Pinaceae; genus Larix; species Larix kaempferi. The sequence goes on along the minus strand of BSBM01000074.1, from coordinate 27,649,787 downwards.
TAAAATTGAATGCAAACAAGTTTCAGCAAATCGATTTGGAAATTTAACTCATTCTTTACAATGGATAATATAATTTGAAAAATTTGAAAATTCTTAACCAGTGGATACTTGGATCTACCTCGTATGGCCATACTCATGCCAAAGCTACCCATACTCAGATTGAATTGCAGTAGCTTACTGTGTATCTCATCTTGTATCCTGGCATCAGGAACCATGTGCTCAATGCATTTATACAATCCATCTTTTACCTCCCCATCATCATTTGTTTCAAAGTCTTTTGTATAGTGGTACCTTCAAAAGTTCAAAGTTCAAAAGACAAAAAATATTCATCAGTGAATTTGAAATTGTAACTTATAACTTTGAACTGTAAAGTTTGAAATTACAAGAAAACTTATTACTTTGAAATTTGAATATGAATCTTGAGATTTCTTATCTTGGGTTTAAGTAATAGCCAACTGCATGCAAAGGACGATGGAGTCGTCTGTTCCATCTGTGATCAATGATATTCCAAATAGGAAAATACTTCTGCCTTTTATCACCATATGCTACCTTTATTGCTTCTTTGGCTTGATCCATGGCCTCATAAATAAAACCCATGGTGGGTTTATCACCATCTACCATCTGCAACACTCTCACAAGAGGCTCACTGAATAAAACTATCTCTTCTTCCCTTTTCCATTTTTTTTTTCAAACACTTTGTCAGTTATATCTTTCCCTTCAACCTTTTTACTCCATTGACATTCATTCCACTCATTGCAGGAAAACATCTTCCACAAGTTGGATTTCTGATAAAAAAGGGATTGCAATGAAAGAAAGTTTGTTGCAAATCGTGTAATAACGGATCTAACTAGCTCTTTTCCCACAATGTTCTTCCTCACAAGACTCAAAACCCATGAGTGGTTGTAGATGTACCTAGTTATTGATTTTTCCTGCTCCACACACTTCTTCACCGACTCAATTTTTCCAATATCCTCTATCATGAGGTCCAAACAATGGGTTACACATGGTGTCCACCAAATGGTGGGTTTTTTTTCCTCTAACATCCTTCCTGCTGTAATATAGTTCGAGGCATTTTCAGTGATGATCTGTACAACATTCTCTGGCCCCACCTCCGTAACTAGTCCATCCAAAAGATGAAACAATAATTGTGCGTCATTCACCTGATCAGAGGCATCCACAGATTTAAGAAACATGGTTCCTTTTGGGAAAGCAATCAGGAAATTGATAAGTGCGGGATTTTTCGTCACTCCATCCATAAGACATTATTGTGCACCTTGTTCTACTCCAGGACTGCTTGAACTCCTCCAGGTATTCATCTATTATTTGAACTTCATTTCGTAAAAGGGGCCCTCTGATATCATGAAAACTAGGGCCTTTGAATCACAGACCACATGAAGTTATAGCATCTATCATAGGTTGATAATACGAAGAATTATTTGCATTGAAGGGTATGTTTGCATCATACCACCATCTAGCTATGCATTCCCAAGCAACCTCCTTCTCCATCTTCTTCCATTTAGCATCAATGGTGGGTTGAGCACCAGGGGTAGTGCGGGGCACAAAGAAAGAGTCAAGCCCTCTACTTCTAGTCGGGTCCTTACGTGGCCTCTTTAGGTTCAAATTGGATGCTCTAGGTCCACCTCTCCCCCTAACAGGAAAACTAGAGGATTCTTCAAAACTAGTCATATGACCTTGAGAGGTTTCATGATCATCACCCTCAAGCTCATAGTCACTCTCATCCTCAAATTGCATTGAAATTCTCCCTATGTCTTTTTGAATCTTCTTTGTATTGGATTTTTCTTCTTGGTAGGCTTCAATACTACTTAGCATCTCTGCTCTAAGATCATCAGAGACTTTCCTATAAGGTTCAACATTGCCTCTAGCACCAACTAAGTGTTGTTTTATACTATGGATACCCCCCCCAGCTATTTTCTTCCCACAATAATTGCATTTTTTCCCACTATCATCCAACTGGCAATGAATCCATGCCAAATCCCTCTTATCTTTTGGAGCCACAGCAAACAAAAGTTGGAAATAAAACCCTATAATTTATTAATAACTTATTAACTAAGAATTTTTTTTTTTAAAGAGAAAATGAGTGTTGAGTTTTGAGTCTTGACATACCTTTGAAAAAGAAGAAGAAATGTAGCAAAGCTTGAGGGGAATCCCCGCTTCCAACAACAAAAGAACAAGCCGATCAATGATAACAACCCACAAATTCTGCACAAAACCATTCAATAACCTCCAAAATAGTCCATGAAATAGCTCCAAATATACTCCAAGAAAGAATGCTTTGAATCTCCTCCAAATATTCCCTGCAAACGACACTTAAATCTGCCCAAGAATTTCTTGCAAACCACCCTACAAATTCATCTCAAGAAGACTCATAAATTTCCCAAGAAACAAAGCTCTCAAGGATTCCAAAGGAGATGGAATGAATAGTGTGAGTAACCTAGGGGGAGGGGGGGTCTTAAAATAGATTTAACATAGGATTAGGGTTAGGTTAGAAGCATATAAATTTTTTTTGTGTGTTTTTTTTGTTAAATTTGAGTTTCGTGGGTTCAAATTCTGCGACTGTACGCCACTGTACGAACCGGAGTGGTTCCATACGGAACCGGTCAAAACCGACTGGTTCGACGGTTTTGACCAGTTCCGTACTCGGTTCGGAAAAAAATCCGGTTCAACCAGTTTTGGTCCTTGACTGGACTGATTACACTAGCAGGAACATGAAATTTATCTTTAATGGTCATTTTATTGAGCTCTCTATAATATGGACACATATTCCATGAACCTCCCTTTTTGCGAACCATCACCACTGGTACAAAGAAAGCACTTTGGCTAGGTTGAATGAAGCATGCATCTAAAATTTCTTGAAACATATTTTCAATCTCATTCTTTTGTGCATATGGGTACCTATAGGGTTTAATGTTAGGTGGGACACTTCTTGGTTGCAAGTGAATAACATGATCATTATCTCGATTAGGTGGAAGACCTTTAGACATCTCTCCAAATACCTTAGAATGATTATCAATAACTTGTTGGAGATCCACTGGAATAGAGAGTATAGATGCTTGAACATCTAGTGAGCACAATTGTGCAAATACTCCATGTTGTCCCCTCTTTAGCAATTTTTTCATGCCATAAGAGCTTATCACTTTAAAGGGTTTTCCTAAAATACCTCTTCTTTTTTAGGAGAATCTCATGAAAAGTTCCTAAAAATTAAGAGCCATTGTTCCCAATTGTTATAGCCATTGGATTCTTAGTACAACATTAGCACCACCCATTTGGGTCACAATCATTAGAGTATCCAATAAATACCCCCCCCTAGTAAGTTTAATATTATGGAACTTTCCTGAACAATTTATGGTGCTTCTATTTACAATCATTACTTAAAAGTTTGGTGTTAGATATACAAAGCAATTGAAGTTTGGCAAGTTTGGCGTTGGATATACAAAGCAATTGAAGTTTGGCTAGTTTGCAATTAATGAAGTTATGGGTATTACTCAAATCAATCAACATTGTTTCCTTTTTTGTTTTTGTTTTTGATATATCATTCTATCTTGAGAGTTTGAGGAGTGAAAATTCCAACTAATGCGTGTCAAGATATGGTTGGAGTAGTATATTCTATATCTACCTCTTGAGACTGTTATGGTTCTAGATCTTCCTCCTCTTCATAATCTATGCAGAATAATTGCTTCTTACTGCACTTATGCACCTTACTGTACTTGTTGACACAATTGAAACATAGTCGATTTTCTCTTCTTTCTTCCACTTGCTATGGTGTTAACCTTGTTATTTTTGTCCCTTTCAAGAGTGTGAACTTGTACGGACTACCACTTGTCTAATTTTCCTTTTCTTCTTTTGAAATTGTTACTAGAAAAACTATGGTTCATCTTGCTTATGATGCAACATGTGGTACATAATTTGGATCTCTCAAGCTTTAGAGATATCAATTTTACTTAGAACACTTGTTTGAGACTAGTTTTTGGACTAGTAAAAAACCCTAACTTTGAAAAACTATAACTCCCAACTTATAATTAACTCCTATGAGGCTCGTCCAAATTTGACTATCTAAAACGTCTTCGAAAAAAAATTCCATTGAAAATGGATTTGATACCAAATGTTATGCACCAAATTTCCATAAAGAGCATAAAATGAGAAAGAGAGATAATACAAAGCCTTCAAAATGAAGTAAAGAGATGAATAAAAAGCCTCTTCGAGGGGGTGACATCCTTTTACAACGTATCAAGGACATAAAACAAGATGAGATGGTCCTAAAGTAGGTCTCCTTCGCATATATATATATATGAGACAAAGGGTACACTTACAATTCTAGCTGACCATAAAATTATACTTAAGGTCCTAGCTGACCAATATAGACAATGCTATATAATAATAGAAATGTAATGTCACAATGTATAAGGCTTAAGAGATCAAATTCAACATATGTGATATTTTTGGTCCACTTTTGTGACCATTTTGTTGAGTTGGTTGTAAGACTTTACCTTGTGGATTTATCTTAGTTCTTCCCAACCACTCTTCAAGGAGGATTACCAACACCACTATTGCAAGGACAACACCTCATAATTGAGGGACGACTTCATATACCATTTACTAATATTGTTATTTTATTGATTTGGAAGATTTAGTGTGACTTGTACATAAACATTACATCTTTTGGATAAATTGTGTTTCGACTACAACAAAAGGAATTGTTAGGTGGTGGCTTGGAGTGTGGTGGGAGATCATCATATTTATTGGACTATATCAATGGTTATAACTTCTTGTCCTAGTTGAATTTACTCCACTTTCCCCTCCTTTCATTTAGATATTTCCTTGTTTCTTGTTTTCCTAGCGAGATTTCCATTTGTGCATTGAGTTTCTATATTGTCAAAATCTTGAAGCATAAGTGAAGTACCCATTTGAAATTAATCAATCCCTAGAAGAACATCGAAACCAAAACTTAACAAGTATTATAGTGGATCCCTTATTTATCTCATCTTCCTCTCTTTGAATCCCTTCTTCCTTTAAGAGCTAGGTGGTAAGTCCACTCCTTTTCTCTTCCCTTATAGGGGTGGTAGAGCCATTTATGTGGTGTTGCAATGCTTCTTTTTTGGCCACTACACTACATTTTGGTGAGTCCATTAGGGATTTCCCATAAACCCTATCCCTTTTCAAGCAGGGGATTTTGTAACGTCCCCACCCATCATGCCAGTGCAATGGAGAGGATCGTGATGCTAAAACTGGGGAATTGGCCCCGATACCTACTAAATAAAAACAACCACTGATATAGAAAGACATGCATGCAGATGTACACATCTAAGCAAATAGAGCAGAAGTCAATACATAGGTAGAAATACTCATCTTTATTGCAATCGTCCCCAGGCAACTAGCTATGTCGCTGCAACGTTCCACCCAACCGTAGGCTCTTCGACAGCTTATACTGAGTCCGTCCGAAGGCCACCCCCGAGCTGGGCATGATTATCACAAGGAAAAGGGAACATTCCAGCTCAACCACTGCCCAATAACCCTTTTATCTCAGCCAAGCCAGAATAATGGATTACCCATCACCCATACCCCAACATACTCTTTCTTCTCACAACAAAACGACTATTGACAGGGTTACACATTTACAGCAGAGGTGTTCACGAAACAGGGTCCACATTGGTTCTCCCAGCTCGTGGTTCACCCAATGAACTGTGGAATTTCGATTTCAACCCCAGGGAGCAAAACCGATTTCTCTCCACGGGTTAGGATCCTTTCCAATGGCCTAAAGGACCTCTAGGAAGACCCAAAACGTTCTGCTCTCTTCCCCCACTGGTGACCAACACAAAAACGCCCCTTCCCAGCTAAAAGATGAAGGGAAACACAGAAAAACGAGGGAGGAAAACGCCCAGGCAGCTAGAGTTGCGTGAGAGAGAGCAAGGCCATGCTGAATGATCCCTTAGGCAGCCATTTCGTGGTTCTATTCTTGCCCCAAGAGGCCAACACGTTTTTCCATGGAGGGTGGCTTGCCCATACCCGAATTTGGACAGCCATACCTCCCCATTCCCAAGGCATTAATTTCCCCAACCAACTCTTGGGAGAAATCAATGGTTGGGTACAAATGTCAACATGGGTAGCTAAGGGTTTGATGGGTTTTCTCATTGACACTTGGCTTGACTCTATTGGCCCAAGGGTTTGAATGTTTTCCCTCCCAATTCCTTGTGAAATCATGCCCCCATCTCTTTGTTGCATTGCATAGCTAGTTGTGGGTATTTTTTATTAAAATGCATATTACATTCTATTTGAATTTCCACTGTGCATTGCTAGCACGCAAACCATATGCATCACGAAATCGATGGCGGGGCCTTGGCCTTGAGCTCCTCACAATGATTTCCTAACAATATTACATCATTTATAATGTTAATACCATGGGGCCAAACTGGGGACATTACAGATTTTCTTTCCTTTTTCCACTTGGTTCTCTTAGGTCTATGAAGTAACTCTTATGTCCCCCAACAATTAGAACTTTCACCTTGTTATGAGCATTTCCATGGGAAGACCCTAACGTGAAAAATTTAACCCAAATGAATGTGTTAAACATGGATCAAAATATATACTTGTGTTCTTGTACAATAATTCCTCCCTTTTAGCCTTTAAGCCAAATATTTCCTCCAATATTAGGGAGTAAAGAGTTCATATCTCTTGAAACTTACCTAGGTCACCAAACTTGAGGCTTTCAATGGGCCTCATTGTTGTCACTAGTATTCAAGACCGTTCTTGTTTATGTTCAATTGGCATGTTTTTAGGATCAATACTAGTGTAGCATCCACTTTTTGCACACAAACAAGGACCTAAAGACTCTTGTCTCCCATAATATGCTCTTCACCTCCCACTTCTTGTGAGCTTGGTGAATCAGAAAAGGGTGAGAAGTGTGAAATACCTCCATTGCACACTTTTTATTGATTAGCACTTTGATTTGCAAAGCCTACCTTGATCCTCTTTTGGAGTTAAAAGTACATATACTGTTGCATTTACTTTATACTCTTCTAGTTAATTTGACGACAATTGATTTGCTTTAAACACATGTGTTTGCATCACTAGCACACACTAAGAGACCTAAAGACTTCTCCAATCCAAGTATGCTCTTCACCTCGCACTTCTTGTAAGCTTGGTGAATCCGAAAGGTAGTAATTGTGAAATACCTCTCTTACACTCCCTAAGTGAAAATTCAAGACCCATTAAAATCAACTTTGTAAATTCCAACCAACTAAAATCCTTCACAAGAGGTCAAAAAATAACATTTTAGTTAGGTAGGATTGATTGGGATAGGCATCCATTAATTCCCACTGATCTAGTTTCATTAGTGATATTTTGAAACATAACATCGTTGAATTATAGGGTACTTTCAAAATCCCTCTATATGCAAGTGTTCAAAGAAAACATGGATCATAAGTGCGCCGTGACCAGGAGGTGAAATCCGAGGTATAGCTGCCCTACTCTCCCCTATGAGTCACTCATCTTGTTGTAGGGAGACGACACTATACAGTGCAGGCCGAACCACTGATCTACATTTGACGCAAGCTATCTTAGTGGCCAAACTTAGGACATCTCTAAGGAGCAATTGTGGGTGCAATTGACTCCCAAAGTTATCTATTGCCATTGGGAGGTGTTTCCAAGTCTTCTTGATTGGAACATTGGCTACATTGCCAATAGAGCTAGGAGCTAGATCTTTGTTACCTTCACTAGTCGATTGGTGAGTGGATACCATTATCACCATCAATTGTACTTTTGGGAGGCTCAGTCACATTTGAGAGGAAGGACATTAGGTATTTTAGGGAATTTACATTTATTTTATTTTTAAATACAAGTTCACTAAATAATAATTAAATAGAACCTACATGTGGGAACTCTTGCACTAAAACCGACTTTGCACATATCACTCACTTGTTGCACCATATTGCATCTGTTGTGGTTGGCATATTTTTTCATCTATTTAATTGTGTTTAAATTCCGCCATCACTCTCACTTGACAGAAATCATTCACCATTGAGGAACAAACAAATGCCCTAAGGAAGTCCTGAATACTACAAGGCCTCTCCCCTCCCTTGAGGGGTGTTTTTACACCATCACCTTGTGGTTCACATGGAAGATACTCTAGCTAGGGACTCTCCCGAGCCACATTGATAGGATCATCTAGGAAAGGACGCTCCTTTATTGGTGCATTTTCTCCCATCGTAGAAAGTGTCAATCCTCCCACCTCCTCCACCGCTAGAAGATGATCACCTTCATTTTATCCACTTGGAGAGAATCGAGATACATTTCCACCTCCTCCCCTAGCAATAGGTTCCCCTTTGGCTTCTCCTCTTAGAAACCATTTGGACCCCTTTAATCCCTCCTCTCTCGTAGGATGTCACTTGTTGTTTTCAACACCACACCGGTCTCCCCCTAGCGAAAGCCACACCCAACATACGATGGCAGGACCAAATCCTCCTACCCATATAAATCTCTCTGATTTGGCCAAATTGATCAATGACCCTATTACACATAATCCAACATGGCCAGATATGCCATATAAAATTCCCTTTGACATTCCTAAGTTCAAATGGAAACAGGGGGGATGATCCCTCCAACAACATCATGTCTTTCCACTTATGGTGTTCTTCTAACAACATATTGGAAGATCCTATGAGGCTTCACCCCTTTCAGCGTACCCTCACCAGAACGACAACCAAGTGGTATGTAAATCACCTTTGCGACATTGGCCACTCCATTTCTCACTTACTTCCAGATTTCGATTCACCATGACCTTGGTCTTGAGATTCTCATGGAGTTTCGACAAAATAAATCCACCCACATCGTAGACCACATCCATGAGTGGCGTAGACTCCACACATTGTGTAAAATCAAGATAAAACCACCCTTCTTATTGGATTGGTTCATCAAATCATTTCAACCAACCATAGCTAAAGATGTTTCCACCTCTATGTCGCAAAGCGAGGAAGAGTCTATTATGAAAGCCCAACATTTTGATCTCACATATGCACAATCCAACTACCTTTACATTATCCTCGTTGATGCCCCTTGGCATTGGTCGTTGGATCCTACACCTGCGGGCTTGTCACATTCAGTAGATGGGATTATTGGGTCCATTTACCACTTAGGAAAGGTTCCTCCTGCGACTTCGATTCCATTTAATATGGATCCATAATACCCATCCATGCCACTGGCATTGATACCCCCTCCTTCAGTACCAACCCCACTAGTTGGTCAGTTATAGTACGGACCCTATAGTCCTACTTATCCAAACATTATCCAAACGACGATAGTTCCTAGACCACAAATGGAACAAGCCATTCCTACATCTACATCTTATGGAGCACAAACTGCATTTATCCCACCCTCGGATTACAACCCTTATTATCCATTCCCATGCTCAACTGGTCAACAAATCACACCTCACATGGGGGTGAACCTAGTTCAACCTTCTTTCACTCAACAAGCTCGACATTTTGAGCCTATTGAACAAAAAAATCCCCAGAACTCCTAGACGCAAGGGAAGAAGAAAGGGAAGAACAAGCAAAACTAGCAAGGGAAGAAGGGGGAAATCCTCCTTCCCAGCAAAACCAGAATCCGGGTATTCAAAACACAAGGAATAATAATCCCCCCAAGCAAGGGAAGAATGCCAACCTAAGGACCAATTATTGTTGCTCCATGTGGAGTGAATATGGTCATTACACCCATCACTGCCCCTTATTGCCGAATGCTAACAATTAGTGGAATCAAAGAAGTAGACGATGACAAATCCCCCTCAGGTCTGGAATCCTCCCCAACCCCAAACTGCTATATTACAAAAACCTTTTGCGAATCAAGTGGTCATCACACAACAACAAGATCCTCGCTCCTCCAATGATAACTCTTTACAAAAGATCTACACGTTGGATGTCAATCTTTAGACTTGAGCCAAAGGTTATGATAGGACTGAAGCTCTCCAAGTGGAAGACATCCCTATCCCTTTGGGGGGCCCTCTCTAAATACCATGCCCAAGTTCCAAACAAATCCTACAGATTTCCTAGGTTCTACTTCGACGTACCCCTAATAACCCCCATATGGAAGTTGTCAATAATTATAGCATTGTGGATGACTTGGCTCAATCCCCTGCAACCATGTCCATGTTAGACGTGCTATGGTTATGCCCAACCTAGTGAAAGGCATTACTCAATGCACTTAGTGTTGTAGATCTTTTCGACTAGTGCCTTATGAACTATGATCTTGACAAAGGAGAACCGCGACTACCCTCATCAGTCACATTTGAAGTTTTTGTTACAGTAAAAAACATTATGATTCATTGATATATCATCGAAGAAGGCGCATCCACTTGATTCATGTCCACTAATGTTTGGAAACGATCAGGGTCGCCGGACCTAGTCCCCTCGTCTATCTCCCTTCGCGCATATGATAGGAGACCATCACAACCGAGAGTATTATACCAAAATGTCTCCATAGAGTTGGGGGGAAAGATGGTCATGATTGACATCGAGGTAGTTGATTCCCAGCTCGATTACAACATTCTCTTGGGGCGTAGTTACATGTAATCCATGAAGTAGGTCGCGTCCTCAGTCTTCCGTATTGTGATGCTTTCCTTAAATGGGAATATTGTCACCCTCAACTAACTTAACTACTATGATCCCAACACCACTAGCAACCTTGAAAACATCCTACCCACTGTCAATGGCACTGATCAACCCTATGTTGACATTTCCCCTGTCATGTACAAAGATTCCAATTTGTTAGGAGTATACTCAGGACCACCACCCGATATTCCCACTTCAACCGATGGCCTAATGTGCATAATTTTCACCGACGAAAATGGGGTTTCCTCCACCTCAACACCATCATCATAACCACCACTGAGCCATGGAATTGAACATGTGAAATTCCACAGGAGGAGATCACTTTAGCTTGAACAAACCTCACAATTTCACTCAAAGAATTGCAGAGAAGAAGAGATAGAAGATGATAAAAATTCACACATGAAACTCAAAGAATGCGAGAAACTGCTATTGTTACATTCATCAGCTGTAAGCTGTCAAAAAGATGAGTGTACAATAGAATAAATTCGATATCAGTGAAGGTTATTCAAATTCTCCTCAAGGCATGGATTGGACTGCATTGGAACCATCACCCAATCAGTGGTAGTGGCCACCGATAGTCAAAGATCAGTCAACCTGATTCTAACTGAGACTAACTGATGCATGCGAGAAAAAATCTAGGGAAGGAGACTCCAAGGAGGGCGTAGTCTAGCTGTCAGTGGTCAAGTAGAGCTACTCTAGTCTCTGTAGCAGTCAATCTAAGAGCTACAGTCAGTTAACTGAGCAATCAGTCCTCAAATCAAGGAGCTGATCCCCAAATAATGGAACTGACTAATAGATCTCCTAAATCAGTGGAAAAAGGCGCAGTTGTCACTCAGTGATGAGAATAAGGGCGCATTAGTGGCTATGAGGGATAATACTGAGCAAAAACAGGTTCCAGGGGCCCAAAACTAGGGACTAGGTGCTGGGAGACTACCATACCGATGACTGGATGCATGCATTCATGCAGAATGCATGCAAATACAAATAATGATGGTGAGAATATTCCAACACCCCCTGCAAGCCAGACTATGAGGACACAGGTAAAAAAATAGGTTCCTAGTAATTGAGACCAAAGGTCACCCCGTACAACAATCTAAAATAAAAATGTGAGGGAAGAGGGAAAACCCAGTGGGAACAAAACCCCCCCTCAAGATAGACTGTAAAAAGAAGCTAAGGCATCACTCAACCCAAGAAGGGATCGGAGGTAAGTGATCTTCTTCACCAAAAAAGCAATTGTCGGCAAGAAGTGGATCCATGTGAGCAAGTGCAAACCTTCCATTCTGAAAATCAGATCTAGTACTTCTTGGATCGAGTGGATCTTCAACAAGATCACCGACATATCTAAGAGTTGTGGCAGCCCATCTAGGAAGAGGAGTTCGATCTTCAGGTTCTTGTGGATCTGAATCTACCATTCGCTCATCTTCACTTTCAGGTGCTAGATCTTCAGGTTCTTGTGTATCTGGATCTAGCATTTGCTCTTCATCACTTTCAGAGTCAAAATATGAACTTTCTTGAGAGGAAGCTTCGCTCTCTTGCTCATCAAGCAGTGGTGGTTTGGTAGGAAAGCTATCTTCATCAACATGATGAGCATCATGCAGTTTCCATTCCTCAAGCTGAACACTTATTTCAAGAAATGTTTGCATAGTAGTTGGATATAGAATTTTGTAGGCCTTTGTACTTAGTGCATAACCAACCCATATGCACTCTCTGCTCTATGGATCTAAGGCTCTCCTTTTCTCAGTTGGAATGCTATCCCAAGCTTTGGATCCAAAGACTCTAAGATGAGATACATCAGGTTTGTAACCCATCCATGCTTCAAAAGGAGTTTTACATTGTAGTCCTTTGTGAGAGATTCTGTTCCGGAGGTAAGCATCACAGTTGATAGCTTCTGCCCAAAGACTAGGATGCAATCCTTTAGACTCTAGCATGTAGGTTGCCATCTCCTTCAAGGTTATATTCTTTCGCTCTGCAACACCATTTTGTTGTGGTGTGTAGGGAACAATGTGCTACATCTCTATACCTTCATCTGCAAAAAAGGATTGGAACTCACTCTTTACATACTCTCCTCCATTGTCAGTGTAGAAGACCTTGATCTTCCCGTCAGAGAACTCTTTTACAGAAGCTTTAAAGAACTTGAAATATCCAAGCACTTCTGATTTCAATCTGAGAAAGTACACCCAACTAAATCTAGAATAGTCATCAATGAAATTTAGGATATACCTTGCCTTGTTCAGAGACATATTAGGAAGTGGTCGTGAAACATCACTGTGAATCAGTTCAAGAGGTTGAGAGGCTCTCCTCGCCTTCCCTTTCTCAAACTTATGCTCTAGATGTTTTCCAATCAAACAACCTTTACAGGTGCCTCTAGCAAATTTGATGTTGGGTATTCCTTCAAACATCTTCTGATTTTGCATGTCTTGCAAATACTTGTAGTTGAGGTGCCCAAATCTCTCATGCCAGAGTCTGCTCTCTTCATTTTCATGTGTGAGAAGAGCACTCTTTTTTGAGTAAGGTAGGAAGTGAGAAAACTCATAGAGTTTCGAATGATGATCAGCAACACCTTTTGCAATGATGTTTCCAGTTGATATCTCTTGTATTTCGACCTCATTAGGAGTGAAGATGACCTTCTTTAGTACTCCTGTATGAGTCATTTAGTAGACAAAAATAAGATTTGCAGTAAGAGTAGGGACATAGAGTACACCACTGAAGTACCCATGCTCAAGATTGATCCTCCCAATCCCCTCAGAGGAGACCTCATAATCATTTCCCATCAAGATTGAAGGACCAAATGTGGATTCAAAACCAGAGAAGAGATTCTTGCAAGCAGACATGTGTCTGGATGCTCTAGAATCAATGATGAAGGAGGAATCTTTTGTATCACCAACCATGAGTGCATGGAACCTCTCCTTGTCCTCATATCAGATTCCTTCCTTCTAGCACCTACAGGTATCGGGAGGTTTTTTTTCTCAAGTAGCTGGGCCATTATATCTATCTATTGTCTTCATCATGCAGGCACTCTTAGGATGGAATCCTCTGTTACAGTAAGGACATTTGGACTTCTCCTTTTGAGTTTTCTTGCCTCTCTTAGAATTCGAAGCCCCTTCTGATTGATAGGGAGCCTCTCTTGGCTTCTGCTCATTCGACTTCTTCTATTTACCTTTCTTCTTCCCTCTGCCATTCGCATTATTCCCTTTTGCAGCTGCAAGAGTTGAATCCATTGTTGGTTTGATCACTCCCATTTGCACTAGTTTGCCCTGCTCTTGTGAAAGAGATTGGATGAATGCTGCAAGAATGGGAATTTTCCAATTTGGAATGGATAGCTTTTCTGATTGGAAGGTGGAGACAAAAACTTAGTAATCAGGACCCAATTTTGACAGAATGGCAAGGATAAGCTGCTTCTCTTCTTTCTCAATTCCATATGACTTTAGTTGTGAAACCAAATTTTTGAATCTTGTGAAGAACTCATTGATTGAGTCGAAACAGCTGGGGCTCAAAGAGATTAAATCATTTTCCAGTTGATTCCCTTTCAAATCATCCTTCTTCCCAAACAGAGTTTCGAGATTGGTCCAAACCTCCTTGGGAGTATTCACACCAATGACATGGAAGTGTAGATCATCAGAAATGTTGAGGAGTAGCAGTCCAACTACTTCATCAAGTCTATCAAGATATTTTCTCTTCATGAAGATGTCCATTTTTTATTTCCATTCGAAATAGTTGAAGGAGGTGAGTTTGAGATCCATACTAGCTACTGAATGCGCTTCTAAAGATGGAATGAACTTGCAAAACAATGAAATTTGGTTGGAGGTTTGTTGCATAATCTAATGAACACTGATTTAGGATAGTGGGAACTTTTATCTGGATCCTTCACACCTGGCTAGACCTCACTGGATTTATCCAGTGAATTCAAGGCAATAGCACCAGGATTTGTTGTGGAAATCCAGAGGCTTTTGGTGCCCTACGGAAAAACAACTGCTCAATAAAATGTTGCAATTGATACTACTATTGCAACTTGAAAAGATGTAACAAGCTATGATACCATGTGAAATTACACAACAGGAGATCACTTTAGCTTGAACAAACTTCACAATTTCACTCAAATAATTGCAGAGAAGAAGAGATAGAAGATGATCAAAATTCACACTAAAAACTCAAAGAATGTGAGAAACTATTGTTGTTACATTCATCAGCTGTAAGCTAGAAAAAAGATGAGTGTACAATAGAATGAATTCGATATCAGCGAAGGTTATTTGAATTCTCTTCAAGGCATGGCTTGGACTGCATTGGAACCCTTGCCCAATCAGTGGAAATGGCCACCGATAGTCAAAGATCAGTCAACCTGACTCTAACTGAGTCTAATTGATGCTTGCGAGAACAAATCTAGGGAAGGAGACTCCAAGGAGGGCGCAGTCTAGCTGTCAGTGGTCAAGTAGAGCTACTCTAGTCTCTGTAGCAGTCAATCTAAGAGCTATAGTCAGTTAACTGAGCAATCAGTCCTCAAATCAAGGAGCTGATCCCCAAATCATGGAACTGACTGATAGATCTCCTAAATCAGTGGAAGAAGGTGCAATTGTCACTCAGTGATGAGAAAAAGGGTGCATCAGTGGCTAGGATGGTTAATACTGAGGAAAAAGAGGCTCCAGGGGGGCCAAAACTAGGTATTAGGTGCTAGGAGACTACCATATTGATGACTGGATGCATGCATTCATGCAAAATGCATGCAATGAATGCAAATACAAATAATGATGGTGAGAATATTTCAACAGAACAAACGTTAAGTCCACTAGTACCTCCAATTTTCCAGATCCCATTCTTATACCCTCCCATAGGTGTACAAGGGATGCCGATTATGGCTTAGTTAAATCTACACGGGCTTACTTTGGGTATTCCAGTATGGTACCTTTCACCACCCTACCCAGAAATGGCTTCCAAACTAGTAGCTCACTATGAGTTTGTCCCTATTTAGGATTTTATACCTACAAGGACCGTGACACATGCCGTTACGACATCGAAACCTATGACATCCACGACTAAACCACAACTAGTTTTCACTAAGACCACCAATGGGGGAATGAAGTAATCGAAGTTGAAAGGACCCCTCCTACCAAACCCTACACAAGACTTGTCAGATGTCGCTCAACCTAAATCTGGTGGCATCAACCAACAACGGTTAAAAGCCCCAATAATGTTCAATATTCCCACGCAGAGAGTCACTCCTCCATGTGCTCTTTGTGGGAAACAAGGTCATGCAACCAACCTATTCCCCACCTTACAAAAGCTACAAAACATGCTCAACACTACGGTCAACATAACCCATGCTCCACCGACCATAGAAGGGGGCACATCATCATCGCCCACACCTAAGTCTAAGACATTGTGTACAAATCACGCATGTGCGACGTGTTCTCAATATCGGAATTACACACACCATTGTTCCGATCTCCCTTGATTTTGGGCTGCTTTGGAAACCATTTGCCTCACCTAGCCATTGGATCATATCTCTTCACCTTCATCACCAAAAGTGGCTCCCATCAATGAGTTTACCATGATGGCCCCGGTAAACATATCCCCTCAGTGGGCAGACTCCATACCCGACCAATGATTGCCTCTTCGATGCCCACACTATCCTGCCATCATCTTGAACCACACCAATGCCACTTGCCCATTTTGTTCATGCAAGTTAATGTCTCACCATTCATTCTAGTGTCCTCTAGTAGCCACATTTCACACTCTACGTGCAACTTATAGCCGATTAGTCGATAACCTTACCCCTTGTGGGACCACCCTCCCAACAGTAATCGAAGAGGATAATGAACCGAAAGAATACAATGACAACCATGGCATCCCCAACATATCAGATTCACCTTAATGATCTCGATTCCCATCAAATATTTCCTGAGAGGTCTTGTATCCCCTAACCTTTCCTCAAGAAGAGATCCTACCCCCTCCTCCAAGCACCTCTAAGTATCTAGACATCCTTCATCTTTATTCAGTTCCCCTTCAGACCAATTTCGAAGACCACTTTTCCTCTGATGAAGACATGCTAGAAGAATATGTCTTTTCCACAGATGAAGAGATAATTGAAGCCATGCATACTGATGAACCCCCATGGGAAACCTTCCACCATAGGTCATTGGAGGTTCGTACATAGGGTCCATTCACCCTGTCAATCGAACAACAATATACAATTGTATCAAAATATTTTCTACCTGCTAGTTATATCGATTGGTTCAAGAATCCCATTCTCATCCCAGATGCTTTTGAAGACGACAATTTCACCAATATCTCGCCCAAAATACAGGTTGATATTTCCATTACCCTCGGATTTGTCGAGAACATCTCCATTGGGGCCTCATGCTCCCCACAGGAAATTACTGATTTTACCACTCTCTTCAAAGAGTTTCGAGATGTCTTCGCATGGTCCTATAAAGAAATGTTAGTGCTTGACCCTACAATTGTCAAACACCATATCGACACTTGGCCCGACGCCATTGTGAAATTCCACAGGGGTAGATCACCGAGCTTGAACAAACCTCACAATTTCACAATGTAATAACTGAGAAGAATTAGACAAAAACATGGATCAATTCACTCATAAAATTGAAACACATGAAAAATTGTTGTTGATACATTAATTATCTGTAAGATGGAAATAAAAAAGTTTTACAATATAATAAATTCGATACACCTGGGAGGATTCAAATTCACCTCAAGTCTAGGCTTAGTTTTCATTGGAACCATCTTCTGATAAGGTTCAATTGCCACCGATATTGAATAATCAGTCAATTGAGGTAGAAATGAGTATAATGAATCACGTGGGCACCAAAATAAGGGAGGATACTACAAGGGGGCACATAACTAGCTGACAATGGTAAAGGAGGGCGCTCCTATACTTAGTAGTAAACAAACTAGGAGCTGCAGTCAGTTAACTGAACAATCAAGGGGACAAGGCACCCTAAATCATGGAACCAACTGTGTAGTCTCCTAAATATGTGCACGAGGGTTCATTGGAAATCCAGTGATGGAAACAAGGCACTATGAGTGGATAGGAGGGCTAATGATGGCAAAAAAAAGCTCTGAGGGGCCCAAAGTAAGGACTAGGTGCTAGGAGACTCAACTACTAATGCATGGAGTGCTGCATGGAATGCGTGCATGTAGGACCAAAATAAGATGGTGAGAATATTCCAACACCCCCCCTTAAGTTGGACTATGAGGAAAATACAAGTAAATAAATGGAAATTAGGGCCCTGGTTACTAATACCAAAGGTCACCCCGTATAATCAATCTAAAAAAAGTGAGGAAAGAGGGAAAAACCAACAGGAGAACCCCCCCTCAAGATAGACTGTAAAAACTAATCAACGAAGGTAGCACTCACCCCAAAAAGGGATCAGATATGAGTGAACTTCTTCACTGAAAAATTCTTGGTGAAAATATCTGCAATCTTCTCTTCTGAAGGACAATAGAGCAATGTCATGGTACAATCATGCAATAATACTCGGATTTAATGCATGTGTATCTCAATGTGTTTGGTTCTTTGTCTCAGAACCGGATATGTAGAAATCCTGATAGCACATTGATTGTCACAATAGATGACTGGTGGAGTACTGTAGAGAATCCCAAACTCTGACAAGATGCCCTGCAACCAGATGCACTGTGTGGTTACATTCACTGCACCTCTGTACTCAGCCTCAGCTGATGGTGAGCTTATGAAAGAGCAAGAGTAGTCTTCTTTTTGCTTGACCAACAGATAGGACCAGATCCAATCATGAAGACAAAACTTGATGTAGACTTCGATCTTAGCTGTCTCCAGCCCAATTTGAATATGTATACCCAACTAGGTTCAATGGAGACCCAACTGCATAGTGAATACCATAGGTATTCATCCCTTGCACATAGTGCAAGATCCTTTTGGATTCCTTCCAGTGAATCTCATGAGTCTCTTTCATGTATCTGGAGACAACGCTTACTGCATAGGATAGATCAGGGAGAGTATGTGTAAGAAACAAAAGACTCCTGATCAGTTTCCAATACAAAGTACTTTCCACCAAAGGTGAAGAAGAACCATCCTCAAGACTGATACCTGAAAGAAAAGGAAATGCTGCTGGTTTGCATTCTGTCATGTGAAACCTGTCAAGTAGATCTGATGCATACTTGGATTGTGCAATGTTGATTCCTGAATCACTCTAAGAGACTTCAAGACCAAGAAACTGCTTTAGCAGTCCCAAATCTGACATAGAGAAGGAATTATGCAAAGTTGTTTTTATATATCTAAGACATGAAGAGAGACTCCCTGTAATCAGTAAATCATCAACATAGAGGACAATAAGGAGAATATGGTTACCATCATGTCTCATGTAGACATTCGAATCATACTTGCATCTATGAAAATATTGTGACAGTAGAAAGGATTCCATATTAGCATACCATGTTCGGGGAGCCTGCTTGAGCCCATACAAGAATCATCGATGTATCCTTCAGGTTGCTTCATGTAGTTCTCCTCCTATAGATTAGGCCAAGAATAAAAGAACTCTTCACATCCATGTGATGCACCTCCTAGTGCTTGGATTTAGCAAGAGCCAAAACAAGACAGATGGAGTCCATCTTTGCAACATGAGTGAAGGTCTATGAATAATCAATCCCTTGAACTTGTGAGAAACCTTTAGAAACCAAGCGAGCCTTGTACTTTATTGTGACTCCATATGATCCCATATTTGTTATGTATACCCACTTACATTGAACAAGTTCCTTCCAGGAGGAAGAGAAACAATCTCCCAAGTCTCGTTCCTTTGAAGAGATTGTTACTCTTCATCCACAGCTAATATCCATCTTGGATCTTGTTGTTAAGATTATATGCTACTAAAGACTAATTTCTAACGTCATGAGCATTTAATACATTTTCACAATAGCAACATAACAAGGATCTCTAAAAGATACACAATCACAAGGTACACAACAATATATCCTGGGAAACCCTCAAGGGGAAAAAAACCTAGCAAGAACCTCCTCTATATAGATTACCAAAGTACAATGCCCCCAAAAAATAAGTCTCACAAATAAGAGAGACAAAAACCCAAGCTCTTGAGCCAAGCCAATCATCCTCCTCCTTCGCAAACTTCCTCTCTCCTCTAATGCGCAATGCATGAGTGAGTGAATGGTTCAAATGAGGGAAATAATCCCTCTATTTATACCTCACTTTTCACTTGACAATTAACCTAACTAGGCCGGCCTCATTAACTTAACTGAGCCAACCTCTCTATAAAGACTTAATAATATTTATATTACATTCTTTTGGGTACTAATGACCCGACTTACAATGGAGGTTTTACATCATGACTTTTACATGACCAAATATAATAATGACATCCCCGAACGAAGGTAAGACATCTCTGATGGAGTTACAATTATAAATTACAAGTAGAATATTCTTCGAAGTTACATTAATTCAACACTTGGGAGGCCTCAAAGAATTTTTTTGGATCTGATCTAATCATAAGAAAACACCTGCAAGAAAGAAAGGGATCTGTATGAGAGAGTGCAAACCTTGCATTTTGAAACTTAGATCTAGTTCTTCTTGGATCTTGTGTATCTCCAACAAGATCACCTGCAGATTCAAGGGTCTTGGTAGCCCATCTTGGAAGAGGAGGTGGATATTGAGTTTCTAGATCTTCAGGTTCTTGTGGATTTGGATCTAGCATTCGCTCATCTTCACTTTCCAAGTCAAAATATGAACTATCATGAGAGTATGATTCACTATCTTTTTCAATATGCTGTGGTAGAGTAGTTGGAAAGTTGTCTTCTTCGACATGGTGGGGCCACTCCTCAAAATGGACACTTCTCTCAAGGAAGGTCTGCATGGTAGACATATCTAGCTGTTTGTAGGCCTTTGTATTCTGTGCATAATCAACCAGTATGCACTCTTTTCTTTGTGGCTCTAAATCTCTCTCCTCGGAAGGAATCCTTGCCCAAGCTTTGGATCCAAAGACTCTCAGATGAGACATATTTGGCTTGTATCCCATCCATGCTTTGAAAGGAGTTTTTCCTTGTAGGCCTTAGTGAGTAACTCTAGGAGAAAAGGATATGCAACACAATTGAGGTATGCAACACAATTGACAGCTTCCGCCTAAAGTTTAGGAGCAAAGGATTTAGACTCAAGCATGCAAGTAGCCATCTCTTTCAAAGTTCCGTTCTTTCTCTCTGCTAGACCATTCTACTGTGGTGTGTAAGGAACAATGTGCCACATTTAAATATCTTACTTTGCACAAAATAACTGAAAATCATTCTTCACAGACTCTCCGCCATAGTCAGTACGAAGGAACTTGATCTTCTTATCAGTGATTTTTTCTATAGAAGCTTTAAAAAATTTGAAGTATTCAAAGACTTCTGATTTCAATTTTAGAAAATATACCCAACTGAATCTTGAATAATCATCTATGAATGTTAAGATGTATCTTGCATTATTCAAAGATAGGTGAGGAAGAGGTCCTGATATGTTACCGTGAATCAACTTGAGAGGATATGAGGCTCTCTTTTCCTTTCCTTTTTCAAACTTGTTCTCCATATGCTTACCAATCAAGCAACCTTGACATGTGCCTTTAGCAAATCTGATGTTTGAAAGCCATTCTACCATTCTTTGATTATGCGGTTCTTGCAAATATTTGTAGTTGAGGTTCCCAAAGCCCCCATGCCAAAGTCTGCTCACTTCATTTGCACGAGTAAGGAGTGCACTTTGTATTGAGTAAGGCAAGAAATGAGAGAAATCATAGAGTTTAGAATGGTCATCTGCAATGCCTTGTGCAATGATCTTCCCAGAAGAGATCTCTTGGATTTCAACCACATTAGGAGTAAAAATTAATTTCTTTGGAACTCCTGTATGGGTCATTTGATAAAATGAAAGGAGGTTAGCCGCCAGGGTACGCACATAGAGCACATCATTGAAGTTTCCATGATCCATATCGATCCTTTCAATCCCTCCCGAGGAAACTTTAGAATCATCTCCCATTAGGATAGAAGGCCCAACAATTTGTTCGAATTCAAAGAATAGATCCTTGGATGCATGCATGTGTCTGGAGGCTCCAGAAATTATGATGAAGAAGGATGCATTCGAAGTGCCAACAATGAGTGCATGAAACCTCTCTTTGTCCTCTGATTTAGAATCAACTTCTTTTCTTCTAGCATTTTCAGGTACTGGAAGATTGTTTTTCTCTAGAAGCTCGACCATGAGATCAATGGGCTTCTTCATGCAAGCACTTTCTGGATGAAAACCTCTGTTACAGTATGGACATTTGGTCTTCTCTTTCTAGTTTTGCTTGCCTCTCTTTGGATTCGAGGCCCCTTATTACTGTTTGGGAGTCTCCCTTGACTTCTGCTCATAATGTTTCTTTTCCTTACCCTTCTTCTTTCCTTTACCATTCACATTCTTTCATTCTCTTGCAGCGTGCCTACAGCAAGAGCTTGATCCCGCTTTGGTTTTATTATTCCCATTTGCACCAATTTTTCCTGCTCCTTTGTGAGAGAGAGGATGAATTCATCTAGAGTGGGAATTTTCCATTTTGGGATGGAAGGATTTGCTTTTTGGAAGGTGGATACAAACAAAGAATAATCTGATCCCAATTTTGAAAGAATAACAAGAATCAACTGATTGTTTTCCTTCTCAATTCCACATAGTTTTAGCTGCACCACCAAGTTCTTGAATCTTGTGAAGAAATCTGTAATGAATTTGAAACTGCTAAGGCTCAGTGAGATCAACTCATTTTCCAATTGATGTCCTCTCAAATCATCCTATTTCCCAGATAAGGATTCGATATTTGTACAAACCTCCTTAGGAGTTTTCAGACCAGAGAGATGAAAGATTAGATCTTTGGAAATGTTGAGGCATAGCAATCCATAAGCTTCATTAAGCTTGTTTAGATACTTGGCCTTCTCTATAGCACCATTTGGTTCGACCTTAATGCCATGAAACACTCTGTAGAGATCTCTGCTGCGCATGAAGATCTCCATTTGTTCCTTCCATTCAAATAAATTGAAAAGATTGAGCTTGGGAATCAAAGTTAGATCCATAGTAGCTGACTGAATGCATTGCTGATGATGGAATACACTGCAAAAACAATGGAAATTTATTTGGAGGATTGTTTCTGAATCGAATGAACACTGCTTGAGGAAAGTAGGCACTTTTATCTAGATCCTTCACACTTGGCCAAACCTCAAAGGAATTTTCCAATGAATTAAATGCAATGGCATCAGGATTTGTTGTGGAAATCCATATGCTCCTGGTGCTCTAATGAAATCAACTGCTCAATCTACTGCCAGAAATGCTGCAAGTCAAAATATATCACAAGCTCTGATACCATGTGAAATTCCACAGGGGTAGATCACCTAGCTTGAGCAAACCTCACAATTTCACAATGTAATTACTGAGAAGAATTAGAAAAAAACATGGATCAATTCACTCATAAAACTGAAACACACTATTGATACATTAATCATCCGTAAGCTGGAAATAAAAAAGTGTTACAATAGAATGAATTTGATACACCTGGGAGGATTCAAATTCACATCAAGTATAGGATTATTTTGAATTGGAACCATCTTCTGATAAGGTTTAGTGGCCACTGATGATGAATAATCAGTCAACTGAGGAAGAAATGAGCATAATTGAATCATGTGGGAACCAAAATAGGGGAGGAGACTCCAAGGGGGCGCATAACTAGATTTCAATGGTCAAGGAGGGTGCTCCTATACTCAGTAGTAGTCAAACTAGGAGCTGCAGTCAGTTAACTAAGTAATCAAGGGGACAATGCACCCTAAATCATGGAACTGTATGTGTAGTTTCCTAAATCTGTGCACGAGGGTGCATTGGAACTCCAATGATGGAAACAAGGCGCTTTGAGTGGATAGGAGGGATAATGATGGCCAAAAACAAGATCCAAGGGGCCCAAAGTAAGGACTAGGTGCTAGGAGACTCAACTACTAATGCATGGATGCATGGAGTGCTGCATGGAATGCATGCAAAGCATGTAGGACCAAAATAAGATGGTGAGAATATTCCAACAACCATCCCTGTTAGGAAAAAACAATGCATGATCCATCCTTCTAAGGCCCCGTCAATCAAAGCTAATATTGAAAAAATCTTACGAGTCGGATTTATCTTCCCCATCGCTTATACATCGTGGGTATCTAACCTCGTCCAGTAAACAAAAAGCAAGGTACCATTTGTTTTTGTACAGATTTCCAAGACCTCAAATTAGCCTAGCCCAAAGGCAATTTCCAAAATCCTTTCATAAACCAGATCATTGACTCATATGCCGGTAGAGAAATGTTGTCCTTTATGGATGGATTTTCCGGTTATAACCAAATATGGATTCACCCCCAAGATCAGCACAAAGACACATTTACCACACCATGGGGTACCTTCACATATAAATTTATGCCCTTAGGTCTGAAGAATGCTGGTGCCACTTTCTAGCGCGCTACGATGTACATATATAATGATGTGGATCACATCATCCTCACCTTTTTAGATGACCTTATCACCAAATCTAAGAAACAATGCGACCACCTTTGTGATCTGCACACCATATTCACACGATGCCGCAAATACAACATACCCGTTGTTATCACTCATAATTTCTCCTTTGGTTGTGGAAGGATAGTTCTAAGGTAACCTTTTCAAACCAATATTTAGGAGGGAAGCTGGCTACATTCCTACCAAAGAGGGCTCTCTAAATAAATAAATACAAAGGACATAAATATTTAAATAAGATAAATTAATGATGCAAATGGATGAAACATGAGGATACCATTGGGAATGGAGTCAAAATAATGAATCTTTAAAGATAAACATAGTCTTAGAAATATAGTTTTTCACAAAGGCGGGATAACTACTCTTTTACAGTTAGGTTCTTGCTTTCAGGTGATAATAGAAGAAAAATGAACAATCCATTAACATTGGGCACCAAATAAAGATGAATCCAATATCAACTTTAGAGGAAGGTTTTGTGAATACTTAAATCTTATGAATCAGGCATAAGAGTATGAATTCTGACTTAATATAATTTCATTCAAGCATGAAAATATAGCATAACAGAAATAGATAACATGAATAACATTCACATGAGAAAAGGAAATACAGAATGCAAAATAATAACACGAGAATCTCTGCTCAGGAAAGTTTCTGCTTGGCTCTGCAAAATTTCTATTAATATCAAAAAATGGAATTGCAGTACACAATAGTCTCTTCTCTCCCAATTCTCCTCCCTCTATTACATTGCAAATGATGGTTTATATAACCAATACAACACTCTGACGGTTACTAACTTCTAGAAGAAAAAAACTTAATTAATATTTCTAAAAATAAAAGAAATTTGGAACATGCTGCAAGGTGTCACAAATGTTGACAGTTGTTGGAGTTTGTTGATAATTGATCTTTGCTACCTTTTGATTTTGATACCCTGGAAATTTACAACTGGACCCTTGTGCTGATTTTGTGCCTTCAAATATGGAAATAATCTTTTGCCTGCCAAGTGTGAAACTTGATCTTCAAGTGTTTACCTTAAAATCTGGAAATAATCTTCTCATGCTAAACTTTGTAAATGATTTTGAAATCATTTATTTTTTGCCACTTATTAATTTTCCCAAATAACAATTTGGGAATTAATATATTTTGATAAAAATACTTCCCAAACATTTCTTCAACTGTAAAATTATATTTCTATATTTCCTTTGAAATAGGAAATACCAGTGGTTTTGAAAACCATATCTTGAAAACCATGTATTGATTACCCATCCATAAAAAACCATCTCGAGTAACATTTCTCCATTTACTTTGCTATTATTTATGAATTTCATAAATGAAATTCAAAACTAATTTCTCAAAAACCATTCACTGTTTCTAAAAACCATGTCTCGTTTTTCCCAAATCCAAAAACCATTTATTGGTTTACTTACAGTGGTTTTGGATTTCCAAATTTTGGAAAATATTTTCATTTTAAATATTTTCCAATGTTTAGCACTCCATATTTATGCGATCTCTACGAATAGATTCCGGAGCATCCAACATTATAATATAAGGTTAAATATTGACAAAAAAATTTATAATATTCCTTTAGGTATTTCGCTCATGAACGATGGTTTTATCCAAACTGCTTTAAGCAACAAAATGTATGCAAGATTGGCACGTTGTAAAAGCTCAAACCATTGTTAAAATTCGGTTACCACTTTAACATATTAACCCTCATGTTATTTGTATTTGCAGTATGATATTTATCGAGCCAAGACTATATTACTTTGGATTTAAATATTAATATAAATATACAATATTTATGTTAATAATAAACTTTTTATTTGTTTTTAATAAGGACTTGGGAATATGATGCTTATAATATGATCCTTTGGGTGATATAAAAGTGGAACAATCAACCCATTTTAATTTTAATAGAGTCTTGGAAAATTTTGGAGGTCCCACCATTATTTTGTCCGCTCGGCCAAATTTATAAGTTCTGTCAGTTTACTTATCTGCTCAGCTAAATATGGAAATTTTCTCTGCTAGCTCTTGGTCATAGTCTTTGTTCCCATTGTAAACCTTGATCCTTTGATTTAGCCTCCTTTTAACCATTTGATAATATCATAAAAACTGAAAGACAATATGAAAATTTATATATGATAACACCCTTGAACGCCCTGAAATGCGTATTTTGTGTCACCACAGGTCGACTATTAGGATTCATCGTCTCCAAGGAAGGCATCGCCATCGATCCTTCAAAAGTTCAAGCCATTCTCAAACTGCCACCTCCGCAAACACGACACCAGTTGCAGAGTATCCAAGGGAAGACTAAATTTATTCGGCATTTTGTCCCTGATTACGCCACTCATGCCCATATATTTTTATGCCTCCTTACGAAAGACACCCCCTTTAAGTGGGACGATTATGCTCAAAGTGCCTTCGATGCTCTAAATCAAGGCTTTTTTTCATCCCCCCCTCATCTCCCCTTCAGACTTTGACAAAGATTTTACTTTATATATTAGCGTCAACTTCCGTTGTGGCCAATGTGATAGTCCAACTAGCCAAGGATCACCATGAGGACATCATTTACTATTTCAGCAAAACCCTCATCGAACCAACACTCATCTACACTCATGACGAAAAGCTCGCACTAGTAGGCATCCTTTCCATACAAAATATATGCCATTATATTTTGCTCCGCAAAACAACTATGGTCGCTGAATCCAACCCCATGCAATACATACATAGCTACAGGATAATCAATTGTAAATTTTCACATTGGATCGTCATCTTACAAGAATTTGACCTCGAATTTGTTGTCCCTAAAAGCAAGAAATCTATGGCCCTAACCGATCTCATTACATACCTCCTGTCTACCAACTTAGGTGAGCCTATTGAGGAACAATTACCTGATGAATATCTCTTCTTCATCGTTGTCTATGACCCATGGTACGTCGTTATCCTAACTTATCTCCGTACTCAGAATCCCCCCCCACCTATCTCGCGATGACCGTCGAAAGATATGCCACCAAGAACTTAGATACCTTCTCACCGGTGATGTCCTATACTACTGTGGCATAGACACCATCCTACGGTTATGTCTAACACATGAGGAATCTGAACAAGTTCTCAATGAATGCCATAGTGGCGCATGTGGAGGCCACCTCTCAGGCCGTAACACCACACTTTGTTGCAACAACACACTCTGCAACATTCTACTCCACTCCACTTACTACTGCAACACCACACGCTACTACAACACCACACTTTGTTGCAACAACACACTGCTACTTCTTGATTTTTCTTCCCAAAATATTTCACTGCAATCTCATTGTTGCAATCCTCTATTGCAAATCTTTCCTTTGCACTCTCACTTAGCATGCTATGCATTTCATGCAAACCTCTTTCATCAGTTTCCTCAACCACATGCACATCACTGGTACAATCAACACTCATTGCAACTACATTCAACAGAATCACATACTCTTTATCCTCTTGATGTCTTCTCTCATGCTTCCTCTTCAATTTCCCTTCCTCAATTTTCAAGGCTAGATGATAATACTCTTCCAACGACCGCATATTATCCACACTTATCTTCCTCTTTATGGACAGCTTCAATCCATCCACAAACAACATAATCTTTTCCTCACTATCTCGTACACAACCATCTCTCATGGCCATTCTACAAAAATATTCAAAATAATTCTCTACACATCTATCACTATGCGTTATCTTCTCCAACCTTCTATTCATATTCAAAATATACTCAACATTTACATACTTACCTCTTAGCTTTATGACCATCTTTTCCCAAGTTTGGATTTTCTCTTCACCTCTCCACTTTATATCCATCTTCAAATGTTGTCACCATTCATATGCATGAATCCTCAATCTACTGTTGGAAATCTTCATTCGTTGGGATCCTTCAACTCATGGAGGACAAAATAATGCTCCATGTCTTTAATCTACTCCATTAGTTTCTCTAGGTATTCACTTCTATAAAAATCTAGTATCTCTATCTTCATTTGGTGCTATAACATGTCTTCCTCTTTATTCTTTTGGATCACTTTCATTGTGAATTCTCCCCTCCGCTGGTCCAATTCGATGGAATCCATTCTCCTTATCATTTGTTGCATAAGCTTTGAAACATGTTCCACTACCACTGAACAAACATTATCCTTTCTGGTTCTTCCTCTCACCACATGACATTCTGTTCTTGTCATTCTTTCCTTTGCACTCCCCCTCAACATGCTATGCATTTCATTCAAATCTCTTTCATCGGTTTCCTCAACCACATGCACATCACTGGTACAATTGATGCAGGAGAATTAGATCTCCAGTCCAAATACTAAATGTTTGGTCAAACCCTAAGGTATTGACATTAGCCCAAGGAGGGGTCAGTTGTAAAGACATTGTAAAATCTCACATAAATGTTTAAGTTGAATTTCCCAGCAAGCATAGGGTAGAAGATTCTAAAACTTGAATAGGTGTCTATGTAAACATCAAGTCATGTAACAGATCCCTAAGTAGGGGGGATGACTCGAGAGAGTGATTTATATTTGTAGTCATTAGTTGTGTGAGTCATGAGTTAGAGATAAGTCTAGTTTTCGAGAAATAGAAACGGTTCTAGGAATCAAGAAACAATTACACTAATTTAGGAACTTATTGCAAGATAGTGGGAGGTAGGTTTTGAATGAGCGGGGAGCTTGGTCTTGAAATGGATATTTTTTGGTAATCCTACGGGCACTGAGACAGAGAGGAGGACGATGGCCAAATAGAAAAATCAGGCCATCTGAAGAGTAGATTAGGGTTCCTTGATGCATGTACAGTAACATTTTGATAATGAAAAGCAGATTGGCCATTCTCTGTGTTTATTTGTGCATGAATACATTGGATTCAATAAATATTAAATTAGCTCCGTGTTTAAGCTAATTCTGTGCATGAATTCTGATAATAAATAGAGGTTTGAGCTGGATAGAATCAGGATAGAAGGTTCCAATTCATATTGAGATTGGGCAGAAACCATAGAGGTACAGTTTCTACAGAAGTCTGTGAAAGAGTTAAGGAAGTTCTGAAGTGTGTGGCTGGGTTATAAAGGAAGCCGAGAGTTTTTGCACAAGTTTACCTTGCAAATTGGAAGAAGTGTTACTGAAATCGTTGAAGGAAATACTGACTAGCCTATTTAGTGACGTTGCTGGAGAGAGAGTTTGAGCGGCGTTGGCGAAAGTATTAAAGATTTGGAAAGTTTGCAATGGAAAGCAAGTGTGACTTGTGACCCTAGGTTGAAGAACGACGCATTAGTTGAAGGTTTTTGTGGAATTGTGGGTTGTTAATAAAGTTATGAGCTTGTGAAATCTCCTTTGTTCCAAGAGGAACCATCCTCTGTTTTTAAAAGGGAACTAAATCATCCTCTGTTTAAAGAGAATCATAACCCAGGGCGTGGACAAATTTTGAGGTGAAATTACTATAGGAAAATGTGTTGAAAGGTATGGAAAGCTCATGAGAATTGTTGATCTCTTGTTTAAGAATTCAATCTATGATGAAATTGCTTGTATTGAAAGCATAGAACATACGTCGAACACGCTCAGCCTGGAACTATCGTGGTAGTGCCAATGGTCAAGTACTAGGATTAAAATTTGTACTAAGGTTCGATGGTAATACGACCAGCTGTAATGATAATTTCATATCCACATTCACGTCAAGAAAATAGGTTGAATGATCTTTGGAAATGTGTGGTAAAATCTGTGGGAGTTTCCTATAATTTGTTAGGAGTTGGATTCTTGTATCCAAGAACCTGTGACTTATAGTGGGTCTTTAAGGAGGCCTGCATCATTTTTGGTATCAGAGCGGGAAAGAAACAAAGAGCAAGATAGTGTTTTGTGAGGGAAAGAAGTTTGCAAATATATTTGTAAGTTTAATAGCTTTGCATGCAAGAGAAGAAGAGGCTTGCGGCCTGAGCAGTGAGGTCCTTGACAAGGATAACTACTTTGGGAGGAGTGGCTGCATGCAAAAGGTGAAGGTAACAAAAGTAGTGAAACATCTCTGCAGAAGAAGATCATAGCCTTAAGAGCAGTGATGAAGGAAGCCAATAAGAGTTACTGAGAGAAACAAGAAGTGTAGCCAGAACCTAGTATTTCAGCTGAGGTTGAAATATAAGAGGACAGTAGTGTTCTCAAGTGCATATGAGTTGTGAGTGTGATCCTAGAAGGAGCAGAGAGAAGTGCTCAGAGGGGTTCCTAAAAGTGAACCAGTACTTTCCAAAAGACTAAGTACAGAGGAGACTTGGTGAGGTAAGTTGTAGCAGGAAGATACTGTTACTGCAGAGGCTAGTGCAACTCATAGAGAGTGAAAGAAACTCAAGAAGATGATTATCGAAAGTCATAGAAGAGGTTCAGGAGGCAGCCACAGAGTTCAGAAAGAAGATGCCAAGGTTAATGGCATATGGAAACAGTGGAGTGATGAAGAGTATGAGAGGGAGAAGGCTGAGATAGAAGTCCATCTGGAAGCAATGATGGAACTATTACAGAGGAATGAGGAAGAACAAGGATGTGGTTTTCTTATGCAAAGAAAGATGAGGTGGCATATGCTACATAAAAGGAAAGAGAAACTGATGAATGTTTAGTGGGAGGATGAGATACTCAAGGAAAGTGAGTATCAAGAGGAATACTTGATGGATGAAACATCAAGTGAGGCCAAGAGGTCTCAAGATTTGAAATCTGATATTTTGTGTATGCTTGTAGGTGAAATGAAGGAGTATGGACAATTTCCTGATATTGTCATAAAGAAGGAAGGAGGTAGACATAATCTAAGTTCTGTTCTAAAGAGAGTAGAGACAATTAAGTCTCGCATGAAAGACACACAACTAAGAGAAGGTATTGCTTTTCAGCATGTAGTAAAGGTGGAGGTAAAAGGAAGTTTGGCACTTGATAATAGCCAAACTTGTCCAGCAAAGAAGAAGAAGATGGTTGGTTGTGGTTATGAATATTGCTTAGGCATGGGCCATAAAAGATAGTCTCTTGATACTATCATAAAGATAGAAGAGAAAATGACTATTCATGGTCATTCGAGAAATATAGAGAAGGACTACAATCAAGAGAAGAGAGGTGTTTAGCTGAAGAATATCCAGAATACAAATTAGAAGGAGAATGATAGAGAGTTCGTTGAATTCAAAGAAATATTTAGTAAACTAGAGAAGTTGATTCATAAGAGTAATGAAGATGAGTACTATGGATGGGTGATGAAGAAGAAGAAAGTGCAATGGTTTGCATTGCAGCATAAGAAAAGACTACAGTTAGTAGATTTGAGGAAAGATAGAGAGCTCAGGAAAGTTAAGCTTGAACAAGGGTTGATGAAGCAAAAAGAAGTCTGTTCATGTGAATATGAAACATAAAATTTTCTAGAGAAAGATGATGAAGTGGATATAGGATTCCAGAAGAATTTGGTGAGGTATTCTGACAGTGATAGTCAGTTAAGAGAATTGGTGAAGAAATCACCAAGGGGGACTGAACAATCTCATGATTTTAGAACTGATGTTTTTTGTGTGAATGCAAGAGATGTTGAAGCATGACAACTATCTTATGTTGTCATAGAAGAGGAGAAAATAAAATCTTATGATTTTCAAGAGATGAAAGAATATTCATGGAATCTTGTGATGAAGAAGGAGAAAGAGTAGTTGCTGAACACTACTATGAAAGAATTTGTAAATATTGGACAGTTATTGCAGGTTGATGCCGAAGAAGAGTAGCTACTGAGTGCTGCTATAGATGATCATCAATTATTGAAGGATGTTAATCTTGAAGACAACCAAGATAAGGAAGGTTGGTCGATAATTGATGCAGAGGAAGTAGTCAAGAACCTTGAGATCTTGAGAAAACATAGTGAAGTATTTTTGGCTGAAGTTTTATATAATTCTGATATAAATATGTGCATAGATATAGAGAAATCAGAAGCGAGTTCAAAGTAAGAAATTAGTTATGACGATCAAGTTGTAATGGAGAGGAATGAGGCTCTGATGTCTCATAATGGTGATGAAATTGTGTTGCTGCAGTATGGTGAAGATGAACAGACAATTGTCTTGTGAGACAATGAAGGAAATGGAGCTGTGAAGTATGATTTCAAACTTGAATCAATAAATGAGGCAGAAAAGGTGGCTAATCTCAAGCAATACAGTTTTGATGAGATAGAAGATAGTAATGAGGATGAAGGTGAAGCATATATGCCTCATGCTAAAGAAGAATCAGTCCTAGAACTGAAGGAAGCTGAACTGACTACCAGGATCAATCAAGGAGTTGAAAAGCAGTTATGGAATGTTGTCAAAGAAGGAGAGAGTTATGTGGGAAATAATAAGCAGCATATTGGTGATGTGTTTGAGAGGAATCAAGTAGAAAGTGAATGGATAAAATGTTTGTTGGAAGCATTTGAGTATGAGAAAGAGATTGCAGCCAGTAATAAGGAAGTGTCTCAAGCTGTAGTTGAGGCAGAAACAGATACTAGTTTACTAAACTATGTTATGTTTGCTAGTATACTGAGAAGGGTGAGTGAGTAGATTGTTGCAATAAGGGAATTAGAGAATAATTTATTTTTTGAAAGTAAATTTGCAGACAAGAAGCAACAATTAAATATTGTAGAGGGAGATATCTTCAAAGGTATTCAAGAAGTTTGGGTGGCAGCAATGTTTGGGACAATATCTACAGCAATTTCAAGAGCAATAGCAGAAGTTGAAGCAAGGAAGACTGAAGAAGATAATTAGCAGTTTGACAATGAATGTGTAAAGTTCTGCAAAGTGCAGTGGTAGAGTAAAGAAGAAAATATTTGTTTTCAGCAGAAGATTGAATTGCAAGAGGCCATAGATGAATTATGGGAATT
Source organism: Larix kaempferi (assembly GCA_027924585.1). Classification (NCBI taxonomy): domain Eukaryota; kingdom Viridiplantae; phylum Streptophyta; class Pinopsida; order Pinales; family Pinaceae; genus Larix; species Larix kaempferi. The sequence goes on along the minus strand of BSBM01000074.1, from coordinate 27,616,811 downwards.
AATGCAAATTACTAAGAAGAGCTACAACAGAGTAAAGGGAGCAGTCCACTGTGGAATTGAATGGATAATGAAGAATGATGAGGGTAAAGACAGTAGAGCACTTCAACATAAGGTATGGAATCCTGGAATATTACAGCTAAAGAGTAATGAAGGCAATGCAGCTTATGGACAACAACAAACTAGAGTTTGGGATCCAGGAAGGATGAAGACTGAAGGTGCATGATTAGGTGATCATGTCTTCTTTCTACTTTGGGAGTCTGATGCAGGAGCATTAGATATCCAGTCCAAATACTAAATGTTTGGTCAGACCCTAAGGTCTTGACATTAGCCCAAGGAGGGGTCAGTTGTAAAGACATTGTAAAAGCTCACGTAAATGTTTAAGTTGAATTTCCTAGCAAGCATAGGGAAGAAGATTCTAAAACTTGAATAGGTGTCAATGTAAACATCAAGTCATGTAACAGGTCCCTAAGTAGGGGGGATGACTCGAGAGAGTGGTTGTTGTTTGTAGTCATTAGTTGTGTGAGTCATGAGTTAGGGATAAGTCTAGTTTTCGAGAAATAGAAACGGTTCCAGGAAAAAAGAAACAGTTACACTAATTTAGGAACCGATTGCAAGATAGTGGGAGGTAGGTTTTGAATGAGTGGGGAGATCGGTCTTGAAAGGGAGATTTTTTTGGTAAGCCTACGGGTGCTGAGACAGAGAGGAGGATGATGGCCAAATAGAAGAATCAGGCCATTTGAAGAGTATATTAGGGTTCTTTGATGCACGTACAATATCATTCTGATAATGAAAAGAAGATTTGCCATTCTCTTTGTTTATTTGTGCATGAATACATTGGATTCGGTGAATATTAAATTAGATCTGTGTTTAAGCTAATTCTGTGCATGAATTTTGATAATAAATAGAGGTTTGAGCCGGATAGAATAAGGATAGAAGGTTCCAACTCATATTGAGATTGGGAAGAAACCATAGAGGTACAGTTTCTACAAAAGTCTGTGAAAGACTTAAGGAAGTTCTGAAAAGAACCAATTGATTGTGTGTGGATAGGTTATAAAGGAAGCCGAGAGTTTCTACGCAAGTTTACCTTGCAAATTGGAAGAGTGTTATTTAAATCGTTGAAGGACATACTGACTAGCCTATTTAGTGACGTCGCTGGAGAGAGAGATTGAGCAGCGTTGGAAAAAGTATTAAATATTTGGAAAGTTTGCAATGGAAAGCAAGTGTGACTTGTGACCCTAGGTTGAAGAACGACACATTAGTTGAAGGATTTTGTGGAATCGTGGGCTGTTAATAAAGTTACGAGCTTGTGAAATCGCCTTTGTTCCAAGAGGAACCATCCTCTGTTTTTTAAAAGGGAACTAAATAATCCTCTGTTTAAAGAGAATCATAACCCAGGGCGTGGACAAATTCTGAGGTGAAATTACTGTAGGAAAATGCGTTGAAAGGTATGGACAACTCGTGAGAATTATTGATCTCTTGTTTAAGAATTCAATCTGTGATGAAATTGCTTTTATTGAAAGCATAGAACATACAGTGAAAACGATCAACCTAGAACTATTGTGGTAGTGCCAATTGTCAAGTATTGGGATTAAATTTGTACTAAGGTTCGATGGTAATACGCCTAGCTGTAATGGAAAATTTCATATCCACATTCACGTCAAGAAAATAGGTTGAATGATCTTTGGAAATGTGTGGTAAAATCTGTGGGAGTTTCCTACAATTTGTTAGGAGTTGGATTCTTGTATCCAAGAACCTGGGACTTATAGTAGGTCTTTAAGGAGGCCTGCATCAACAATCAACACTCATTGCAACTACATTCAAGAGAATCAAATACTATTTATCCTCTTGATGTCTCCTCTCATGCTTCCTCTTCAATTTCCCTTCCTCAATTTTCAAGGCTAGATGACAAGCTTCTTCCAATGACCGCATATTATCCACACTTATCTTCCTCTTTATGGACAGTTTCAATCCATCCACAAAAAACATAATCTTTTCCTCACTATCTTGTACACAACCGTGTCTCATGGCCATTCTACAAAAATATTCAAAATAATTCTCTACACATCTATCGCTCTGTGTTAACTTTTCCAACCTTCTATGCATATTCAAAATATACTCAACATTTACATACTTACCTCTTAGCTTGATGACCATCTTTTCCCAAGTTTGGATTTTCTCTTCGCCTCTCCACTTTCTGTCCATCTTCAGATGTTGTCACCATTCATATGCATGAATCCTCAATCTACTACTGGAAATATTCATTTGCTGGGATCCTTCAATTCATGGAGGAAAAAATAATGCTCCATGTCTTTAATCCACTCCATTAGTTTCTCTAGGTCTTCACTCCATAAAAATCTAGTATGTCTATCTTCATTTGGTGCTATAACCTCTTTATTCTTTTGGATCACTTTCATTGTGAATTCTCCCCTTTGTTGATCCAATTCGATGGCATCCATTCTCCTTATCATTTGTTGCATAAGCTTCGCAACATGTTCCACTACCACTGAACCAACATTATTCTTTGTGGTTCTTCATCTCACCACATGAAATTCTGTTCTTGTCATTCTATAACTTTCCACAGAACATGCAATTCCTCACTCTACAAGCTTCCACAAATATCTCTATTTGATATTTTGCTACAAGTCCACTATAGCATCTCTGCAACACCTACTTGCAGATTCATCCAGAATACATTCTCACAACCTCTACCCAACACTGTTCGAGATTGGTCCAGTTGTATCTCTTCCGAAAACATCTGTCCAATCCGACTACTGGAGCCGTGGTTTAACCACTTTCACAGATAAATATACCTAGGATACCACCATTGTTGGAGCCACTGCATTTTCCCTTCCTCTATCTCATCACATTCCACTTTTCTACATGGAACAATTATACCCAATTCCACTCTTAGGCTGGAATTGCTCCAACCCTCAAATTATTCTCTCTCTTATTCTGTAGGTTCTTCCTGCTCTAATACCACTTGATGCAACACCACGATGCTCTTAGATTCCCACAACCAAAGTATCTCAACACAATCACTAAGGAGTGACGACATTCAATGAAGTTGCATCTCACAAAGGAGTTGCGGTCTCAACGGAGTTGCAACTCATAAAGGAGTTGTAGCATTAATGGAGTTGCATCACACAAAGGAGTTGCAATATTCACGAATGTACCACAATCACAACATTGGTCATATAAACAAAAATAAAATAAATTACCACAAATAACTTAACTCATGAAATTAATAACATAGAATCATATAAGTTTTATTAATGTCCATGACAATATTTATAGATATTTGCTTGTAATACACAGAGCCACATTTCAACTTATGTTCTCCCCCTATACTGCATCAAAACATGAGAGCCCACATTGCTTGCTAACCACACAAATTGTAGGAATGAGCTTGGACCTCCATACCCACTATGGCCAAATGCCTATCTTCCAATACAATGCTGGAACCATCTCAGAAAATTAATGCAAAGGAAGAACATCCTCACCTCTTCCAAGCCAACGAGAGGCAAAAGCCATCAATCCTTCATGGGTAGGGAATTTAATATCTCTAGATTGGAATATGAAGGGATGAACGGTTCAACTACCAGGAAATTAATCACTCCATCTTTTCCTGCTATTACAATTGTGCTTGTAACTACCTTCCAACACCATGTGTCAAACTACTCCAATGTAGTTTGAGTCCATATCCCATAACAACTATGTATTTATTTTCTTTTATATTGAATGGTCCACATATTGGTCAACATAAGTAATCGCCAACACTAACCACCATAGAATTGGTAAATGTAATAGTAGTATTGTAATGTCCCCAGCTTGACCCTATTGCATTAATATTGTAAATGATGTAAATATTGTTATTTAGTCATGGTGAGGAGCTCAAGGCCAAGGCCCTGCCATTGATTTATCTTTCTATGTATCGGCAATTAGAATAGATGCATAGAGTTCTTGTGCTAGCGGTGCACAATGTAAAATTGGACATCATGTAAATATGCAATCTTAATGAAAAACCCGCAACCAGCTACGCAATGCAACAAAGAGATGGGGGCATGATCTTTACAAGGAATAGGGAGGGAAATTATCCAAACCCTTGAGCCAATGGTGTTAAATCCATGTGTCAATAAGAAAGCCCATAAACCACCAACTACCCATTTTGGGTTATGGACCCAATCATTTAATTCTTCCAAGAAATTGGTTAAGGCAGTTAATGCCTTGGGAATGAAGAAGTATGGAAGCCAATTTCGTGCATGGGCAAGACATCAACCTGGAAATTCGTGTTTTTGCTTGTTGGGCAAGGAAAACACCCACGAAATGGTGCCCAAAGCCATTCTAAACAGTCAGTCTTCTCTCACTCACGCAGTTGGAGCTAGCTGGGTCTTTCCCTACACGTTTTTTCATCCAAATCCTGCATTTTTCCATGCCTAGGAGTTCGTTTTTGCATATACAGTAGCCTGGGAGAGAAGGGCCACAATTTGGGGACTGTATGGAGGTCGTTTTTGCCCCGAATGTCCAAGGACGTTTTTCTAAAAACGGATTTGGTTTCCCAGGGTTGTTCCCCATCTTCCCATTTCGTTTTTGTGTGTTCCCACGTTTTTCTGAGTTAGTTGAAACCCCATCTCATGCATCCCACTGGGGAAAGCGTTTTCCTCATGCCCAACAATTGTGGTTTTGTTTTAAAGTGCATCTCGTTTTGGATTTGAACCTGTGAGTAGGAGCTTCAAGAGTGGAAGAGGACAGATCTGGCTTGATGAGCCATTGAAGTATCCATAGCTCCATGGTTGAGCCAGTAGCCTAGTAATTCACCTCTGCCCATCTCTTAGCAGCCTGAGAAACCCAACTGTTGGTTGGCTTGGCTGATTCTGGTGTATCTTTGGCCATGTAAGAGCCTGTTTTTCCCTTTTTCTTGTGGAGATCATGCCCAGCTCGGGGGGTGGCAGTGGTGTTGAGAGATTGAGGAGCACACTGGCCTATGGTTGGGTGGAACGTTGCAGAAGCGTAGCTGGTTGCTCAGGGACTACTTGGTTTAAAAGATAAGTATTCTCATTTGCTATTTTTGCAATGACTACACTTAATGGCTATCATGAAAATGATGGATGTGTGTTAATTCTGCACATGATTGACTTCTACTGTGTTTTTTAAAAATCTTTATGCATCTTCATATCTCCTTTATATTATGTGAATGCTTATGAAATAAGTTTATGGGGCTGGATGCCCGGTTTTAGCCTCACGATCCTCTCCATTGCATTGGTATGATGGGTGGGGGACATGACAAGTATGAAATATTCTTCTCCAATAAATGATCTTGTAGCAACTTCTCCTATAGTAGCAACCATAATCTACGGAAATACTGAAAACCAACAAATATCCTAATGAAAGTAATGGAGACATGCAGGATAGCTCGTTGCACCAAGGATGATCCTGCATCAGAAGCTGATTGAATCTTTACCATGACAATGAGGGGATTTTCCTCCTGCAACCCTCTTGTCTACTGTTCACTTGATTACCAATTTTTAGAGATTGGTCCCATTCTTCATTTTGGCTATTCTCTTTTTGCAAAATTAAGAATATATTGTGAAATAATGATCAACACTTTTCCTCTCTTTCTTCTCTTTTACCTTTTCTTTTCTTTGATTAGAGAAAAGTACTTCGGGTTTTTCTTTTAATTTATCTTATTTATTTAATCTTCACTTTTTAAAACTTAGACTTAATTTCTTTTCGTATGTTTTTTATATTTTTTTGGAAGTCATATCCTCTAGTAAGCTTGACCCCTCTCATAGCAAGTTGTTGCACAACAACTTTGGATTTCAAAAATAGTATCACTTAGTCCAAAGATAACATCATTTGTCCATGATGTCTAAAATTACAACTCCAACATCAAAATACATATCCAAGTCCCCAAAACGTTTTTTACTAGGGTATAACTTCGGGATATTATAAAATTATTGTGAGGTCGAGTGGGCCGGTGGATTTCTCCTTTGTCTTTCATACACATGATTCTGTAAGAAACATACATTCTATCTAGAGCTTGTCTAATTTGTCCTACAAACATGTTATCAATATTCCATTCTAAATAGATTTCATCAGAAAATTGTGGGACTTCTGGGAATTTTCCTTTTCCATACAGATCTGGGGCTGGTGGCCTGGACATATTCCAGGGCAATCTTTATTTGATAGGTAAAGCCCATTCTGATGCAATTTGGGTAACAAGGGCATGATCTGTATCAAGGATTTCACTGGGAAAATGAAAAGGAAATTTGTCTTTGACTTCAGATTTTTCTGGATGGTAAGTGCTAGAGATTCCTCCAACAGATTGGGAGAATAGGTTAGACAAGGGAATTTCTTTATCAGACTGTCCTTTGGAAGGGAGGTCTTCCTGTATTTGTTTGACTCTATGCTTGATGTCATCTGTCTTTTCTTCTAGCTCAAATAATGTATTTGTAATTCCAGAATCAGAATCCTTTAACTCATCCAATTTTATACTTTGAGTTTTTACTTCATAGTTTGTTAAGGTAACTTCTGTCTTAATTCCTGAAATATGCAAAGAAAGGGAATTATTTGAGGAGGCTAATTCATTCATTGTAACTTGCAACTGGTCAAAATGTCTTCTATGAGCATAGTCATTTTTCAAAAATGTATGTGAGGCCATTCCTCGTAAGGAAATATTTATCCAATTTATTTGCTTTGAAACAATCTGTATTCTTTTATCAATACTGCTCATTTGGGAATCTTCTCTATCCAAGACTAGAGGGATAGCTTTAGATTGTTTCTCTTCTTCTTCTAGCATAATGCTTTTGAAGGGAGGAAATGTAGCAGCAGACTCAATTTGTTTTCCATCAATGCTTTTCCACTTGTGCTTAGGGATTTCTGGTCCTTTTCCTTTCTTAGAGTCCATCATTTGGACCAATTGTTTTTCATAAACTTTTCTCTTCCATTCATAGAAAGAGATCCAATAGTCTCGGACAATCATATAAATTTTCCAATCTTGTGCTAAGTTCTGTTTTTGTTCTATAGAGGCTGATGCATTGAATTCTATAGTCTCTGGATGAGTAAACAAATCCCAATTTATCATTTTTTTTCATCTAGTCTTTATTTGCTTGCCATTTTTTGCATCCTTTCATGAGAGTAAAGAATTTATGCATCTCAGGGATTGAAGGCTTTTGAATATCAGATGGTAGAGGATTGTTAATGGCGACAGTCAGGGATGACTGTGTTGGCCTGTTCAATATATCCCAACCCATATTTAGGCATGCCAGGAGTGCGGCAATAGCTAAATATTTTTTTAAGACAGGGATCATCAGTTTCGAGTGCAGGGATGGAATGCATCATTAGAACATGATCGTCATGAGGGAAACTAATATCAACACATTTTGGATGAGGACAAGGTTCTTTTGAAAGGGTAGGTGGCGAAAGGTTTGTTCGTGGATTGTGGTGTATATGTCTAAGATGTTCTGGGTTAGAGAGGGAAGAAGAACCAAAACCATAACCAGAATTGGAATTGTCACCATGCTAGGCTATTAAGCTCTGAATAGAGACAAGCTGGGAACAATCAAGACATTTGAGAGAAAAAGGTACAGGGCCAAGTGAAGTGGCTAGTGTCTGTAATGATGGGTGAAGACATGCAATAGGAGATGGTGCGGAAATGGTAAGAGGAGGAAAAGAGATTATAGTAGAGGAAGAACCCTCTTTGATGTTTGTAGTAGTAATGGCACGTTGTTTTGGAACAAGAGGAGTATCAAAAACTCAATGAGTGGGAAAAGATAACTGGTCCCACTTAATAGTTTGATGTTCAATTTTTTGATTAAGGGGGTCAGTAAGTACGAGGGTACTAGCCTGAGAATCTTGGCTAGGAGTATGCAGAACAGCCGGGTACATTATATTGGTATGGCGGAAACAACCACGAGTCTGAATAGAAATATTTGTTTTGCGGCTACGCATATCAAAACCAGACGTTTTAATTTGCAACTTGAGGATATCAGCCAGATGTTCATCAAAGGAATAAACAGAAAAGTTTGGATAACAATCAAACCAGACAGGGCCGTTTGATAATGGAGCAACAACACCACCAATTAAAGAATCGGTGAACTTATTATGTGTAAGATCACGGACTGTACAGAGGACATATGTATTAAGACCCTTATGAGTCAAGGCATTAATGCCAACCCGAACACATCCTAGATGAATATATTTAGTTCCATGGCGTTTGGCTTCGGCTTGGATTTCTTTAGGATCTAATAAAGTAATAGTCTGAGTAGTATCACAATTTTCTTGAACTTCAGAAACAACTTCTTTAACATTTACTTGACTAACAACTTTAAGATGAAACATGTTTAAATCACCATAAACTTGACTAGGGGCAACAGTAGGAATTTTCCAGGCGGCTTGGGGATTTTGTTCTACAAGTTCGATATCAATAGTATTTAAAGTAGTAGTAGACTAGGACTCAAACATATGAGATAAAGCAGATGCAGATGAACTTCAAGAGGCTAAATCCTCAGCATTTTTAATATCGCTAAATGAGACAGATCGATCCATAGTAATCGTACTAGGTAAATCGCTAATCCAGGATTTGATACCACAATTTAAGATGCAGGAATTGCACCTTCGTCGAGGTCTAACCTATTCTTCCAATCTGTTGGAGGAATCTCTAGCACTTACCATCCAGAAAAATCTGAAGTCAAAGACAAATTTCCTTTTCATTTTCCCAGTGAAAGCCTTGATACAGATCATGCCCTTGTTACCCAACTTGCATTAGAATGGGATTTACCTATCAAAGAAAGATTGCCCTGGAATATGTCCAGGCCATCAGCCCCAGATTTGTATGGAAAAGGAAAACTCCCAGAAGTCTCACAATTTTCTAATGAAAGCTATTTAGAATGGAATATTGATAACATGTATGTAGGAAAAATTAGACAAGTTCTAGATAGAATGTATGTTTCTTATAGAATCATGTGTATGAAAGGAAAAGGAGAAATAGAAGCATGCAAATCTATCATACAATGTTTTACTGGCACTTTGGCGAAATGGTGAGAAATAGAATCATCTCCTGCACTTGTTGAAAAAATGGAACAAGAAACACTAAAAGATGATGGTGGAGATATCTTACTTCATGAATATGGAAAACCACAAGTAATATGATTGGGGCTCTTACTACTATGATCCTAGAACATTGGTGTGGAACTAAACAAAGATTTATGATAAGCATGCTCTTATTCTAATGAACTCCAAATGCAAAAGCATGTCCCATTATGATGATTTCCACAGAGAATGGATGCAACGTATCTATGAGGTTGCCAATAGCAAGAATTTGCTTTGGAAGCAAGTTTATCTTGCTGCTCTTCCCAATAAGTATGTTGATTATTTTAAATCTCAAGGTATCTTCCAAATTCCTTATGAAACTTATACATAGGGAGAAATTTATTCGATTATTACCTCTGCACTAGTTGGTCTTTGCACTAGTACAAAAGTCAATAAATCTATGCAAAAGATGTCTAGGTTCCCTGATAGCAAATCAATCTGTGCAAAGTATGGCCTTTCAATAGAAGACCCAGTGAGAAAAAGAAAGAAAGCCAAAAAGATCCTGAAGAGAATAAACAAACTCCCAAGGCCTCAAAAGTATTCTTGGTTTAGCAGAGCTCCTAAGAAATTTCAAAATAAAGGATATTACTAAAGGAGACCAAACACTCACTGCTATACTCCTGATGACATTAAGCTGAAAACTTTCAAAACTCAGGAGAGACAAAATCTCACATGTTGGCTATGTGGCCAAGCAGGGCATCTTGCCAATAGATGTCCACAAGGAGATGTGTAAAAAAAAACAAGGGGAAAAGACTCCCAATTTAAAGCTAGAAGAAACACTAAAAGAGCAATGGGATCTAGAATCCCTATTCACCGTGGCTCAGATATGCATGTTATTGATGCATGTCCCCGAAGCCCATTTATCAAACAAGAAGAAGTCCATATTGCTCAGGGAAGTTTTAGTTATAGTCCTGAAACATCCGAATTCGAATATGATACTGAAGATCTATCTGAGCTAGAACATGAAGCATTATTTATTTCTCAAATTTGTCAATGTTCAAATCCAAACAGGTGCTCTTGCAGCTCAGGAAGTTTAGAAGCAGAAGAAAGCGCATAGGAAGCAGAAGAGGAATTAGACAAAAGCATGCCTAAACTCAAATTTTGTATGGCACATAGCAACGTCGGTGAAGATGCTCAGATGTTAGCCCAAATCCAAGCTCTTCCTGAAGGAGAAATGAAATCTAGTCTCCTAGACTCATTTCTCAAGACTATGATGAATACAATGCACAATTCTTCTCAAGAAACTACATCTGGTAAGAAGCCTATATTTGTTGATGCCTCTTTTGAAAGAAATACTAAATCATTCATAAGGCACAATAGGAATGAAAAATTGCAGCCTCTCACATTGAATGATTTAGGGAAAGAATTGAACATGTTAAAAGGACAAGTAACTGATCTTAGGCAAAGGTTCAAGATCTTAAAGGACAGTTCATGGATGAAAAAATATATAAGGTTGATTTATGGGCAAGGGAACAAATCCAAATGCTAAAAGAAGAAGCAAGGCCTTCTTCTTCAGAAGCAATACCAGCAGCAGAACAGGAAAATACAAACATCAGCATGTTTGATACCACAGGATTGAAGGTTTAAATTCCATGAAAGTACTAACTATCCAGCATCAGAAACCCTTGGTAATAATCAATCATGAAAATAATCGAAACTATCATTTCAATGAGACTAAGATTGTGAATAGTGATTGTTTGGTAATTTTAAAGTATGTTAAACATAAATTTTCAGTTAAAACCCAAAGAAGCAAAAAGAAAGGATTTAATGATTGTTCTTTGGAGGTACAAAGGCACAACAGGGACACACAAATTTCACAGGAAAATGTTAAATATAGTGACGTGAAATATTTAAATTACCTTCACGTCTTTCACCGATTTGACCTTGGCATCAAATTTCTAATGATAAGAATCAATCGGATTTAGTGTAACACTAAAACAGACTCTCCTATGGACATTATTTGTCATTACGGCCAATCAAAGAAGCAACTCATAACATTTCATTATTTCTCATAACGACCAATCAAAGAAAAAATTCATTACATTTCAGAACTTTGTTGCTTGCGGAAATAACAAAAGTTCACGGTACCAGCAATCAGTTATAAGAGTGCTTGTTTATATGCATTGCATCCTCTCATTTATATGGAAATGGTACATGAACATGGAAGCATTATGGATTCAGTTATAAAAATAAATAATCAAAATATACTTTTTTAAGAAATTTTATAAATTTATGAAAGCAAGTATTTTTACATTTAACAAAATTGCAAAGATTAAAGGAAATTAAATAGAAGGCGATTTTGGATATAAACCATTTTTATGTGATTTAACTTGTTATCTTATACTTATTGTACTTATAACTAATCTTTTAGGGTTTGTATAGATTTTTTTCATTTATTTGTTATGGAAAATGTTCATGCAAGCATTCGGCTTAAAACTTCAAATCTTTTGGAATTGATGTCTTTGATATTTTATGTTAAAATTAAAAAACTCTTTAAAGAGAATTAAAATAGAATTACTTAAAATTTAGAGTAATTTTTCTATTTTTATAAATATATTAATCATATTTTTTATATATATAATTTTTAAAATTAAGTTAATAGTATATTTATTATAAATTTATAATTAGTTAATTTTTTATATATATATTTTTAAGCAATTAAATTTATTACATTTTTATTAAATTATTATTAAATTGTTATTTGAAAACTTAATTAAAATATAAGATTTTCTTCCATTAGTTATTAGTTTATTTTTTAAAGTAAAATATATTTGAGTGATGCCAAAATTATAGTTTGACAAAGATTTTATAAAATTACATATTAAGAAGTATGCCGAATGAGTTTTTATGAGTGATTGACTTAGTTGACTAAGTAATATTTTTATGAGATGATTACGCTATCATTTAAATATGGTTCACGTTGTTCTTTAGAATGTATTTTTTGATTTTTGGAATAATTTTAGTATTTTGTATATTTATCATTTGAAAGTTAAAGTGTGTTTATAATATTGTGTTTTTAATGATTGGTATTTTTGGAAGAAGGGATTTATAGGATTGAATTGGATTTATGAAAGTTAAGGTAATATATATTGGTCATATTTATCATTAAAAGTAGTATAAATATTGGTCATATTTATTACAGAAATTTTTATTTATATAAAATATGTTTAATTTTTATTTATATAAAATATATTTTGAAAATATCTAAAATTAAAATAGATAAAACTTTATTATTGAAAATTATATATATATATATTATAGTAAATTATATAATAATATGATAAATTCAACTATCTATATTTGTTAATACTTCAATATTGTTGTATCTAATCATATGTGACTGCGACTAATATATATTTATCTCATCATTTCAGTGAGTAAAAGTAATATATTTAATTGTCTGTTAAATATGAAAAATATGCATGACTAATGTGTGTTATGAGTGATTGACATAGTTTAAAATGTATTAGTGATGAGTATGTTTTGTGTTAGAAGTATTTTTATTTTCATAAAGAGCTAGATTTTCTCTCTCAAGTTTAGTGGAATGTGTGCTATGAGTAATTGACTTAGTTTAAAATGTTATGTGGTGATTATATGGTGTGTTAGAAGTATTCCTATTTTTATGAATTTTAAGAAAGTTATATAAACTCATCCAATATTAAGATTAATATATATAAAATTTGAAATATTTTATATTTTTATATTTAAATAGTTTAAAAATAACTTTAAAATATTACACATTAACAAAAAAATATGGAAATAAATTATTTAAATTGCTTAAAATTTTTTATTTATAATAAATTATTTAAATTGCTTAAAATTTTTATTTATAATAAAATATTTAAATTGCTTAAAATTTTTATTTATATACTTTAAAAAAATTGGGATATTTTTTCTTCAACTTTTATAATCTTAATTAATTAAAGATTAAAAAATTAATATTGTTAAAAAATATTTTAAAATTAATATTTAATATATCATATTAATATATACTTTTTATCATCCACTTTTTAACAATATTCATTTTTTCCTTTACATTAAAATTTTAATTTTACTATAATATATATTTTAGTATTAAAATTTAATTTAGAAGATAAATAATATCTTTATAATTTTCAATTAATTTATCACATTTTACTTCACTTATATTTTTATACTTTACACTTAAGTTAATTTTAATTAATCAATTAAATATTTTCCAAACTTTTTTATAATTCTTAAAATTTTTAATTTTTTTTTGTTTCTTTTAGCTCCATTCTTTTTAATTCTTAAATTTTTTATTTACTTTTGATTTCATTCTTGACTGGTTCAACTTTAGTGAATAATTCTTTCTATCCTATTTATTAAACACTTATCTATTTTTTTTAATATATTATAACTTTTTAGTGCATGTTAAGATAGGAAGAATGTCCACCCAAATTGTCGAATATTCTAAACTTTAACACAGTTCCAAAAACACATATCACAACAAATAATATCTTTATAATTACAAAATATTTATTAAAATATTGATATTTCTAACTCATCAAAATTATAATAATTTAAAAAGGTTTTAAAAATATAAATATTAATAAAAACCCAAAAAAATGCATATTTTCACTTTAAAAAAAACCATCCAAAATATTTATATATTAATATTAACATTACAAATACAACATGATTTTTTTATTAATATTAAAAATTATACGATAACAAAACTCCTTTTAATATAATTCTATGATATATTTGGAGCCGTTGGTTATATTTACTTTCAGAAGAACGTCATGATATACGTAACCTGTTTACATGGACCGTAGACATACTCACATCGGACAGTATATTGTTTGATGTCAATGTCAATACATGTGTATTTCCTTTCTAACTAAAACCTTCAAACAATTTTCTAAAATTTCAAAGACATGTGGCCGTCCTTATGTTGTATTCGATTATAGCTGGAGAAAGCTGCAGCAGTTGCAGAGTAATAAAAGCTCGTATACTTAGGACCTACTGGTTCTGTCATTCACTTTCAAAACACTGTAAATTTGGTATGAGATGATGCCCGTGACCATACCCTAAAGGCTGCAATATAATTAGCATGGTACTAGCTGTCCTGTCCTTTGAGATACAATTAAACTAAATATAGATCTTTAAACAGCTTATCGTAAGTTGCCTATTTTGGACGAGCAGCTTTGTTTTATCCCACAGAGATTTGATAGGTCCCTTTATTTCTTCTAATACTTCCAAAATTACTATAATGAGACGAGGGAGGGGCAGGTGAAGCACACCACGGAAATCCGAAAGAAGGTTAGACAGGCGAGTTGTTGAGATCACGTTGTGTGAAGCATAAATAAAATAGAAATATATATGTCTTAGGTCAATGCAGTATTATTATTAGCGAGTACGGTACTCTCAGTGGAATTGACAATAAAATGTAGCTACCACAGCAGTTGACGGTTTGGAACGTGGAGTTTGCTGCAGAGTGTATGGTGCATTTCACCTAATTCAATGGGTAGGTAAACAATATTCTCTACGTCTTTACTCATTTGGACTCTGGCCCAACACAACAAGAAAATTACATGTTCAGCGTCACAATCCTGCACTACTTTTATTGTGTGGTGCAGGTAGGGTGAAAAGGTTCACGGGATTTTTCATTACCAACCCTAATTAAATGTTTTGAGATTTTTTCATATATTGTGTCACTGCTTACCACACAGATTTGAAAGTTGTGATTTTAAAACTGAGTTCAACATTTATATAGTTTACATCAACCATGAAAAATGAGGAGTTATTATACCATTGTTTGACCATAATTTACAATAATATATCGATCGTTCTCAATATTGATATAATAGTTAATTTTTAAAGTTATTTTTCCTTAATTAATTAATATATTAAAATGATTAAAAATATTTTTGCCATTTTTTTAATTAAAAAATTCCAATACTTAATATTCCAGAAAATCAAAGTATAATAAAAAATATTTAATTCAATCAAATATTGTTGTTTAATATATATAAACAATTATTTTTGAAGATTATATTTTTTAGGTATAATTAACTAGGTGGAGTGAACCGATCATGTAATCCTCTTCTATGTGAATTTGAAAAATGTAACTATTTTTATATAAATAAAATTACCAATTTTTTTCTCTTTCTCTCTGTATACACACACACACATATATATAAATAAACATACCTTATTATATACTTATTTAATTTATGTGATTATATATATCACAATATAATATGATATTTATATTTATATTTTTAAACATATTTTATTACATAGTATAAAAATATTTAATTTTTATTATGAATTATATTATTATTTATATATGACATTTGCTTAAATTTTATATTGTTTTAATAATATATATTATAAATAGTTTAATGAGTTAATTTGACTGATTAAGAAAAATGAGTGAAGTTCATTTTACCTAACTTTAAAATATATCCTTCTCAAAATTAACTGGAATCTTTTGTGCACCAAAATAATATCCAATTACTAAAAGTGAGTCACATAATTATATTAACATATGTGTATTAATTCCTTTCAAACTTGATTTCTAATTAATCATATTAATATTAATTCTTTTTTAGTAAGATTTATAATTAGTTTGATTTTCAAATTGTCATGAAAAAAAAATAAAGTGGAGATATGGAATTAGTGCAAAACATTTTACTATAAAAGTAGAGTTTGTTAAAAATATTGGTTTTAGTATAGGTTGATTGACATTTTGTATATATATATACATTAATTTTATATGAAATGAGATTTTGTGGTGCAAAACACTAGAATTGTATGTGTGTTGGGGTCGGGGTGTGCAAAAATGTGTCGAAAACCTAATACACAAAGATTATGGTTTCGTGTACATAATGTAAATAGTTTTCAAGAAGACAAAAGTCACGTCCCCTCTCGTCATCCCGACCTGCATAAGGAGCATGACCGCAACATGGGAGTGTCTAATTCTCCCCCAGCCATATGATAGAATTCACAATTAAAAATCAATGCATAATTAAATTATACAGCGAAATAATTAAAACATTTTACCACACAGATAAAGTAGAATGCATCAGCATGTTTCTCCCGACTTGAAGAGTGAAACAACATGCTGATAATTAATCCCCTTCTCATGCTATGCATAGGATTTACACTAATTAACTTAAGGTAATCATTTCATTCAATTAACAAAACAATCAATAATTTTAACACATTGTAAAATACAGAATGGACATAATTCAAACTACAAAGAATACTTATCTTAAGATGAAACGGTTCAAACAACTCGCTATGTGAGAGAAACATTCCACCCAACCATAGGTCCTTGTCTAGCCTATATTCTTTCAGCTGAGAGACCACCCCCGAGCTGGGATGCATATCCACTAAGGAGGAACTAAACAGGCTCACTCACAACCATGGTTTCACACAAATAGTCATGCTAAGCCAACACACAGTTGGGTTTATCAATCATTTCCAACCTCTGTTCTATCTTCTTCTTTATCATCCACGCTTGGATTTTCTCACTTCTGTCACCAAATAACTTTGTCCCGTAATTGGATTTTCGGGCTATAAAATCGAGGTTTTCCTATGTATTTATGGGAATTTAACACTCTCAAATTCGCCCCAAGGTTCAGGTCTATGGATCCCCCATTGGATTTCACTATCCACACAAGTTTTTGGGCGTTTTTGGCACTTCAAAACGTGGCCTTTCTCAGAGTTGCGATTTCTGTTTTTTCTCATTGTTGGGCATGTATAATCGATGAAAACTGAAACTTGGACGTTCAACAATGGAATGGGAATGAGGAAGAATGAATTCCCATGAGGTAGAGTGACTTGTGGGTCAAGGAAACATAACCCATACGTGCCATACAAATTCTGGGCTGTCCATGTTCCATTGAAGCCATGGACTGATTTCTTCAACCACTTCCTTACAACTGAATTAAATGTTAGCAAGGAAAGTCTAATGGGTCCACAAGATGACATTTGACAACATATGATTCAACCCCACAATCCCCCTCACCACTCCCTAGTGGATACATATGGCTCCCTCTTATTAGTTGCTTCCTTAGCCAGTTTTTTTGGTATTTATTGCATGATGTTTATTTACATCATTTTTGTACAATTTCCATGGTTTAATAGCACATGGATAACATAATATCTAATTCTTTCCTTTTTAACTAAAAATATGAGCATCCACTAGCGGGGCCTTGGCCTTGGCCTTGAACTCCACGCTAGGAAAACTGTAAAGATCCTCATTTTCAATTTTGTTTTTGTTTTTGTTTTTTTTATAAATATAAGGAAATCACTAGATAAAAAAAAATATACAACCATACCTAAAGAACAACATATTATTCAAAGGAAATGTCTTCTTTTTAACTATGTTGTAAAAGATAAAAAAAAGGTTTACTTGTAGAAATGATAAAATGTTCGTTGCTAAAATTATATGATGGGGCCCTCGCACGAAGTTGAGGGACCTTTTAGATGCAATGGGTAAATGCGGAAAAGAGCGAGAATTGTGTAAATTCACAACTCTCACGCGTTATGTAAAACTAGGAATGGCGGGCTTTGAACCTGCCATGCCATTTAACATGTAGGATAGGATTACAAAATGCATGTGCACGTTATGGTGATACATAACGCGCGTGCGTTATGTATCACCATAATGCTCACACGTTTTGGTTAATATAACAAAAAAAACCAGACAGAACGAGCCATAGAATGACGACTGTGGCTCGGATCGACAAACCATCAACTCCGTTGGATTCAGGACTTAGGGATAGTGCTAGGGGTGTCCCTCTCCATCGGTCCCATGGCTAGCCAGTTGGTCGAGCCTGCTTGCACATCATCGATATCTCGGTACAAAATTTATGTGATTTTAAACAGGGGATCATGAGCACCTTTGAACTAGGAAGAGGTAAAATGAGCTAGGTTGAGGGCAATAAATGCTGTATTTGTATGATGTTGCAAGGATTTTGTAATGTGACAAGGTTTTTCTCTATGCTCCGAACATGGAAGCCATTAACTAAAATTAACGCCGACGTTAAATGTAGGGTAAGCATCCCTATGATGCCATAAAGGAAAGAGTTCATCATTTAAAGCATCAACGTACCGGATGTTCAGTCATCGTCCAAGTGGCTTGCGTATGCATCTAGAGTTTAATTTTAATCATTCATGTCACGTCCAATTGAATTTAATGGGTCCAATTGAATTTTAATTGGTTGATCCGAGCCATAGTCATCATTCTATGGCTCCTTCTATACCCCTACATCCTGAGAAGGTTGAAGCTGTAAAGCAACAACTTTCTAGTATTCATCCTGAAGCTCTTTTGTTTATGTATAAGATAAAGAAGCTCTCAGTTCATGAGCTGGAACATATCGATCTTAATAGGATTTATACAATCTCTGTTTTACGAGAAACTAACCTTAGAACTTTTCATAGCAATGACAATGAATCCTTCATTTTGCATTTGTTAGCAGAAGAAGATCAATTTTCGACAAAACAATGTAGTTATTACATGTGGAGGCAGCGGTTTCCCGTGGAAAATGAGTGTAGGGTTGAGCAGAGGAAAGATGTTGGGAAATGGGCTATTACATTAGCTTTTCCGATGGGCGAGCGACTTACAGAAGGAAATATGGCGGTTGTAGGTATCTATGCTTTTCTTCCGACGGAAATTGTAATAGGATTTCCATTTATAATACAGGCATATTTTTTACTGGTTTCGTCAAGAGAAAGTATCATTTTCAATAACAAGTGGAACCAGGGAATCCTTCATTGTGTTCTATTAGCCTTTTGTTCAACATTTCGTGCTCTGATAAGTGGTAATTCACCTCTATCATCGAAACGTTTATGTAAACCAACAGAAGCTCGGACAATACTCCCTCCTTTTAAACGCATTCTGTAGAAAGCAAGAGGACAAGTTCATCAAAGCGACTTCATTCATCTATATTCTCGTAATGTACACATAGTCCATCCTTATCTTGATAAACAAGAGTTTTATAATAGCTTGAAGTTTTTGGGTGTGGTTATCTCCCTGTATTTGGTTGTCTGATTGGTTGACAAGCTTTCCTGAAAATATGTACGTTGAACTTCTTTGTTTTATTACTGAAAATTGGAAGGGATTTCCAAGTCACCTGCAAAATGCTCCTTTGTTGAGTGGTTGAATCAGTATCCTAAAATTACAGAGCTTTCTATCTCAAAGTTTGCTGAGTGGCTCCTAGATGTAGTATCAGACTCAACAGACAGTAA